>CM046881.1:259755094-260355094 GCA_025667525.1 Glebionis coronaria
AACGTCTCTCAAGATTTGAAGTATGAAGTCGCTGCCAAATATCGGTCCGAGAAAGGTCTCAAATCACGAAACGAGTTATGCCAAGATATGAACTTTATGAGGTCCCGAGAAGCAGTTTTAAAAGATTTTGTCCTTTAGCTAACTATTGATTAAATCGTTCACTTTATTTTCAGACTTAATAACTATCGAAATAAGTCAAAAATGCATCCTCGTGATCATTCAAGACAATAATAAAATATAAGAGATACCCCTAGGAATAAGGGAGTCTAAGTGAGTAATTGGCCCACATGAGTTCGTGATAGTCTACTAACTTATAATAACAATGATCTCGTTTTTAAGCTTGGTTTGGAGAAAGTGAAAACTTGAGGATGATGATTATTCGTGACATTTCCAAAACCTAAGGTATGCTTTTGATTTCTTTATTTTGTATGTTTTTTATTTTCTATCTCTTTAATAAAGGCCACTATGGATTGATTATGATGAAAAGTGTAAACGTGCTTTGTAACTAATGCATTGCATGAGGACATTGCAATGGTCAAGTGTAGGGGATTTGATAGGTGTGTAAACACCCATCCTTTCTACCACTTAATTACAATAATAATCGGTCCAAAACGTGTATTTTATGTCTTTTATGTCGGAATTATGCGTGGTTTGTGTTTTTGTTATGATTTAGGACGAAAAGGTGAAAAGTGGAGAAAACACGGAAATTCACGGGCATTTACGGACTTTTATTGAAGAAAAAGCGAAAGACGAAGTCAAGAAGTCAAGAGTGCAAAAAGAACGGAAGTCCACGACCAATTCTAAAGATTTATCGAAGAAAAAGTCAAAAGACGGAAGTTTATCAAAAGCTGAAGAATTCAAGTCTATTTTATTGAAGAAATTAAAGACGAGTTCAAAAGAAATCCCAAGCCACAAGTCATTAGAGTCCAAGTTTAAAGAAGATTAGAAGAAAAGGACTAATGATGCAATTAATGAAGATTAAAGAACGAGGGACCTAACCTTGTAATTAAGAGAAAAGGAAAGAGGGAAGGAAGCTTCCTTAATCATCCCCTATAAATAGTCATTAGTTGTAATCTTTTCATTTTGTTGGCTAATGGTGACAATTAGACCTTCCACCATTTAATTACCTTGTCATTTACTTATCTTGTCAATTTAAATTCATGTTATGCACCTTAATTACCATTTAATTCCAAGTAAGTTTTCATTTTAATTCTTGTCAATCTTTACTTTTTCTTGTCAATCTCTCATCTACCTTTCTCAATCTTTCATTTTTATGTTTTGTGTTCATGTTCATGCTTTTATTTTGATCAAGTGGGTTTTTAATTATTGTGGTTAAAATTGTTTGTTTTGTTGATTTAAATTGTTAGTCTATGATTATTGATGGCTCGTTATTACTCTGATTAAATCGTTTGTGTTTATTTTGGTTAAATTTGTTATTAGATTTGCTGTTACTGTATTCCCTTGTTCTTCGGGAGTGTTTGTTTGTGTTTCTGTTTTCCCAGGAAATCTTCCAAGTCAAGACTGTTCATCCGGAACATTCAAAGTTCCGGACGAAGGAGAACTTCCGAGTCAAGCATTTGTTCATTCGAAACTCAAAAGTTCCGGGTCAATATACTTCATTCGGAACTCAAAAGTTCCGGGTCAAGGAGATTCATTCGGAACTCAAAAGTTCCGGATCAACACAAAACTTCCGAACGAACTTCCGAACGAAGTTCCGAACGAGCTTCCGAACGAAGTTCCGGACGAACTTCCGAACGAAGGATAAGTTCCGAATCAGTGAAGACTTCCGAGTCAAGAGTATTCATTCGGAACTCCAAAGTTCCGAACCAAGGGGCTTCATCCGGAACTTCTCAAAAGTTCCGGATCAACTCAAAGTTCCGAACCAAGGGCAAACTTCCGACTCAAGCTTCTTCATTCGGAAGTTCTAAACTTCCGAATCAAGGTTTATTTCAGTTCTTTCTTTTTAGTCTTTCTTTTTAAATTACTTATCTTTATTTTCAAGCTTTATTTTTCCCGCCTTTTATTTAGTTGCACTTTAAGTTTATTTTGCCTTAGTTAAATTTCAGTCTTGCCTTAGTTTAAGTTTTAGTCGCGTTTTAAGTTTGCCTTAGTTAGATTTAAGTTTGCCTCATTTACTTTAGTGCCCTTCAATTTTTGTCACGCTTTTAAATACTTGCACTATTATTTTAATTAGACTTAGATTTACTTTAAGAGCACCTTTACTTTAAAGTTTCGCACTTTTACTTAAAAACAACCAAAAATATTTGTTTCACCAAAGAACGACTGAGTCGCACATAGAACCTAGATCAATTCGTTAAGATACCGAGAACAACAATTGAACCTAGCAAAATTTAGTTATCAAAAGGAATTATGAAAGTGTGTCCTAATGAGATATTTGATGATCTCAAATGGCTCTATACTCGATCGTGCACTTTGAATTTTAGTGATCGGAGGCTGGAGAGGAGTGCCACCTGTTGAATACCAATTTACTCGGAGTGAATAAATCAGTAGATAATGCATTGTCTCCGTGTGATTAAAACAAATACCTTTTGAGAGATATTTGAGTTATCAGGGATGGGTTGTGCATTGCATCACTGGGTCCATGATGTCTCTCTTCAATATCGAGCATCATTAAAATGATCTTAATAGCATATGTGTTGACCCAGTTTCTGTCTAAAGTTGTAAGAAGAGCTTCTTTCTTTACACCCTTTATCTTTACAATTCTTTTTCATTCTTCAACCCCTTCAATGCTTACCAATACGTCATTACTAGCACCTTGTTGTGATTGTTCCAGTGCTAACTTAAGTACTTGGTCGACATTTAGCTACATTTACAATCTTTTCTCCAACTTTCCTAAGGACTACTATTTCTAGCTATGGAATGTCCTTGGGAAGATTCCTCCGGTTTAAGAAGAATCATTGGACTTAACCTATACTACCATCCTTATGTCACCACAATCTTCATCGTCGTGAAATAAATGGGTTTTGGGTAAGTATATGTCACCATGAAAATCCATTTTGAAGTGCAAATCCGTTTTTCTCCCCTTAACATATGCCACGATATTCGAAAACATTTCGCATATGTCGGGATGAGCCATCACGTTAAGTCAAACCATTTTTGATACCTTCCTATATTAAATCACATTTTCTCCCCCATATTAAAAAAATTAACCCAATCGATGTTTTTAATATCAATTGATTTTAATGAACTTTTAACAACGGTTTTGGGAAGAAAAATGAAAGTTCGTTTTATCTTCAGGATACCAAATGTATGAGATATGATACCGATTTGTAACATGATCACATATTCACCATATTAGAAAAAATTGACAAGGTTGGACCTGATTGATGAGAACATCATATGATAAGATCAAATGGTTCTTGTCAGCATATGTTGGTCGCCTCGTCACGTCCGAAGTCATCTCTTTACACCACGTGTACGATTGGTATTGTTGTCTTGACACCAGTTGACCCGTGTTCTATTAAAAGAGCTGTAGTCTCCGTTTGAGTAGTCGCATCGTTGAGTATGTAGATACCAGTTGTAGATAGCTATGGTTGTAGAGATGATAGCTTCATGAAAACAAGACTTCTCTTGTTTTAACAAATAAATGCACTGAAGCGTACACAGATTCGTGTTAGACCAAGTTATAACGTAAACTTGATCCCTTACAATGTTTTAAAGTAAACCTCGCCCGAGAAAATTAATTCGCGTTGTGAGCCAACGTTTTCATAAGAAATACGTGACTTTAATGCGAAAAGCGGGTTGCAGTTTGAAATAACTACAAGCCATATAGGCATGTTTTATGAAATATTTACAAATTTTGTACGAACTCTATTTATGGCGTCGTGTCAATATTAATCAACATTTCTAAAGCCGTAAATATTATCGTACCAAAAGACATGCCTTTGAAAAATAAAATAAAAATATTTTTGGATTTTTCTAGATTTTTCAATTTGTATGGTTTTTATATGGTTTTATATTTTTGTATTTTGCTTTTGTGGATAAAAATATAAACAATATATACGAATGATCACCAAGGATACGGAGAATAGTTTACCACCATTATTCTTTCGCTTCATCTGCCAGTTCCTTTAGAGTCTCAGGCGAGAAAGTTCCCATTCCTAGCTTGTCGGCCAAAAATTCCATTCGAGCGCGATCTAAAGCCTTCGTGAAAATATCCGCCAATTGATACTCAGATCGGACAAAGTAAAGCTCGATTACTCCATTTTCCACTTGCTCCTTGTTAAAGTGGTAGCGAATGTCAATATGCTTCGACCGGGAGAATTGAACATTGTTGCAGCATAAGGCAATTGCACTTTTGTTGTCGCAGTACATCGGAATTTTGTTGAAACCTAGACCATAGTCGGTTAATTGCGATCTCATCCAAAGAATTTGAGGACAGCAACCGGACATAGCTATGTATTCTGCTTCCGTACTTGAAATTGCAGCGCTTTTCTGCCTTTTCGATGCCCAACTGATTAGTCGATCTCCTAGTAGTTGCAAAGTTCCACTCGTGTTACGCCTTGTATCTTGACAACCCGCGTGATCTGTATCTACATATGCCATAAGTGCAATCGAAGAGTCCTTCGAATACCAAAGTCCCCGATTAATGGTTCCTTTAAGATATCGAAAGATCCGTTTCACAATAGGCAAGTGTAACTCAGTAGGCCGAGTTTGATACCGAGCACACATACATATAGCAAACTGAAGATTAGGTCGACTAGATGTGATATACAGAAGAGTACCGATCATTCCACGATAAAGTGTTGGATCAACGGCAAATCCATGTGGTTCTACATCAAGCTTAGTTTGTTCCACCATTGGAGTATCCACGGGGTCGCAAGATTCCATCTTATATTTCTTAAGAGATTCAAGGGTATACTTGGTTGATAAAGATGCCTCTGGGACTCTGAGATATATGAAGACCTAAGAAGAATGATACCTTGCCCATCATTGACATCTTAAACTTGGAAGACATGAGTTTTCCAAACTCGTCGGATAAGGTTTGGGTCGAGGCTGCAAATATAATATCATCAACATATATTTGTACCATAATCATATCTTTACCTTGTTTCTGAATGAACAGCGTGGGATCCAACTTGACTTTAGTGAAGCCTTGCGTAATGAGGAATTGTGACAATAGATCATACCATGCGCGTGGAGCTTGCTTCAACCCATAGAGAGCCTTCTTAAGCTTGTACACATGATTAGGATATTTAGGATTCACAAAACCATCCGGTTGCTGAACGTAGACTTCTTCCTTGATTTCACCATTAAGAAATGCCGTCTTCACATCCATCTGATAGACGATCATATTCATGTGGGCAGCATAAGCGAGGAATAGTCTAATAGCTTCCAATCGGGCAACAGGTGCAAAGGATTCCATAAAGTCGATGCCCAATAATTACTTGTATCCACGAGCTACTAGTCGAGCTTTGTTCTTAAATATTCCGCCTAACTCATCGAGTTTCACCTTGTAAACCCATTTTAAAGTGAGTAATTGCACTTGATCCGGGCATGGGACAAGTTCCCATACTTCAAGACGTATAAATTCCTTAAGTTCTTCTTGCATAGCTTCTATCCAACAGAATTGAGTAAAAGCTTCTTGCCATGTCTTAGGTTCAACTTCAGTGAGAAAAGCATCAAAATGACAAAACATTGCATTTTCTTGTAACTGACTTCGTGTGGATACCGGACGATTAAGGTCACCAATAATAGAATCTATAGGATGATCCTTTTTCCACTTGCTATCATGTTCACATATCCGTGGATTGGAGTAGACCGTAGAAGGAGCTTCCTCTGAGGTGGACGACCCGACTTGATTAGGGGCGGGAATTGGTACACCAAAGAATGAAAGTTCACGCATTTGAGCGAATTCCAAATCGTGATCATCATCATCCTCTTCATCATCAATAGGCATGACATGGGTAGTTGGTTCGGGTGTTGGTTGAGAATCACTGGTTGATGGTATATCTTGACCAATTGTAGGTGCAGACGTATCTGATTGTGCTTTGGTTGCTGGAGATACAACTTCGGTTACCGGAGCTATTACCTCAGGTTCTGGACCAACAATACTTGGAGGAGTAAAGAATTCATCAAAGAACGGTTGAAACAACGTATCCCATTCATTCCTAGTGGGTGGTATAAATGATGATGAGGTGGGGTTGTTTGGGACAAGACCAGAACTGATGTTACTGGGTCCCATTTCATGAAGTGCGGGTTCAGAGCTGCTTTGCTTAGAAGCCATCGCTGTCAGTTTATCAAAATTAACATTCATAGTTTTGAGGATCTTACGAGACTTACGATTGTAGATTAGGTATGCCTTCTTTGCGGGTGCATAACCAATGAAAATACCAATATCAGCCTTTGGTTGAAGTTTTCCCAAATGGTCACCATCATTATTTGGATAGCATAGAGAACCAAATACATGAAGATATGATAAATATGGTACTTTTCCATGGAGAAGCTCATAAGGTGTTTTACCATGGCGTTTACGAATTAGTGACCGGTTTTGGGTGTACACTGCTGTAGATACTGCTTCTGCCCATAAAAACAATGGAGCCTTTGCGTAAATTAACATCATTCGAGAAACTTCCATAAGTGTGCGATTTCGCCTTTCAACGACACCGTGTTGTTGTGGAGTGCGTGCAACGGATGTTTCATGAGATATGCCAACTTCTTCATAATAATCACGCAAGATTTTATTCACAAACTCGGTTCCATTATATGTACGAATGCGTCAGACAGTAGTGTTGAGACGCACTTGAATCATCTTGAGAAATCCGATGATGAATTTATGTGCCTCATTTTTTGTTGTAAGAAATTTCACCCATGTAAACCGAGAGTAATCATCGACAATGACGAGGATGTACTTTTTACCACTAAGACTTTCAACACGCATTGGCCCACAAAGATCCATATGCAACAGATAAAGTTTCTCTTGGTTGGTGTCTTCAGTCTTGGGTTTGTATGATTTCTTAGTGCTTTTCCCCATTGTACACGCGGAACACAAATGATCCTTGTGAAATGAAAGTTTAGGAAGACCACGAACAAGTTCGTTTTTCGCCAAATGATTAATAGCGTCAAAGTTAAGATGAGATAACCGTCGATGCCATAACCATGACTTAGTCTTTGATGCTTTGGAAAGAAGACATATAGGAGAAGCGGCCATCATGTCTTGTAGAGACAAAGTGTACAAATTATTCCCTCTAGTACCTTTCAATAAATCAACCCCTTCCAAATTATGAATGAAGCAGGTATGCTCTCCAAAATCAACTTCTAGGTTTGCATCACAAAACTGTCCCACAGAAAATACGCTGTGACCGAGACCTTCTAAATAATACACTCTTGAAATTATAACATTCCCAATATGATATTCACCATAACCCATTATCTTTGCAATATGATCATTTCCAAATCGAACCGTACTAAGAAACTTGTTGACGAAATTTCTTAGCTGAGAGCGATCTCCGGTCATATGCTTGGAGCAACCAGAGTCCAAATACCAGAGAACAATTTGGACCACCTGTTTTCAATAACAACAATAGACAATGCATTGGAAACTATTGGTTCCTGAGTGTTAGCAGAACAGATATAAGATTATCAGAAGTGCTAACATTTGTGTGACCCATAGATTTCCTGCGTTTTCTAATGTGAGTTTTAGCACTAACAGGTTTTACTGTTCCAACTTTCTTAGGTTTTGGATTATTAGCGGGCACTACAGTGGGAGTAGACCTATTTAAAGAGTACTTGGTTCCTACAGTAGTGTCGGTGTTCCTAGTTAAAGGAAACACTTGTGTTTTGGTAGCCTTGGTACTCCTAGTTAAAGGGCACGCTTTCTTCGCTGTAGTGGGAGTGATCCTAGTCAAAGGGCACGTATTTCCTACTATAGTGAAAGTTCTACCAGTGGGGCGCCACATCCAACCAACTTGGGTTAACACTTTCCTAGTCGGTTTCCATTCTAATCCATTTTTCCGAGCATACATCTCATTCACATGGTCAATAAAGCAAGAATCATGATGACTAGAAAACATACATTCATTGCAATTCCAACATTTCAAATTAGAATTCACACTAAGCTTAGAACGCCGCACAACCGTAGAGCCTTTAGGTTTACCTACATGATTCTTTTTATTCAAAACAGAAATAACCTTCCTAGGATGGGCTTCTACTTTCTTCTTCACTTGACTACTAGATGGAGGCAATATCCTATCATTCTTCTTGTTTCTTTTAAGGTTAGATCTTTGAGCCTTAGTAGTGGTGCTTACTCCTGTAGAAGGCAACACAGGACTATTAGAAGCTGGTTTTGATTCCGCCTTATCTTTAGTGACCAAAGTTTGAGATGGTTTAGTTCTAGGGCCCTTGTTAAGTGGTGTGACGGCTATAAGGTTCCCTTTGATTGCACTAGAGGACGATGCTGAGACAGTGGCTGCATTATCCACAACATTCTTACCTTTTAGAGTACGAAGTGTTTCCTTTAACTCAACCAAAGCCAGATTTTTATCACAAATTTGTTCTGTCAAATCAGATATTTCCACCGACTTTCGATTCAGTTGTTCAATCAATGATTGATTCTGTGCAGTGGTATGAGCACATGCGGGCTGTACTGAATCGAAGAGTCGTGTATCTTTCTATTTTAAGTTGTCAATTTTGGACAAAATCTTGAAAACTCGATTATCTAGATCAAGTTTAAAATTCTCAGCGGCCACAAGTACGTTCACACAGTTATTCTCCTTAGATTTCTCTATGTCTATCGGCAAAGACTTAGCAACCTTGTCACTTGGCTGACGCTGTTTTGATTGTAAATTCAATCAAAAATTCTTTTTAAAGTTTGCATCATCGATATTAACACCTTCGAATGACGTTTCAAAGATTTCTTGAGTAAATTGTTGCTTGCATTCAAGCGAAATACAATGTGTTTGAATCTCATCAAAACGTTTTGAAAGCGAAGAATATGAATCTTAAAGCTTTAAAAATTCAGCGTCAGATTCGTGACAAGTACTATGTACCACATTATCCACAGATTCAACATTATACACAATAGAATCATTATCAACACTTTTATTCACACAGACGGAAACTATATCATGAGACATCACTTGCTTCAGAAGCTGATCATTTTGGCGTGAAACCCGTTCTATTTCAAGTAAACTGTTTTCATAAGCATCATCATTTCATTGAAAACACGTTTAACTTCTCTATTTCCAAATGCAAACCTTCATCAAGATTACTAAGACAAGCTTTAACATTCTTTAAAAACGGAACAATTTCGTCTCGGAACGCAGCTCTAGTGTGCTCAAATTGCATTCACCTTCCGTTATGGCCGTGGCTGTCGTACGTTCCAAAATGACCTTGTCAAAATCGGCTAAGTGTTGGTGTACCGCGTTTAACTTAACGGACGCCTTACTTACCGGTGGAAGTAACTTCGTTAAATCCGTTTTGACAAGTGTAGGAGACGTACTAGGAGGGTTTTCATTTGACAAACTTGGGGGCACAAGAACTGTTAGTTCAGCTAATTCCTTTTGTAAGCGAATTCGTGTCTTTTTAGAAAGTTGATCTTTATTATGCTTATCATAATCAATCGTATGGAATTTTGAAAGCATTTTAGAATGATTTTCTTCCGCAAGTGACTGTGTCTCCTCAGTACTACGAACAAAAGGTGCTTCTTTCGATTTGCTAATTATGGTCATATCATAAAGACCGGGAATATATTCCTGAGCTTGTTTTGCATAACCGGGATTAGGTGGTAAATCTTGAAGACGCTTAAGTTCGAGTTCTTTAAATGATTTAGTTAAAAGATTAACCTTTTCTGTGGAAGCGTATTGTTTTAAAAGCTATTGTTCTTTGAATTTAAGAAGTTTGGTAGCATTAATTTCCGATTCAAACTTTTTAGACTCGAGAGTTTCGAAATCCATTTTAAGTTTCTGAAAATCATTGACAACCGAATCTTTTGCTTTTAATTCATTGGGAAGATTATCTTTTAATGATTTTATTTCTTTCAAGTGTTCAATCTTTTCAAAACGAAATTCGTCAAATTCAGAATTAGTTATTTTTTTAGCTTGAGGGACCATTTCAAAAGTTTTGACCTTTTCTTTATGCAATGCAAGCTCAGCAGTTAGGGTGGAATTCGTATCTACGGATTGTCTGAGGGCCATATGCATTTGATCAATAATATGTTTAGGCACCATGACCGAATCATGTTGAGCATAAGATTCCATACCCGTCGTAGCATTTGGTTGAGGTTTACTCAAATGTTTAGGATTGGGTACCACATCATTTGAGTTACTAGTTCCCGAATGCTGTTCGAGGTTGTCATTTTCATGCCCAACTTGATGTGGGTTATCATCATTACCAAGATTGGTTGTGGTGGGTACCTCACTAACTACATCAGAACCGTAGTGAGAGAGATTAGCAACGAGAGCAGCTTGGGCAGAGTGAATGTCATCACAATCCGAATCATATGCGTCAAGATCATCTACTTGATAAGCTGCATTAGAAGTGGACACGACTGCAATGCCTTCAGTATCTGCTGCCCCTGGGTCTGCAAGAAATGCTAACTCCTCTGAATCCATAATCTTTCCCTTAGAATGAGCATCAACCAAATACATTTTCTCACGAAACCACGCTTCATCCCTTCTCCTTTTTGGCTGAGTGCATTGCCTAGCCATATGACCTTGTCCTCGGCAATTGTAGCAAGTCACAACCTTTTGAGGACCAATGGGACTTCCATTTCCATTAGCTTGTGAATTCACAGCTTGGGCATTCACCGTCCTTGTAGGAGGTCCATATGAATTTTGCCTTCCTTGAAAAGGTTGCACTGTTACTTGACCTTCTTGAACAATAGCTTGTTGTCGAGGATTTGAAGAGGTGCGGAGCTGATTGTTTGTTGGTGGAAATCCTCTAGTTGCAACAAGTTTTGACAAGTAGGCAGTGAGATGGTTTAGAACATCAGCTGGCGTATCATTTGTAGTAAAGACCGGTGCTTGGATTGGTGGAAGTTCATTAGAGTAGAAGGCTTGTGCTGGTTGTGCTTCTATTGGAAAATATCCTTTGCTGAGTAGTATAACCCATTGGAGAAGTGTTGGCTTGTGATGGTGATGTCTGATATGTTGGTTGTTGTGGAAAAGATTGTTGATGAACACTTTGTTGAAATGCTTGCTGTGGCATCATTGGTGGTGGATAAGATGGTTGTTGTGGTTGCTGCTAGGTGTTTGGTGGTGGCTGCTGCAAGTATGATGGTTGTTGATAAGTATAAGCCATGTTTTGTTGAGAAGTATACATGGCAAGTGGATCATGAACTTGAGGTGTAGACAACCGATCCTCAATCACATGGCATTCGTGTTGTTGAAGAAAAGCTTGTAGTTGATCCATATTGGTGTTATGCAAGTCCTTAGCCAATTTAACATTCGTCACGTACTTTTTCCATTCTGAAGGAAGAGTGTTCAAATACTTGGTGTTCAATTGAAAGGTAAGAATTGCCATGCCATAGATATTAAGCTCATTCAACAATAGGGTAAATCTCAGATAGTAATCATTGAGAGTCTCCCCTGGCACATAGGCAAACTTATCAAAAGTATCATAAAGCTTACACTCTCGTTCTTGTTTAGTTAACGAGGTGCCTTGCATTAGAACACGAGTTCTATCCCATAACTCTTTGGCAACTTTATGTTTGCTGACGAGTTTGTAGACATCTGGAGGAAGGGCTTGGAGAACGATATTTGTAGCTTGTTTATCACACTTGTCTTGTATCTTAACATCTCCAGTTAATTCACCCGTAGTGCGAGGACGAGTAACAGCACCTTCCGTCACAGTACCATATACCAATGGTCCATTGAGCACCGATGCCCAAATTAGGTGTCCATTCTTGTTGTTCAACATATAAAGTTCCATTCGGGAAGCCCATTCCTCATACATAGTCTTCACCAACATTGGTGGACGATTATCCGTACCCGAGAGGATGGACTTATCCGTAAGAGATGTGTACTCCATTTCTATAAGTTAATATTTACAAACGTTGATCGAACAATGAGAGAAAGTTAATATGTTTGTTGTTGTGTGTTAAAAACCGAGAAAATAATGTTGAAATCCCCTAAATTATGTTCTCGATAAACCAAAAATTCCAAGACTAAATTAAACACGTTTTTGAAAAATCTTGGAAATCTTGTCACTCTATCGGAATGCACAAAACAAGTTCTGTCGCAATACTTGATCGCAATAACTATCGCAATACTTGGTCGCAATAACTATCGGAATGCATAAACAAGTTTTGTCGCAATGTCTATCTGAATCCCTATCGCAATGCTTGATCGCAATACCTGTCGTAATGTGTGATCGCAATACCTGTCGGAATGTCTGATCGCAATACCTTTCGGAATGTCTGATCGCAATACCTGTCGGAATGTCTGATCGCAATACCTGTCGGAATGTCTGATCGTAATACCTGTCGGAATGTCTGATCGTAATACCTGTCAGAATGTTGATCGCAATACCTATCGGAATGTGGCTAATGAAATTTTGGTAGAGTAACGTTTAGATATTGCCTTATAGCCGATCGCAATGTACGATGCAAGGAGCTATCGCAATACACGATCGGAATAAGTGTTTAAATGCCCTTTGATCGCAATGTAGAGACCCTAGGTCTTTGCGATCGGAATGAAGAACCTTACTCACTTTGCGATGGAGACAACTTTGCGATGGAGAAAACTTTACCACTTTTCTCGGATAGTACACAACAAATTCGGAATTTTAATCCTAAGAATGAATCAAACACCAAAAAATTTGTGTTTTTAACCCAAAATACCAATACCAAATCACTATAACAAGTAACTAGATAACGTATATCAAGATTAAAGCATAAAAATACAAAAAAAAATTGGTACGTGAGAAAAAGGATCAAAATAGACGAATTGATCAAGAAAACAAACACAAAAACCAAGCAATCACCCCATGGCTCTTGATACCATTTGTAGGATATGTAAATCTTGCTTATGTTTTGGAGAGAGAAAGAGATAGAGAGATGGTGGAATTCACACAATTCTAGAGAGAGAAAATGACGATAACTATGTGTAAAATTATGAAGAACCACACCCTCTCCATCTAAGGAGAGGGTTTATATACCCAAGCCTTGTAATGGGCTTGGGCTTACATGTTTGGGCCGACCATACAATCATGGACTGGGCCTTTCCTTGTTTGATATATTAAAAGATATCTAGACTACGAGCTACTACTTAATATATTGTCGGAGTGACCGAATCTTCCGAAATACGTAAAAACGTATTTCCAACATTATTTGGTTATTTTAGAGGTTTACAAAGTGAAAAATCTTTATTTAGGATTTTTAATAATTATTTTGATTTTTAGGGCTTTAATTAGCATTTAAAAATTAATATTTAATTAATTAAAAGGTTTGAAAAAGTTTTGATCATTTGTAAACTCTTAGTTTATTTATTTTGATTTTTGGTAATTTTTTGAATTTATTTTTATTGTAGCCCTTTTTACGGTTTTAATTTTAGTCGTCGTAATAATAATTTTCACGTCTTCGTCATTCTATTTTCTCATCCCCTTCTTTCAAATATTAATCTCAAATATCATTGCATTTTAGTCACACACATATACCTCGTTGGGGTCATTAACACTTGATTTTCCTAAATCATTTGTTTAATACTTACCGCTTTTACGCCTTTTACCATAATCAGTGACTAATGCGAAGACTGTTTCTTTGCCCAAGTTGAAGTCTATTGATACGTCATCTTCAGGTGTTGGGCTATCTACATCAAATCCTTACTCTATGTTGGATCACGAAGATGAAGATGACGAGGTTCAAATGGTTTATGATGAAACAACCAATTTATTCTCTAAAACAAATGCCGGTGGAAATTCCTTCACGACAGCTGTTACCTAGTTTGGTTCATTTCATTATGTACTAGGTTTTTTGTAAGTGTTTATGGCTTGTCACAAGCACTAGATCTAGGTGTTTATCAAGCTATTTAGCTTGAGGTTAATGTGGTACTTTAGCCACATTCTATCTGTACTTCACTGTTTTTTTGGTTAATCTATTTACCGAGGAAACCCATTACCAAAAAAAAACATCACTAGTGTAATCAACCTCAAGCTTTGTGCAGACCAACTTCTTCAACAATTCTTGTGATAGAGAATGTTCATGTTAATCAACAAGTATTCTGCAAACTTTGTAGTCCTTAGTTGGTAAACACCAACAGCTGAATACAAGTGCCACTTCAACTCACTTAAATCAACAAGATCCATCCACACTGGATTAGTAGCATCATGAACAAACATCCTTCTAAATGTTGTCGAGATATTTATTCCATTCAGAGAGGAATGAGCTTCAACCTCATATACCTCCTTCATCAAACACTACAGAGTTTCCACATCCTCTCTATCCAAATTGGTAAAACCAAAGAAGTAAATGTATGTACCTTATCACCAGTTCTGGTGATCTTCCAGAATCCCACAAAATCTTCCTCATACTTGATTATTGGATTTCTAAAGTCCAAGGGTACAACAACAGCTAGATCGGAAGCCACTAATGAAGAAAGCACCATATTCTTCTTCAAGACTGCTTAAGTTGGGTGCAATTGATTAAGTTTTGGAAACTGCAACTTGAATCCTTTCTTCACTAGCTTGGGCACAACTAAATATTTCTTGATCTTTAACTCTTCTTAAATCTCTTTTGTCTCTCTGCAGACAACAATCTGAATGTGTTTGCCTCACATACAGATTCCCAAATGGGATAGGCATAGTACTCCAATTGCTCAAATGATAGCTTCCTCAATTTAGTGTAAGTCCATCTTGTTTGATGGCATCTAAGTAGCATGTTGTAGAGCTCCCTTCTGGTTGTCTTTTTCTCAAAGAGTACCCTGTTTGCCTTATGTTCCAAAATGACTTTGCAATCATTTTGAACTCTCAAAAAAATCTTCAGACCCCAAATCTGTTCTATCAAAGTCATTTCTGGATTCTCTATGCAGTCCTCTTCCCATTTGAAATACATAGTAGACACATGAAGAATATCAAAATCCACCTGCTTCTTTAACTCACTAAGCTTTTCCCTAGCTAGCCCATCCTCCCCATATTCCAATTTCTCCAAGTCCACCAAATTGCTCATATCAACAGTCGAGCTGTGTGAACTTTCATCATCACCAGATCCATCATTCCCATCTCCGTTAGATTCAGATGAGAGAATATGGGCTTCAATAATACCTTTCCTAAGTCCCTTTTTTATTGCTCTTGTAACTGATGAGCAAGCATAGCATCAACCTGTTGCTGGACTGCATCCTTAGGAATGTTTTCTTCTACCAAAACAGCTTTACCCTTTTCCATTGGATCAATAATAGGAAAAATAGAAGGTGGTACCTGAGTGGAAGGCTCCTTGATCATAAATGGTGGTTGGGATACACCAGTCAAAGTAGGAGTTATGTTAGCGGCTGAAATTGATGTGTCAGCGTTCAACTTACCTTTGTCTGCGACTGATAGTCCATTTGCTTGCAACATCATCTCTTTGAAAGACTGCTGCATAGGTGTAACCAAAAGAGGAGTAGCGTGCTCCTTCAGCCCTGCAAGTTCCTCTTCTACTTCTTTTATCCCATAAGAACCTTCATGGGACCCTTTATCACTTAAATTTGCTGGATCAGTAGGTGCATCCTCCCCTTTGTAAGAATCATCTTCTTGGGACAACACCATAGCTTTCCTCTCCCTAGATCCATCAGCTTCCAAAACAACTATCCTCTCCCTCAACTGGTTGAGTTCAAGGCCTTGGTCTGTGAATTTCTTTACAAGTTCTACATTGGAATTTTGCAAGACAATGTAGATAGCCGTCAATTCCAACAAAGTTAGTGGTTGTAGACTGCCCTCCTCTAAAATTAGGATTTGACTCCTCAACATGGATTCATCAGGCAAAATTCTCTCAGCTTCATGGCTAGGACCATAAGAGGAGAAAACTCCAGTAGTCCTTTGTCTCTTCCCTAGCCTAAAATAAAAGGGTTCATATAAAGATGTGGATTGGTGAACATGTATTTGGGGTGGTGAGGTGACAGTGGGTATGGTAGCTGTGTCAGCGGCTGAAACACGAGTGTCAGCGGCTGACGGCTGGGGGTAAATGGTCATTTGTTCAACATGTTTGGATAAAGGTGGTTGTTGTTCTGGTTCAGGTTCATGCAATGGCAGAGGGTTTTGGGCTGCTTCAATGATAGCCACCATGAAAGGGGTCAAAGGTAAGGGTCTAAAAGGTTGAGTGTTCATGGAAAAAAAAATATTTGCTTTTTGAGTAGGGATCTTTTAAAAGTTGTCATTATCCCTAAATATCCTTGTTACTCAAAAACCATTTGTTAAAACCTAGGGTAAGCAAGAGTCATCTTACTACCCTTGTTGTGCAACATGCCCTCAATAATCATATGAGAAAAATTGTACTTTTGCCCAGTGGACATACAAACAAGAACACAAGCAAATGAACGATTTATTTCATTGAAAGATGTACATTGAAGGAGGACATGTATTAAGAACTTCCAGGCTGGGGGAAATTGTTGTTTTGAATATTTGTTTATTTTTCCCTCTAGGGACAAATCATACCCCATGCCTCTAAGTCCTTCCTCTATCTACTCAATGGGAAGGGTAGTCACACCATAAACATCATCAAGCTCTAAAGCTTGAAGAATGAGTGCTTCAGTAACCACCCTTTTGGTCCCATGAATAGTGCCAGATAATGTAATCACTCCCTCAAGTGTTTCAGAACTAGTAGTGTTCCAAAACTACTTGATGTGTGTGATATGAATGAGTGGAGCATGAGTCAAAGCATACCTTATGTTGGAAGGCAAGAGATACTCAATCATTCTAGTATATTGGGGATGATGATCAGAATCAGCCTCAAGATAAGCAACCATGTTGTGTTGATCCCTAAATCCCAAAGTAGCACCAGCATGTTTAAATAATGGAGCCATGGACATTGTTGTGAAAAGCTTTAAGGTGAAGAAAATGGAGAGTTTTGGTTATGGAGAAAGTTAGACAAACAAGCAAGTTACCATGTTTAAATAGAATGAGCCGTATATATAGGTGGTAAGCTAAGTTATTATTTGTTGAAAAATAGGCAAGTTGTTCAAAAAATAATGTTGAAAATCTTGAAAAACAATAACTTATCTCTTATGTAACACCCCCAAATTTACACAATTCAATACAACGGAAGACCCGTTGGTGTTACGGGATAGCACATTACTCACATCATAGACAACGCTTAAAAATCGCGTCGTTTAATAATAAAGCATTTCCATTCATAAATATCAAAGTTACATAGGTCCCAAGTCATAGTATTTCATACAATTTTTACAAAAGATTTGAATGGAAATTATTATTTAAGTGCGGGCCATGAATTCTTGTTGTCTTCCCGAGAATTACCTTCAAGTACCTGAGATAAAACATGTTAAAAGAAAAGGTCAGCGAAAACGCCGAGTGAATTCATAGAGTTTAATGAAATCCATCAATATAACATCGGTATAAAATTATTACCGAAAATCATTTTGTACAAATCTTTGTAATGGGCCATAAAATAGCCAAAGTCATTTTATACAAATCCTTATCAAAATCATAATATAGGCTTTCGCCTTCAAAATCATTATACGAACCAACGTTGTAAAAATATCATACAATACGTTTTATAACGTTGTATAGAAATAAAAACCGTTATATGAATATGGTTATGAAGAACCAAAAAACGAACATAATATCGATAGTAAGACCCCGTATTGCTAGTCAGACAATATATCGTAATTTAGTGCGTATAGCAGTATTTCATTATTTATGGACTATTACAAGCCGCATGACATTGTTACCTTACTACAACAAACAACGGGTAGCTAGCCCGAAACTGAATTTTCCCATCTAAGTTAGTGTGTCGTCACAATAATCACACTTGTGTAAATCTTCTCATACATAAATTCGCTTACCAATCAATGTGGCACGACGGGGATCAACCGTCAAGGCGCGAACTGGGGTGATCGTCCCCAAATAGTACTATTATATGCATAAGCGTCTACCAAATCCCGGTAGTTCACAATTCATGCTAATGGGACTTTTAGTGACATAACCTAACTTTAATAATCCATTTCATTTCATCTATCGGGTCATTTAATCATTCATCGGGTCATACAATCATTCGGGTCCAAATCAATAAACAGACAATCGGGAAAAATGTTGTCCTATTTTATCAAAACTAACATGTTATCTCCCTCGCGGGTTTATAAAACATTTCATATAAACATTTAAAAGAGTGCGAGGCTATGAACTCACGTTGATGTGGGAAGGCGGGTTATCGGCAATTCGGATGTACGGTACGTGCTTCAATCACGAAAACCTAGACAAATAATACTCGTCTTAGACTCTTGTCCAATGACTTTATAAAAATAACAATTATGCATACATATGATCATTTTATATATATGATGATCAAGTGGGTTTACATATTCTCTTTTACTCATTTTAGTGTTTATGTATTGGTAACTTCTTACTAGTTTACTAGTTTTACCTATTTACGTGTTTTAGGTCCAATAAGCTTATTATAAGTTCATTAACTTGTATTAATCCATTTCATACTTGTATTATCAGTATTTATACTTAACATGTTGGGCCCAAATGGGTTATGCCCAATAAATAAGTTTATAAGTGTTTTAGCCCATTTTGTTGTATTATTAGTCCAATAACGTTAACTTAGCCCGTTAATGTCCGTATTTTATATAGTTCGGGTTTTATCAGATTTTACTTGTTATATATGTTTATATATCAGTATATGAATTTATAAAAGTTTACATTAGACGGGTCCAACCGTCTAAGTTTTATTTAACAAAAACGTTAATTTTACGGTAATAGCCGAAAAAGTCGTAAAAATCATGTTTATAGTTTTTATAACTTATAAACCTTATTCAACTACCATTTTTATAAAGTGTCCATTTATTTAACCTTATACATATATATAAATATATTATATAAGTTAGTGGGTTTTAATTCACATTTTATACTATTTTTATTTTTGTGCTTATATAATACTATTATACTTTAATTTCCCAAAATCTGTTTTTTACTTTCATGTCCACCAAAACAGCCATATCTAGAGTTCTATATGGAGATAGAAGCCCACATGATTATGGCATAAACTACATGATATGTGCTCCATTTAACTCTTCTATGGCTACTGTTGAATCAGCTTCTAATTATTTTATAAAATTCGTCCAAAACAGTGTACTCAGATTTGCACTCTAAACTTGTTTTGATTATATCTCACTCATCCTAATGATTCCATTGCATGGCCAACTCTCACATGTGTACAAGACATATTAATTACTGTATATTAATTTATTCAAGCCATTTTATCAGTTTATCATATGATTCTTTACTGTTTTATACAGCCTACTAAATTAAGCAAGATTAACCATTTTTACATATAGTTTTTCATCTTTTTACCCATGATTATCAACACCAAATCCCCATACACTATTTTTATCCTCATATATTCATCATATACATATAAAATAGGAAAGAAAATACATGATTACATAATCAAAATAACAAGAGGATGGGGAGAACAATCTTTATAGCACCAAGATGATGTAGGTTGTGATCAAGGCTTGGATTTTGATGGCAAAACTTTTGATAAACCAATATCATCTCCTAGTCCACCAATCTTCAAGAACTCCTTGTGGAAAATCAGCCCTAACACTCCATAGTAACTCCTTCTTGGATGTTATAATCACCACCAATCAATAGGGCTTCAAAAGGGCATCATCATATATGTAAATAACATAGGACTTGTGTTTGAATCAAGATCAAGTGAGGGTGTTTTTGGGGTAAAGTGGACGGCACAAATGGAGCTAGAGAGAGAGTTTGGTTTGTTGTTGCATGAATGAGAAATGGTTTTGGTTTTTGCTAGTGGTTTTGATGTATTGTTAGCTTACTAGTTAAGCTAAAATGACAAGTGTAAGTATGTAGCAACAAGTGTTAGCTACTTGTTTAAAACTTGACACCAAATTGGTGTGGGTAAGATTGTGGCCGGTTATGAGTGGGGGTGGGGCAAAAGTCATTTTGTCTCATCCCCATTTATTTACGGGTACTCCTCGATTCTAGTTTCCTTGATTTGTGTGCCCTCTGGTCGTTTTACGAAAAACGTTTTTATAAATTATGAATCAACGGCACAAAACGAATCAAATAAAAATTGTCTCATCAAAAACGGAGTTCGAAAACGTAAATACGTAATCCTAAGGTTTCTGGTTTAGTCGTAAAGGACGTTAAAATAAAATCGTAAGTCCTAATCTCTTCTCGTAAATTTGTGAGTTTATGAACCAACACAAATTTAAAATCTCAAAATAATATTCACGGAAAAATTTATTTTCTGAAATGTCGGACTGTCACCAAAACGGTGTATGTAAACGTAAGCACGTAACGTAGAATCCTCCGGTTAAAACGTAGTCGATGATACTTCAAGACGTAAACCCAAATTTCTTCCAATAAATGAGTGAGTTCATAATATAACATTAAAATAACGTTTTCAAATAATAATTGAGAATAAAATATCAACCATAAATTGACGGATTGTCACAGCATTTACCCCTAAACAGGATCTTTGTCCTTAAAGATCATCTTACTACTCGCTTCTTATAGAGTTAAAGCCATGTGGGTATTTCCTCCACATTCGGTCTTTTCTCACAAGTGCAATTCATTACAATACGCGAGTTTCATCAAACATAACTACGGGAATAAGATCAGGCTTAATGTTGACTTACTTTCTCTATCCATGATGTTCACGGGTTTTTGATGAATGCAACTTTTCGCCGATCTAAACTTCATTAAGGATTAGTCAGATTTTCACTTGATAGACATTTTATCAAGTTAAATATACGAAACATAATTCACGTAGCTCTTGAAGTCCTAGGGTAGATCCAGCTTATATGCCTTTCAAACCAATCTTTTACATCATCTCTATGGTCCCATACAACGGGGACTTATATCCCATGATCTTTCAGATCATCAATTCATTTTTCCATGGTTAAAATTTTTGGCATAATTTCGCTACCCATCTGGCACTTCGAGATCTACATTTCATATTCACATAACCTCCTGCCTACTACCGGCAGTCAATAATCAGATCCTAATTTCAACAACCATTTCAGGTCTCGCGGGTCGGGTATTTTGAAAGGTTAGGTTCACCATCATAGGAAACCTTAAAACCTAAAAGACATGTCCAACTCACAATGGGTGTATGTCGGGTGTCTTCATCCCAAGTTCTGCTTACAGATGCTCTAATATTTAAATCTTATCAAAATTCGTTCTCGATCCTAACACGATAATTATCAATGATAATCTCTCCAAACGAAAACGATTTTACAGTCTATTACCAAAGGTCAATCATTCAAGCATAAAACAACACTTATAGTATTTTGTATCGTTACTTTACCTCATCCCTTCGATTGCGGTGGTACATAGTACTCTCATCAAGGTTCGTTCCTAATGACTTCTGAGCAAATCTCTAGAAATTCAATGCGAAGTGAGGATCTTGATAGAGATGATTGATACGGGCACACTATGATTACACAACTCCTTTAAATACAAAGAGTCAATTTCTTCATCAAGAATCTATCATTAACATGAATGATATTAGCAGATTTGGTCAGTCTGTCGACGATGACCCAAATCGAATCAAGGTCAGATGATGACCTTTGCAATAGCTAGACGTTTACTAATGTATGAGGCGGTGTCTGCCTTCATAATTTTTCCATCAGTACAACTTCTTTTGATAATGATACATTAAATCAGAAATGACAAGAATAGAATACTTATACTTACAAGATTCCAACATAACTACATCTCACAATCTCCATATTTAGACAACCACAAGTGGCCTTTTATACATTTAACGCCATCGACTTCTCAATTCTAATGGTTCACATTAGCCGCGAACACCTTTTATTATCTATATTATTCTTTTTACAAGTATCAGCTATTTTAAATTCCTCGACAATTTATTTTGCACAGTCATTATTAAGAAATACATCCTAATTGGTTCTTTATCCTTCCTATATAATGTGTCAGTAATTACGTTCACTTTCCTAGATGGAATAAATATCATGACCGTATTTATTCGAAAATTCTTTCTTCACATTTTCTAAGTCTTAGTTCTATCTCAACTATTTTTTTATCAGTTTTGCTCAATCCGACGTTTAAAGCGTCGTTAATTACTACAAGTCATTAAATAATAAATATTTAATTTTTATGAAACGTAAACACAAAAAGTTTTTAAATTTTCTCAGTTTGTCCAATTATATAAAAATGTTCAAAATAAATTTGAATTTAATTAACACAATTTTTGTTGATTTATCGGAAATAATTAAAATAATTAATAAGATCCGTAAATGTTCGAAAAATCTTTGTTTATTCTTTGGTAAAAAGTTTCTTAGTTGAAAAGCAAAAATTGTCGTTTCAAATTTTAAGTCATGGTTTAACGGTTTCCTCAATCCCTCTTAGATTGTCTTGAGGTATACACAAAGATTTACCCCTAAACAGGAGTTTAGTTAAATGATTTGCGTATAAGGGAATAATCCCTTAAAAATCCTTTGTTAAAACATTTGTCAAAACATATTTCCCATTTCTTTTTGGTAAAACCCAAAGCCTTAATGGTTCCAATTTTTGAAGGGTCAATATATTCCATTTTCTATTAATCACACGGTCAAATAATGTAAAGGATTAAGTCTTTCATCACATGTTAAATATTCAAGGTACAAGTTTTCACTAGTCGGCCGACTCAGGGCATTCTACAAATAATTATTAACTCATTCTTATTCTTATAAATACACAAATGGTCCTTAATTATCACAAGCATGAATTTATCAAATTACAGCCTACACACGTGATTCACCAAATTTATGAATGCTACATGTGTATTAGTCAATCCAAACGACATAACATGAAACTCATAATGTTTATTACAAGCTCTGGATGTAGTGATTTGAATAGTTTTTTTTTTCGCGGACGCAAAGTTGATGATAACCATGCCATGGATCAAATCTTCGAATATACGCTAGAACCTTGTAAATGATCGAACAATCTATCATCTTGGGTAGTGGATATAGATTTTAATCGTCAATTTACTTAGTTCAAGTTAATTAATAAATATAAGGAATGATAATACCATAGTTCTTCATAATGACGAGCTTGGTAGAATAAAAGCTTTCTACGACAACTCTCTCAGTTGTATGGTAATTCTTTTAATTTAGATGGTGCTGACGTACAGTGCACACGCCACAGGTGCAGCACCGAGAATATAATCAATACCAAATTCAACTTGCCTTAATGGCGAAAGTCTAGGTAATTTATCAGCAAATACCTCCTAAAGTTTCAGATAACATAAACATTTTTTAATACATTTATTTTAAGTTCTTTCCAGATTATAATATCTATGACTAGTTCATAACCATTCACGATATAATTTCAAGTCTAAATGCAGGATATGGTCATCTATCAAGAATTATTTAAATCACTTTTGATAATCAACATCTTATCTTTTAGGGGAATTCTATTCGAGTACCCATCAATTAAGACAACGTCGTCATGTCATAATCAATCAATCCATTCTACTGGCACTATCAACTTTCCAGTTTCATTATCATCGATAAGATGTGAACTTCTCAAAAGACTAATAATAATTCATAATCCTTCACAAGTTCAAGGATATCTAGAGACATAACTAACCTTAAAAGAGTAAGGTCAACGCATAATCTACGGGAGAGAATTTCAAATCGGATACAGACGAAAACATTTAACGAACATGAATATATCCCATGTTTTCATAATTTGAGTACGCATTCGAAAGCTCCTCAGATCGTTACCCAGGTCATTCAAATGAAATCAAATCAAAAGAAATGATAGGAACGTCGATACATCCAGTCGGGTATCAACACTCGGCAATCAGATACTTTTCCTAAGAATCTCACTACGAGAGAATTGGACAAGAAGGGAATATTATTTGTCAAATAAGACAAATTCCGCAGATGAGTAAATTCAACTCAGAAGAATAAATGGTACGGGCACATATGTAGATGTCTCTAACAATATGTCCCTATTTTTCACTTCTTGCAGATCTCATAAAATTTTATCTTTCATAATCTTCAAAGAAAATGTAGTGTTTATTAATCAGTTTTATGGTGACTACTAATCAGCCTTGCATGGTCCATTACAAATTGTATGTAGGCGCGCAACTATATAGAATTTCAAGATTAACGATGCAATACTTAGTTCGTCAAAATTTTATTATCATGTTTATAATAAAAACATTTTCATGCTTAATTCTTAAATAAGAATCAAAAATAAATTTACAAAGATTTTCTTTGTTATGAAAACAATTAAGTTTTCCAAGGTATTTCATAATCAACTTTATTTCAATAATGATTATTTATAAGTCTCACTTTAAATAATCCATATGGTAATGAAAATCCAATTTTCTCAAGGAATACTGTTTTATCTTCTAAAAACAATGAGTGATATGCAAAAGAGTGATGAAAAGTTGTTTACCAAGAACTAACCACAATATAATAGGAAATGAGCTTAGCCAATTAATCATGAGGTGCATGACCTCGATGGCACTCAAAAAGAATAATCCACAACGTAACTCAATTCAAGATGAGTACTTGTTCAATGGTTGCATCACTAATGCGAGCATTAGGAAGAAGCAAGAAAAGATAGATATCATCGATACATGTAGGATTTAGCAATAAAATGTAGTCTTTTTCATTAATAACAAACAAGTCAATATTGTACCGTAACACATTACGTGTCACTATGTCATACAATTCTCAGAACTCATCCTACCAACTGATGTCTCAGTTAAGTTAGGGATTTTTAAAAGATACCACAATGAATACTAATCTACAAGAGTCATTAGGTGTTCCATTTGTCCTAGAAGATCCATCGGTCCCAACTCAGAAGAAGATTTCTTCAATTTATTTCTTGGACACTGGGCATCCTCGTTATTGGACAATGGCCTAGGAATAATCCTTAACACGAATCAACAATCAATTAAAACCTTATAATTCAATCACAGAACTTAACGACTTCCTCTTAACATTCTCGTATTCCATACGAGTTAACTTTTTACTTAATTCAAGTTTTCCACCAACTTATACTTAATTCGATATCCTACCTCATTTTCCAATACTTCAACTTTATTTTTAAACCTTAAAAGGGAAATAAAAGCTCGATATGATCAACACTTAATTTCCAATCCTATAGCTCTTTCAACAATAGTTATCAAATGAGTCACTAGTATGAGATGACTCGATCATTCAATTAGACTTCTCGGAAAGGTATTAGTGGTATGAGGCTTTTGGGTAATGGTTCCAATGGCAGCCTTAGGTGCAACATTCACCCTTTCTATTTCAATTTAAGAATTGGGTGACAACGACTCAGATGACATCTTTCTAGGTGGTAAGGTTTTGTCAAATCCACTCTATAAGTAAAGATTGCCATGACATCGATATCAGATTTAATCTCGCCAATTCTTCTTCAAGATCATAATCAACTACTATCAAAATTTCTATGAATATCAACCATTTTGTTGGGCTCATAAATATCCACAACTTGGTTTAGATCTAGGATAGCTAGAATTCCTACGAGAATAGCTTCGATTGATTTGCTAGGGGAGTTAGGGTTTCTTGTGACAATATACGTCGTATAAATACCTCGTATAAATATCAAAATAATCATCAAACAATCATGTAATAAAATTACATCATATATATATAATCCAAATTATATATATATTAAAATAACACTTCTTAGTCTGGCCTTGTCGGTAACTCGGGAATTCTTCGGCACCGTTATAGTCAAAAGATTTTTAGACATTTTTAGAAAAATGTTTATAGTTAAAAGATTTTGAAAATTTTATTCAAAACCTTGGTTTTAAAAATCTTTTGTTCTCTATAACGAGAGCTTTGATACCAAACTGTAACACCCCCAAATTTACACAATTCAATACAACGGAAGACTCGTTGGTGTTATGGGATAGCACATTACTCACATCATAGACAACGCTTAAAAATCGCTTCGTTTAATAATAAAGCATTTCCATTCATAAATATCAAAGTTACATAGGTCCCAAGTCATAGTATTTCATACAATTTTTACAAAAGATTTGAATGGAAATTATTATTTAAGTGTGGGCCATGAATTCTTGTTGTCTTCCCGAGAATTACCTTCAAGTACCTGAGATAAAACATGTTAAAAGAAAAGGTCAGCGAAAACGCCGAGTGAATTCATAGAGTTTAATGAAATCCATCAATATAACATCGATATAAAATTATTACCGAAAAAGATTTTGTACAAATCTTTGTAATGGGCCATAAAATAGCCAAATTCATTTTATACAAATCCTTATCAAAATCATAATATAGGCTTTCGCCTTCAAAATCATTATACGAACCAATGTCGTAAAAATATCATACAATACGTTTTATAACGTTGTATAGAAATAAAAACTGTTATATGAATATGGTTATGAAAAAACAAAACACGAACATAATATCGATAGTAAGACCCCGTATTTCTAGTCAGACAATATATCGTAATTTAGTGCGTATAGCAGGTATTTCGTTTTTTATGGATTATTACAAGCCGCATGACATTGTTACCTTACTACAACAAACAACGGGTAGCTAGCCCGAAACTCAATTTGCCCATCTAAGTTAGCGTGTCGTCGCAATAATCACGCTTGTGTAAATCTTCTCATACATAAATTCGTTTACCAATCAATGTGGCACGACGGGGATCAACCGTCAAGGCGCGAACTGGGGTGATCGTCCCCAAATAGTACTATTATATGCATAAGCGTCTACCAAATCCCGGTAGTTCACAATTCATGCTAATGGGACTTTTAGTGACATAACCTAACTTTAATAATCCATTTCATTTCATCTATCGGGTCATTTAATCATTCATCGGGTCATAAAATCATTCGGGACCAAATCAATAAACAGACAATCGGGAAAAATGTTGTCCTATTTTATCAAAACTAACATGTTATCTCCCTCGCGGGTTTATAAAACATTTCATATAAACATTTAAAAGAGTGTGAGGCTATGAACTCACGTTGATGTGGGAAGGCGGGTTATCGGCAATTCGGACGTACGGTACGTGCTTCAATCACGGAAACCTAGACAAATAATACTCGTCTTAGACTCTTGTCCAATGACTTTATAAAAATAACAAATATGTATACATATGATGATTTTATATATATGATGATCAAGTGAGTTTACATATTCTCTTTTACTCATTTTAGTGTTTATGTATTGGTAACTTCTTACTAGTTTACTAGTTTTACCTATTTACGTGTTTTAGGTCCAATAAGCTTATTATAAGTTCATTAACTTGTATTAATCCATTTCATACTTGTATTATCAGTTATTATACTTTACATGTTGGGCCCAAATGGGTTAAGCCCAATAAATAAGTTTATAAGTGTTTTAGCCCATTTTGTTGTATTATTAGTCCAATAACGTTAACTTAGCCCGTTAATGTCCGTATTTTATATAGTTCAGGTTTTATCGGTTTTTACTTGTTATATATGTTTATATATCAGTATATGAGTTAATAAAAGTTTACATTAGACGGGTCCAACCGTCTATGTTTTATTTAACAAAAACGTTAATTTTACGGTAATAGCCGAAAAAGTCGTAAAAATCATGTTTATAGTTTTTATAACTTATAAACCTTATTCAACTACCATTTTTATAAAGTGTCTATTTATTTAACCTTATACATATATATATAAATGTATTATATAAGTTAGTTGGTTTTAATTCACATTTTATACTATTTTTATTTGAGTGCTTATATAATACTATTATACTTTAATTTCCCAAAATCTGATTTTTACTTTCATGTCCACCAAAACAACAATATCTAGAGTTATATATGGAGATAGAAGCCCAAATTTTTATGTCATAAACTACATGATATTTGCTCCATTTAACTCTTCTATAGCTACTGTTGAATCGGCTTCTAAGTATTTTACAAAATTCGTCCAAAACAGTGTACTCAGATTTGCACTCTAAACTTGTTTTGATCATATCTCACTCATCCTAATGATTCCATTGCATGGTCAACTCTCACATGTGTACAAGACATATTAATTACTGTATATTAATTTATTTAAGCCATTTTATCAGTTTATCATATGATTCTTTACTGTTTTATACAGCCTACTAAATTAAGCAAGATTAACCTTTTTTACATATAGTTTTTCATCTTTTTACCCATGATTATCAACACCAAATCCCCACATAATATTTTTATCATCATATATTCATCATATAAATATATAATAGGAAAGAAAATACATGATTACATAATCAAAATAACAAGAGGATGGGGAGAACAATCTTTATACCACCAAGATGATGTAGGTTGTGATCAAGGCTTGGATTTTGATGGCAAAACTTGTGATAAACCAATATCATCTCCAAGTCCACCAATCTTCAAGAACTAGTTGTGGAAAATCAGCCCTAAGACTCCATAGTAACTCCTCCTTAGATTTTATAATCACCACCAATCAATAGGGCTTCAAAAGGGCATCATCATATATGTAAATAACATAGGATTTGTGGGTGAATCAAGATCAAGTGAGGGTGTTTTTGGGGTAGAGTGGACGGCACAAATGGAGCTAGAGAGAGAGTTTGGTGTGTTGTTGCATGAATGAGAAATGGTTTTGGTTTTTGCTAGTGGTTTTGATGTATTGTTAGCTTACTAGTTAAGCTAAAATGACAAGTGTAAGTATGTAGCAACAAGTGTTAGCTACTTGTTTAAAACTTGACACCAAATTGGTGTGGGGTAAGATTGTGGCCGGTTATGAGTGGGGGTGGGGCAAAAGTCATTTTGTCTCATCCCCATTTAATTACGGGTACTCCTCGATTCTAGTTTCCTCGATTTGTGTGCCCTCGGGTCGTTTTACGAAAAACGTTTTTATAAATTATGAATCAACGGCACAAAACGAATCTAATAAAAATTGTCTCATCAAAAACGGAGTTCGAAAACGTAAATATGTAATCCTAAGGTTTCCGGTTTAGTCGTAAAGGACGTTAAAATAAAATCTTAAGTCCTAATCTCTTCTCGTAAATTTGTGAGTTTATGAACCAACACAAATTTAAAATCTCAAAATAATATTCACGGAACAATTTATTTTCTGAAATGTCGGACTGTCACCAAAACGGTGTATGTAAACGTAAGCATGTAACGTAGAATCCTCCGGTTAAAACGTAGTCGATGCTACTTCAAGACGTAAACCCAAATTTCTTCCAATAAATGAGTGAGTTCATAATATAACATTAAAATAATGTTTTCAAATAATAATTGAAAATAAAATATCAACCATAAATTGACGGATTGTCACATCTTAGCTTTAAAAGAAACTACCAAATCCCATAAAATTACGGCCCAAAATATCGTAAAAGTAACAACTAGGTGGGACCCAATTTTCTTCAACGATCAAAATAAGAGTGTCAGCGGGTAACGGTTATATTTTGTCAGCGTGTAAAATTTGTCATGTCAGCATTTGAAAATGTGCTTGTCAACGTCTAAACCACTTATGTGTTAACGGCCAAAAATAAAAAGTAATAAAATAAAAAGACCTTAACAAATAGGTTTATCCTAATGAAGATAACCCTTCCTCTAACACAGACTGAAATTAGCATTCTCTATCCTATTATACACACTTGCATAAGCAAGATAAACATAATTTTCCTCAAGTGAACCTTGCTAAAGTATGTCCTTTGGAGTGAAGTTATCTCATAAACACTTTGTAACTCCAAGGTAAGCCCATGTTTATTTGCACCAAGTCTCCCAATCGACCAATCCCAATTCTAGGTATAGTCTTGGCAACATGCACAGTTATATCAATTTTGCATGCTATAGTGCCTCAAGGTTTAGAAATTCCAACAATTCTTAAAAAGAAAAAGTCTTCATTATTCCTAACCCCTACTCACTAGTGGACACAATCTAGAATTGTGATAAGAGCACTCTATAAGTACCCAAATACCTAAAGGTTTCCTAAACCTCCCCTTAAACTTACACAGTTCGCGAAAGAAATGAATATGATAAATTTTTATTTCAAGATAGGAATGTAAACATTCCAACCATCAGAAATAAATATTCTTCATATCTATGAAGTCCATAAGCCACTCTGTATCCTACTGTACAATGCTCAAAATGCCTGTATGAACAGATGAAAAACCACAAAAAAACTAACATAGGCTGTCAGCGGCTTCTTTCCACGTGTCAGCGGATATAATGCATTTGTCAGCGGTTAGAAAATATAGTGGAAAATCTAACACATTTACATGAGATAATAACAATGCATATCCTGTACATATTATACAATAAACTCAAAAACACATATTTTATGGATTGATCATTCCAATACTTGTTACCAAGTACTGGAACCTCCCAACATCAAAAGCTTTAGTCAAAAGATCAGCCACATTATCTTCTTTGTCTACTCTATCTGGATGTATTAAACCTTTTTCAAAACAATCCCTTATAAAATGATGCCTTATTTCTATGTGTTTAGTATTAGAATGATGTACATGATTTTTAATAATGAAAAGTTTACTGTTATTATCTACAAAAATCTTGGTATGTATAAAATTGTACCCATAATCCAAAAGCGAATTTTGAATCCATAGCACTTTCCCACAACATGCAGCAACAACTACCTACTCAGCCTCAGTTGTTGAATTGGCCACCACTGTTTGTTTCTTGCATTTCCAAGAAATAACTCTGCTCCCAAGAAATTGACATCCACCAGTTATGGATTTCCTATCATTGTTGTCTCCTCCATAGTCACTGTCTGAATAGCCTACAAGCTCTAATGGAGAATATTTATGGTACCATAATCCCAAAGTAGGATAGCACCTAAGATATCTAAAGATCCTTTTTACAGCATGAAGATGACACTCTTTGGGAGTCACTTGATGACGTGCACATGCACACACAGCAAACATCATGTCAGGTATAGAGGCAGTAAGATACATCAATGAACCAATCATTGACCTATAATGACTGACATCAACATCCTTTCCATCTCCAATATTTCCCCAGGGGTGCTCCCTATCCATGGGGGTGCTATCCCATTTCTCATGAGGGGAAAAGCCAAACTTCTTCAAAATTTCATCTACATATTTTTCTTGAGAGATGAAGATACCATTTTTTTTCTATTGGCCTTGAAGACCTAGAAAGAAGTTCATCTCTCCCATTTTACTCATTTGAAATTTGTCAGCCATCGGCTTGGAGAAATCATCACTCATCCTTTGGTTAGAAGAACCAAAGATGATATCATCAACATAGACCTGCACAAGAAGAAAATGCTTCCCTTCCTGTTTTGTCAACAAAGTTTGATCTATGGTCCCCTTTTGAAACCATGTTCCACCAAGTATGTGGAAAGAGTACCATACCAAGCTCTAGGGGCCTGATGAAGGACATACATCACCTTTTTAACTCTATAAACCTTGTTTGGATGTTCTGAATCTTCAAAACTAGGAGGGTGCATAACATACACTTCCTCTTTTATTGTGCCATATAAGAAAGCACTCTTGACATCCATCTGGTAGACTGTGAAACCCATGCAAGAAGCATAGGCTGGGTAAATCCTTATTGCTTCAATTCTAGCAACAGGTGTAAAAACTTCTTCATAGTCAATGCCTTCTTCTTGTGTGTAACCTTGAGCAACCAGTCTTGCCTTGTTTCTGATCACAATGCCTCTCTCATCTCTTTTGTTCCTTAGAACCCAACGTGCTCCAATAGGTCTCACATGCTTGGGACAATCCACAAGCTCCTAAACATCCTGAATTGCAAACTGATGAAGCTCATCCTACATTGCTTCAACCCAGCTTGGTTCTCAGAGAGCATCCAAAATCTTCTTGGTCTCATTCTGTGATAGAAAGCAAGCAAATAAACATTCTTGAACCAAAGGGGTATCATCCTTTTTGTGAAGTTGGCAATGAATCCTCCTTTGGGATTATTCTTTCTTCTTGTTTGAACTGGTGAATTGATGGGACCAATGATTAGGTTAGGAGGGTGAGCTTTGGACACTTTTGTAAGAATTCCTCCCCCAAACAATGTGTTGTCATGCACTGTAGATTCCAAGATGCCATGGTACACACCATCATGATTTCCATACTCACTTGAACTATGAAGCACATTATCAGCGTTTGGATTTATGACGCTCACACCTTTATTGGGTATGGAATTTCACCAAGTTCAAGACCATCTTTGTCATCGGATGAAAGTAGTGTGTCAGCGTTTGGATCTGGTGTGTCAGCGGCTGAACTACTTTTGTCAGCGGATGAAAACTTTCACTGACTTGCTCTTCTTGTTGCTTTCTTTCCACTTCCCTTTCAGCAGCAGATGCATGAATGAATTCTTCACTCCAAATGGGTAAATCCACAAAAGAAAATGTGGGAGTGAACTCATCCGCTTGTGATCCTTGCACCTTTGTAGCTTGAGTACCTTCATTATCAACAATAGTTTCTTCTAGAATCTTTGGAGAGGCCTCTAAGACAACTGGATTAGTAACAGGCAAACAATTCATGGACCTAGACAATGACTCTAAATCAAAAATCCAGTCTGGTCCATTTGTAGGATCACTAGGTTTACTCTCCAAAAAGTCAACGTGAACATTTTCTGTTATGACCTTATCTCTCTTTTGGTAAACCCTATACCCTTTGCAGTTCATAGAATAACCCACAAAATATCCCTTATCACCTTTTGAATTAAACCTACCTAGGTTGTCACTAGTATTAAGAATAACTACATGACATCCAAAGGGTCTAAGAAAATATATATTAGGTTTTCTATTCCAAAAGAGCTCATAGGGGGTCTTATTGTAAATCTTGTTGACCAAGGCTCTATTTTGAAAATAACATGCAGTATTCACAGCCTCAGCCCAAAATGCAATGGGTAACTTAGCATCTGCTAACATGGTCCTAGCTGCTTCAATAAGAGTTCTATTTCTCCTTTCAGCTACACCATTTTGTTGTTGAGTTCTAGCTATGTTAAACTCCCGAGTAATCCCTTTATATACACAAACAGCATCTAATAGGTCATTTATAAACTCTCCACCATTATCACTTATAAGAATGTTAACTGTAAACCTTGATTTCTTTTCCATTTGATTAATAAAATTAATTAGGGTTTTTGTAGTATCACTCTTTTTAGCTAAAAAGAAAGTCCATGTAAACCTGGAATGGTCATCAGTGATCACAAAGCAATAAGATTTTCCATTTAAACTCTCTATATTAGTAGGTCCATGTAACATCCCGCCTATTCAGACCACAATATTGTCCGCTTTGCCCGCAAGCTCACGGCTTTGCTTTGTGGCCCTCTGTGAAGACTTCCCGGTAGGTGATAGGTGTGTAAACACCCATCCTTTTTCCACTTAATTCTGGCTAAAACGAGACCAAAACACGTATTTAATATCATTTGTTTGGAATTATGCGTGGTTTTTGTGTTTATTGTGTTTTCAGAGCTAACCGGATGAATATTAAAGAAAACATGGGATTGCACGTGTTTTACCGAAGAAAAAGACTCAAGATGAAGTTTATTGTCCAAGAGATGCAAAATATTTGAAGTCATTTGGCCTATTTGAAGATTTATCGAAGAAAAGGACCAAAGATGGAAGATTTACATAAGTCGAAGAAACTCAAGTCTATTAAACGAAGAAATTAAAAGACGAGTTGAATTTAATCGACGACAAATCCCGAATCAGAATCGAAAACGTCAACTTTTATGAAAAGACGAGAAGACAAGAAGATAGGGAGAGAGCCCACTCACCAACCAAAAGGAAGACCTATAAAAGGAAATCCCCTCACACAATAGTGGCAGTTTTTAGTTTTTTCATTCCCCTCTTTTCTCTCCTTTTCGGTTCGTAGTCATCACCAACACCACTAGGGTGTTTGGTGATTTTGATTATTATTCTTCCAAATCTTGTAGTTTAATCTTGTCTTTTGTTTGTTCAACATTAATCATTAATACAAGTCTTCCTTTAATCTTTTCATTCATCTTGTTCATCTTTTTATTTCAAGTTCTTAAGTTCTTATTTAGTTGAGTTTTGATCTTAAGAAGTTATTGAATTTATGTTTTTGTGATTGGGATTTGATCCTTGTAGTTGGTAGATGATTTGTGGTTAATTTGATAAAACCTTTTCGCTTATTTAGCTTGATTTTGGATTAAATCGCATTTCCCTGTTTTTCTGAAAAAAGTACTGTTCTTGAGTTTCCTAGGTTCCGGATGAACCAAAAGTTCCGGATGAACACAAAGTTCCGGATGAACACAAAGTTCCGGATGAACTAAATGTTCGGAATGAATTTTCTTTTTAAAAGTTCCGAATAAATTCCCTTTCAAAAAGTTCCGAATCAATTTTTAAAAGTTCCGAATAAATTCCCTTTCAAAAAGTTCCGAATCAATTTTTAAAACTTCCGAATGAATGCTCTTTCCAAATCTTCCGAATAAACTTCCGAGACAAAAGTTCCGGATCAACAACTTCCGAACCAAAGTTCGGGATAAACTTCCGGACCAATCTTCCGGGTGAACTTCCGAATCAATCTTCCGAATCAATCTTCCGAGTAAAGTTCCGAACCAAGTTCCGGGTGAAGTTCCGAATTAAGTTCCGTATCAATCTTCCGAACCAAACTTCCGAGTAAAGTTCCGAATCAAGGAGTTGACATCATTTCATTCGGAAAAGTTCCGAATCAGTAAGAACTTCCGAATCATTTTTCTTTTTAGCATTTTTAAGAGATACTTACTGTTTCGTCATTTCATATTTATATTTATATGTTAATTTTAATTCTAGTTTTATCAATTGTTATTAAATTAATTGCTTTGAATTTAAGTTTATATTTTAGTTCATTTAAACTTTTAGTAGATTAGAAAACCAATCCACCTTTTAGTAACAAAGAACAATCATTCCACTTAGAACCGAGATCAATTCGAGAGGATATCGAGAGAATCTAGAAAGAACCCATACAAAACCCTAGTATCAAATGGCGCCGCTGCCGGCTCCTCTCGTTAAGATCAACAGTTTTTTGTGAGAACTTGGATTTTGGGATCCGTTCCCCGTGAACGTTAATTTTTCACAAAAACTTTTGAAAAACACAAAAAAAATATAAAATTTTCAAAAAAATCCTAAAAATTAAAAAACATAAAAACCAAAAATATTTTTGCTTTGTTTTTGCCTTGTTAGTTCTTTAGCAGGTGCATGCGTACACGCTCCACATTTTATCCCGAGCCCGAGACTCTCGATAACTTAAACATGGCTGGTGTACAAAACAACAACAATAACCCACCTCAAAACAATAATAACAACAACAACCCACCTTTCAACAACAACAATGAGCCTCTACCGGATAATCGCCCGATGATTGAACTTCTGCAAGCTCATATAGATGGCAACACTGATCCAATTGTTATACCCGCGATTGCAGCCAACAATTTTGAGCTTAAATCCGGCTTTATCCAGATGGTCTCTGCTCAACCATTCTTGGGGCGTACCATTGATGATCCACATGACCACATCAAGAGATTCTTGCAACTCACCAATACGGTCAAATTCAATGGTGTTCCACAAGAGGTAATCCGTTTACAACTTTTTCCCTTTTCTTTAGAGGGACAAGCCCGGCATTGGCTTGCTAAGGAACCGCCACAGAGTATTCTTTCGTGGACGGATTTGGAGACCAAGTTTATCAATTACTTTTTCCCACCCTCTCGTACTACCGCTTTGCGGAATGAAATCATAAATTTTGAACAAAAGTACGATGAGTCGTTTAGTGAATCTTGGGATCGTTTTAAAGATCTTTTAAGAAAATGGCCACAACATGGTTTTACCAAAGTGCACCAAATTAACACTTTTTACAATGGGTTAAACATGAATGACCAAGATTCACTAAACAGTGCCTCAGGGGGTAATCTTTTGGCTAAGACTTCCAATGCTGCTTGCGATATCATTGAGAATAAGTCTCGTGTGCAAACCAAGAGTGTTCGGACCAATGTCGCTAATGCTAGTACTAGTGACAGCGACAAGCGACTTGACAAAATCACTACGCTTCTTGAATCGCTTGCTACCCAAACCGCCAGCAACACCAACAGCATCAACGCTAGAAACGCTAAAGACGCTCAAGTCAATGCTGTTAGCCAACCATGCGAGATATGCGGGTGTCCTCACTCTTACACCACTTGTACCGCCACCCAAGACTACCCTTCTGAAAACGTGAATGCAGCTTATGGCACCTATCCTCAACCCGCTTATCAAGCACGTCCTCAAGGTGACCGTAATTTGCTTAGCTACCGCTCCAACAACTACCTCTCACCACCCGGTTTTCCTCCAAACAACCCAAACCAACAACACAACCTCAATCGCCCTCCTCAACAACAACAACCACCTCGTACACCATACATACCACCTCACAAACAGCAACAACCACCTCAACGAAACAACCAAGTTTACCAGCAACCTGCTTATCAACCGCCCGCATACAATGCTCCTCCCAACCAACCCACCGCTTTACACCAAGAAGTGGAAACCTACATGAGGACTAACGATGTGATAGTGGGAAATCTTCAGCGGGAAGTGCTCAACCTGAAAGCAGACCTGGTCAAACAAGGGAACGATCTGAGAGCTGACATGAGAAACACGTTGGATAGTCAAATGAATGACTTAAAGAACATGATGGCTAGTTTCTTCCAAGGTAATCAACCCTCTTCTTCGGGTACTCTTCCGAGTAACACCGTTGCGAATCTAAGAGGGGAGATGAAAGCAATCACCACTAGCAGTGGCAAAGGTACCAAGGAACCCGAGCTTCCTATACCTCCACCGGTGATTGTGACTAAGGAGAATGAGTCACCTGCTCCTATTCCTCATCCTTCTCCTTCCCCACTTTCTCCACCTCTTACTTCTACCCATCCTCCACCCAAGGATGTGAGTGATCCTATTCTCCCGAAGCCTTCATCTTCTTCCAATATACCTTATCCATCTAGGTTGAGGAAAGAGAAGCTCAAAAGCAAGGACGATATTCAGGTTTCGAACTTTCTTAAAATGTTCAAACAATTGAATTTCAACATCTCCTTCGCTGAGGCTCTCGCTCACATGCCTAAGTACGCTAAAATGTTTAAAGATCTTCTGAGTGACAAGGAAAAGCTTCTTGATATTGCCAACACCCAACTTAATGAGAATTGCTCTGCAGTACTCTTAAGGAAATTGCCAACCAAGCTTGGTGATCCGGGTCGTTTCTTAATTCCTTGCAATTTCCCGAGAGTAGAGAATTGCATGGCCCTAGCCGATCTAGGTGCCAGTATTAATCTCATGCCTCTACGCGTTTGGAAGCAATTATCTCTCCCTAAGCTAGTCCCCACCAAAATGACTTTGGAATTAGCTAACCGTACGGTTGCTTATCCAGTGGGGATAGCCGAAGACGTCTTTGTAGGAGTCGACAAATTCACTTTTCCTGCCGATTTCGTCGTCGTCGACTACGAGATGGACCCTCGTGTTCCCTTGATCGTGGGACGTCCATTCCTGAGGACCGGTCGCACTCTCATCGATGTTGAAGCCGGTGAGCTTATCATGAGAGTGGGTGACGATAAAATCGTCTTCAACATGGGAAAGTTGTCTAAACAACCTTATTCATACGAGAGTGTTAATTGTATTGACGTTCTGGATGAGGCTTGTGAAGAACACTTTAATGATGCTTGTAAAAATATTCCTACCTCACTTCCCAATGTTGAAACCGTTTCCTCTATTGATTCATCACTGTCTCTATTTGGAGAAAGTGATTTGTTATGGAACGATCTTGAAGCCACCATGGGAGATGTGAACTTAGCTAATGGTGATTCTCCCACCGATGGGGATGAAGACATGCATTTCTTTGAAAACCTTCTCAACGAAGACAATCTTTCTCCACCATCTCCCACGGTTATTGCTATCGATGCTCCGACATTGAAAACGCCTCCCATCGAAAATCCTCCGGATTTAGAACTGAAGGAGTTGCCGCCTCATCTCGAGTACGTGTTCCTTGAAGAAGAGAAGAAGTCGCCAGTCATCATTGCTAAGGACTTGAAAGAAGAAGAAAAATCTCGCCTCATCGCCGTGCTTAAAGATCACAAGAAGGCAATTGCTTGGAAAATTTCTGATATTCGTGGAATTGATCCTCACTTCTGCACACACAAAAATCTCATGGAGGACGACTTTAAGCCCACAATTCAAAGCCAACGAAGGGTGAATCCAAAAATCCATGAAGTCATCAAAACAGAGGTTATCAAACTTCTCGATGCGGGTATGATTTACCCTGTCTCGGATTCGCCATGGGTTACTCCAGTCCATTGTGTGCCTAAGAAAGGCGGCATCACCGTTGTGCCCAATGCAAACAACGAGTTGATTCCTACCCGTCTCGTTACTGGGTGGAGAGTTTGTATAGACTACCGCAAACTCAATGATGCCACGAGAAAGGATCATTTCCCTCTACCTTTTATGGACCAAATGCTTGAACGTTTAGCGGGGAATGAATATTACTGCTTTCTTGATGGTTTCTCGGGTTATTTCCAAATACCCATCGATCCCCAAGATCAAGAGAAGACAACATTCACTTGTCCCTATGGCACATTTTCTTACAAAAGAATGCCTTTTGGCTTATGCAATGCCCCCGGGACTTTCCAAAGGTGCATGTTAGCTATCTTCCATGACATGGTTAAACAAACCATGGAAGTCTTCATGGATGATTTCTCGGTCTTCGGGGATTCCTTCTCTTCTTGCCTTGCCAATTTGGAACGTATGCTGAAGCGGTTTGAAGACACTCGCCTTGTTCTTAATTGGGAAAAATGCCATTTCATGGTAAAAGAGGGCATCGTGCTAGGACACAAGATCTCCAAAGCCGGTCTTGAAGTAGACCGTGCTAAAGTCGATGTTATCGCTAAGTTGCCTCCACCTTCAACCGTGAAGGGTGTGAGAAGTTTCCTGGGTCATGCGGGCTTCTACCGTCGATTCATCAAAGATTTTTCTCAAATCGCTCGCCCGATGACCCACCTCTTGGAAAAAGATACTCCTTTTATCTTTTCCAAAGAGTGTCTTGAAGCCTTCAACTCGCTTAAGGATAAGCTAACTAAGGCACCCGTCTTGGTTACCCCTAATTGGGAGCTTACCTTTGAGTTGATGTGCGATGCTAGTGATTTTGCTATGGGAGCGGTTCTGGGACAAAGAGTGAACAAACACTTCCAATCGATCCATTACGCTAGCAAGACAATGACTGGGGCTCAATTGCATTACACGACAACCGAAAAAGAGCTTTTAGCTGTTGTCTATGCTTTTGAAAACTTCCGCCCCTATCTTGTCCTTTCTACAACAATTGTGTATACCGATCATTCCGCGTTGAAGTACTTGTTGACAAAGCAAGATTCCAAACCAAGACTTCTTCGCTGGGTTTTGCTACTCCAAGAATTTAAAATCGAAATTCGCGATAAAAAAGGAGCTGAAAACCTAGCCGCGGATCATCTCAGTAGACTTGAGGATCCTTACCAAGGGGATCCTCCGAACAAAGAAATCAATGATTCTTTTCCCTTGGAGACCTTAATGTCTATCAATTCGAAATCTGATGAAACCCCGTGGTTTGCGGACATTGCAAACTACTTAGCGGGTGGAATTCTCAAGGAAGGGTTAACATCCCAACAAAAGAAAAAGTTCTTCAACGACATTAAGACTTACTTTTGGGATGACCCTTACCTATTCAAACAATGTGCCGATTTGATTATTCGCCAAAGTGTTGATGGACCGGCAGCTTTAGAAATCCTTGACGCTTGCCACAAAGGACCCACCGGTGGTCACTTTGGTCCCAACTACACCGCCAAAAAAGTGTTTGACTCGGGATTTTATTGGCCCTCCATATATCGTGACGCTCACAATATGGTTAAACGATGTGATGCTTGCCAAAAACAAGGCAAGATCACACATAAAGACGAGATGCCTCAGAATTTCATTCAAGAATGTGAAATCTTTGATGTTTGGGGTATCGACTTTATGGGGCCATTCCCTTCTTCTAAAGGAAACAAATACATCCTTGTAGCCGTTGACTACGTCTCCAAATGGGTTGAAGCCAAAGCTTTACCCACTAATGACGCAAGGGTGGTTAGTAACTTTTTGAAATCTCTATTCGCTAGATTCGGTGTGCCTCGTGCCATTATTAGTGATCGTGGGACTCATTTTTGCAATGACCAATTTGCTTGAGTGATGGCTAAGTACGGTGTAAATCATCGTCTTTCCACAGCCTACCACCCACAAACTAATGGCCAGGCTGAATATCCAACCGAGGACTAAAGTGAATTCTTGAAAGGACCGTGGGAGAGCATCGTACCTCATGGGCTGATAAACTTGATGATGCTTTGTGGGCTTTTCGTACTGCATACAAGACTCCGATTGGTTGTCCACCATATCTTCTCGTGTACGGGAAAGCATGCCACCTCCCCATTGAGTTGGAGCACAAGGCTTACTGGGCCTTGAAGTGGGCTAATTATGATATCAACAAAGCCGGTGACCTATGCAAGATCCAACTCAATGAGCTGAATGAACTCCGTAATGAGGCTTATGAAAATTCTTTAATCTATAAGGAGAAGACTAAGCTCATTCACGACTCTAAGATTAAGAACCGAGAGTTCCAAGTTGGAGACAAAGTTTTACTCTTCAACTCTCGGTTGAAAATCTTTTCGGGCAAGCTGAAATCTCGTTGGTCCGGCCCATTCACCATTGCCCAAATTTTTCCATATGGTACTCTCGAGCTCGCTCAACCTAATGGACCTAATTTTAAGGTGAATGGCCAACGAGTGAAGTTGTACATTGGTGAGGACATCTCTCAGGAGATGATTCCATCCCTCACCATGTTCCCCATGAACTAATTTTGGGTCGAGTCAGGCTCGTGACTTGGTTATCAAAAACAAGCGCTCCTCGGGAGGTAGCCCGAGTATCTATCCTTTTCCATTTTAACCTCCTAAGTGTAGGGGGACCTATATAGGTGCTTTGTATTTGTGTGGTGATGTGATTACAGGGATGAATGCACTTTTGGAACCTTTGAAGAACCGTGCTCCCATGTTATCCGAAATCTGGTTCTATCTCTCAACTATCGTGATTCAATTTTCTTCATACTCACATTTGAAAGTGATCACGTTAGTCGTCTCTTCCTTAACTTGAGTTAACCAACGTGCACAATGTCATAAGCGTAGGGGAGACTTTTCCCACATGCTTAAACATTGAGGACAATGTTTATCTTAAGTGTAGGGGGACTTCTATCGAATTTTTAAGTGGACTTTTCCATGAAAATGCCTTCATTTAACCAGAAAATCATCTTTTTCAACATTTTTCAAATTTTTAATTAACTTTGGCCATTTAGTCGTAATTTTTAAATTTTTATCGTTGCTTTCATATGTATATATCCCGCAATAAAGTCAAAAATATTAATAAGTGGTGTAGCTAGTTTGGAAGTCTTTGACATATTAGGCCCGTTGCGATTATTTTGACTCAACCCGAATAGACTTATCTAAGTTTATTCTAGCTAGTATCCTTAACCATATAGACCTTAATTGGTTTATTAGGCTAAGTATCCACGAGTCTCATTTCTTGAGATTTTATATTGTGGAGAACGAGAAATGATAGAGTCAATTATAAGTCGGTATTCTTGCGCAAGCTCACTTGGTGTAATTATTTGCCTATTCTCCCATCACTTGCTACTAACTTATCTGCAATAAGTAAGGTCGTACGATTTGAAAAGTTACTTAGCTTCTAGCCCAAGATCGTTTAAAAGTTGCTCGGTAATGATAAGAGTTCATAGCCAATGCATAACTTATGAAGCGGGGCGCGAAGATTGGCGAGTCCGAAAAGGCCCTAACAAGGCATGAGGATTCCATTTTATTGCTGAAGATCCAAACTGATGTGAAGAGCATTATTCCCAAAGTCAATATGAAGAATCAAGACTCACGACGAAAAGCAATCAACTCCCATAGAGATCATGGAGAAGTCTATCCGAAAAGACCCTAACAAGGTATAAGGATAAATAGATCCAAGTCCGAAAAGGAGGCGGATCGTGGTATCTCAAAATCCCAAATAGAGATTGAAGAAATAATCATGAAGTCGTGGTCAAAAAAGTTGGAGTACCCCTCAAAAGTCTCCAAGTGAAGAAACTCTATGAACGATGAGAAGACCATTATCTCAAGCACGTCTCTCAAGATATGAAGTATGAAGTACATGCCAAATATCGGCCCGAGAAAGGTCTCAAATCGTGAACCAAGTTATGCCAAGATATGAACTTTTTGATATCCCGAGAAGCAGTTTTAAGAGATTTTATCATTTAGCTAACTATTGATCAAATCGTCCTACTTTGCTTTCAGCCTAAATAAACTATCGAAATAAGTCCAAAAATGCATCTTCATGATCATTCTAAGATAAAAATAAAATATAAGAGATACACCTAGGAATAAGGGAGTTTAAGCATATAATTAAGCCATGTGTGTAAGTGTTTGATTTACTAACTTATAATAACAATGATCTCGTTTTTAAGCTTTGTTTGGGGAACGTGAAACTTGAGGGTGATAAATCTTCGCAGCACCAAAGCCCTAATGTAAGTCATTGATCTCTTTGCAAGTTATTTCCATCCTTTTGTTTACTTAAAAGTTTTAATTTCTCTTAGTACTTTAAATTTTGTTCAGTAGTACTTTAATAAGGCCAAGGTTGATTGATTATGAGAAAAATGTAAAATTGCTTTATCACTAAGCATTGCATGAGGGCATGGCAATGGTTAAGTGTAGGGGATTTGATAGGTGTGTAAACACCCATCCTTTTTCCACTTAATTCTGGCTAAAACGAGACCAAAACACGTATTTAATATCATTTGTTTGGAATTATGCGTGGTTTTTGTGTTTATTGTGTTTTCAGAGCTAACCGGATGAATATTAAAGAAAACATGGGATTGCACGGGTTTTACCGAAGAAAAAGACTCAAGATGAAGTTTATTGTCCAAGAGATGCAAAACATTTGAAGTCATTTGGCCTATTTGAAGATTTATCGAAGAAAAGGACCAAAGATGGAAGATTTACATAAGTCTAAGAAACTCAAGTCTATTAAACGAAGAAATTAAAAGACGAGTTGAATTTAATCGACGACAAATCCCGAATCAGAATCGAAAACGTCAACTTTTCTGAAAAGACGAGAAGACAAGAAGATAGGGAGAGAGCCCACTCACCAACCAAAAGGAAGACCTATAAAAGGAAATCCCCTCACACAATAGTGGCAGTTTTTAGTTTTTTCATTCCCCTCTTTTCTCTCCTTTTCGGTTTGTAGTCATCACCAACACCACTAGGGTGTTTGGTGATTTTGATTATTGTTCTTCCAAATCTTGTAGTTTAATCTTGTCTTTTGTTTGTTCAACATTAATCATTAATACAAGTCTTCCTTTAATCTTTTCATTCATCTTGTTCATCTTTTTATTTCAAGTTCTTAAGTTCTTATTTAGTTGAGTTTTGATCTTAAAAAGTTGTTGAATTTATGTTTTTGTGATTGGGATTTGATCCTTGTAGTTGGTAGATGATTTGTGGTTAATTTGATAAAACCTTTTTGCTTATTTAGCTTGATTTTGGATTAAATCGCATTTCCCTGTTTTTCTGAAAAAAGTATTGTTCTTGAGTTTCCCAGGTTTCGGATGAACCAAAAGTTCCGGATGAACACAAAGTTCCGGATGAACACAAAGTTCCGGATGAACTAAAAGTTCCGAATGAATTTTCTTTTTAAAAGTTACGAATAAATTCCCTTTCAAAAAGTTCCGAATCAATTTTTAAAAGTTCCGAATAAATTCCCTTTCAATAAGTTCCGAATAAATTTTTAAAAGTTCCGAATGAATGCTCTTTCCAAATCTTTGATAACTCGATTTTACTCAGGTTAAAAAGATTCGTTGTACCAATCTCTTCGAATTGAAAAACTTGTGTTTAATGTGTGACTCTGTTTTATTTTGGTGGAACAAAAATGTGTCGTTGTAGTGTTTAAAATAAAAATGTGCAAAACAATTAAAGTAAAAGGCAGGTAATTTAAATCTAAGTCTAATTAAAGTAGTGCAAGTATTTAAAAGCGTGACTGAAATTAAAGGGCTCTAAAGTAAATGACGTAAACTTAAATCTACCTAAGGCAATCTTAAAATGCAACTAAAATTTAAACTAAGGAAAGGCTAAAATAAAACTAAGACAAATAATCTTAAAGTGCAATTAAATAAAAAGGAGGGAAAAGTAAAACTTGAAAATAAAGGACCGAAATTTAAAAGCAGATAATAACAAAAACCTGTAAGAATCCTTGATTCGGAAGTTCAAAACTTCCGAATGAACTGGCTTGATTTGGAACTTTTAAAGTTCCGAATGAAGCTACCTTGAGTCGGAAGTTTGGTTCAGAAGTATTGATCCGGAACTTTTAATGTTCCGGATGAAGCCCCTTGGTTCGGAACTTTGGAGTTCCGAATGAACAACTCATGACTCGGAAGTTTTTGCTGATCTGGAACTCTTCCGGATGAATCCCTTGATCCTGAACTTTGAAGTTCCGAATGAAAGAACTCTTGATCCGGAACTTTTGAGTTCCGAATGAAAGCTTCCTCTTCTCTTGATTCGGAAGTTTTCCTGGGAACAAAGAAACAGAAACAAACACCCCGAAGAACAAGGGAATCACAGAAACAAGAATATAACACAGATTTAACCAAGATCAAACACTATTTAATCAAACTAATAACAAAACATCAATAATCATAAACTAACAATTTAAATCAACAAAACTAACAAATTTAACCACAATAATCAAAAACCCATTTGATCAAAATAAGAACATGAACATGAACACAAACATAAACATAAAAATCAAAGATCAAGAAAGGTAGATAGGAGATTTAACAAGATAAAATAAAGATTGACAAGAATTAAATGGAAACTTACTTGAAATTAAAGGAATTTAATGTGCAAGACAAGGTAATTAAATTGACAAGTATTTAAATGTGCAAGAAAATAAACGTGGAAGAGCTAATTTGTCAAGTTAGCCAACAAGGAAAAATAATAATCATCCTAATCTATATATAGGGGAGGATTAGGAAGCTTCCTCCCCTCCTTCATTTCTTCTTAATTGCGAGATTAAGTACCTCCTTCTTTTAATCTTCATTAATTGCATCATTAGTCCTTTATTCTTCTAATCTTCTTTAAACTTGAACTTTGAGGACTTTTGGCTTCGGGATTTCTTTGAACTTGTCTTTAAATTCTTCAATGAAATAGACTTGAGTTCTTCGGCTTTTGATAAACTTCTGTCTTTTGACTTTTTCTTCGATAAATCTTCAGAATTGGTCTTGGACTTCCGTTATTTTTGCACTCTTGACTTCTTGACTTCGTCTTTCATCTTTTTCTTCAATAAAATCCGTAAATGCCCGTGAATTCCCGTGTTTTCTCCACTTTTCACCTTTTCGTCCTAAATCACAACAAAAACACAAACCACGCATAATTCCGACATAAAAGACATAAAATACACGTTTTGGTCCGGTTATTATTGTAATTAAGTGGTAGAAAAGATGTGTGTTTACACACATATCAAATCCCCTACACTTGACCATTGCAATGTCCTCATGCAATGCATTAGTTACAAAGCACGTTTACACTTTTCATCATAATCAATCCATAGTGGCCTTTATTAAAGAGATAGAAAATTAAAAATATACAAAATAAAAAAATCAAAAGCATACCTCGGGTTTTTGGAAATGTTATGAACAATCATCATCCTCAAGTTTTCACTTTCTCCAAACCAAGCTTAAAAATGAGATCATTGTTATTATAAGTTAGTAAACTATCACGAACTCATGTGGGCCAATTACTCACTTAGACTCCCTTATTCCTAGGTGTATCTCTTATATTTTATTATTGTCTTGAATGATCACGAGGATGCATTTTTGACTTATTTCGATAGTTATTAAGTCTGAAAATAAAGTGAACGATTTAATCAATAGTTAGCTAAAGGACAAAATCTTTTAAATCTGCTTCTCAGGACCTCATAAAGTTCATATCTTGGCATAACTCGCTTCGCGATTTGAGACCTTTCTCGGACCGATATTTGGCAGCGACTTCATACTTCAAACCTTGAGAGACGTTCATGAAATTATGGTCTTCTCTTCATAATTGAATTTCTTCACTTGAAGTTTTAAGAGATTCACACTTGGACCACGACTTCTTCATTTTTCTCCAATCTTTATTTTTGAATTTGATATACAACGATCCGCCTCCTTTTATGACTTGGATCTATTTATCCTCATACCTTGTTAGGGTCTTTTCGGATACACTTCTCCATGACTTTTGGGGAGTATTTGCTTTTCGTCGTGTGTCTCGATCCTTCATATTGATTTTCGATAAATGATTCTTCACATCACTTTGGATCTTTAGCAACAAAACATAGCCCTCATGCCTTGTTAGGGCCTTTTCGGACTTGCCAATCTTCGCGTCCCGCTTCAATAAGTTATGCCTTGGCTATGAACTCTAATCTATACCGAGCAACTTTTAAACGATCTTGGGCTAGAAGCTAGGTAACTTTTCAAATCGTACAACCTTATTTATTAGAAGATTAATTATTAAGCAAGCGATGGGAGAATAGGCTTATAATTAACTCACATAAATTCCCGAAAGAATACCAAACTTATAATTGGCTCTATCATCTCTCGTTCTCCACAGTTTAAAATCTCAAGGAATGAGACTCGTGTATACTTAGCCTATTAAATCAAAGTTTTGGGTTTTCGAGTCGCCTATAGGATCTTGCAAATACTTAGACTCTTTCAAGTTTAGAAATCGCGTTTTAAATTTCCCTTGATAAACGACTCTCTAGGATCAATTATAGGAACTTGCGAAAAGTTCTTGTTCTTAACCCGTGAGAGTTAAGACTTTCGCCTTTTATAGCTCCCTATATAAAAGCCTAGCAAAACTTGACTTAAACACGTTAAGGATACTAGCTAGAGTAACTTAGATAAGTAAACTCGGGTTGAGTCAAAAGATTCACAACGTTTGAAAATAAAAACCACTTATTCAAAGATTTATTCTAAACTAATAGGCCAAAATAGATCAAAAATTTTGAAAAATTCCGAAAAATTGATTTTCCGGTTAAAATGAGGACAAATACAAGGAAAAGACCACTTAACTTCGATAGAAGTCCCCCTACACTTAAGATAAACATTTTCCTCAATGTTTAAGCATGCGGGAGTAAACTCCCCTACACTTAGGACATTGCGCACTTTGTTTAAATCTTGCTAAGGAAAAGACAACTAAAGAGATTCCTATTTTAATATTGAGAAAATATAAAATAGTGAATCGAAAAGAGTTTAGGATAGAACGGAATCACGGGTCGTCAAGAATCATCAAGAGTGGATCATTGAAGCTCGAATCCCTGATTAAGAAGTGAGGAGAGGAAAGCAAACCAACGGGTCTCCCCTACACTTATGATAAAGAAAGCGAAAAGATAGATGCATGGGTTGCCTCCCAAGAAGCGCTTGATTTTTGTTAACCGAGTCGTGAGCCTGACTCGACCTTGATTATCAACGGAAGAAGCATGAAACATATCCACCAGGATCAAAGACATAGTTTTCGTCCATCAAATAGCACAAGCTTAAGGCGAACAAGGGAAGCCAAAGAAGAGTAGGCAAGGTTCCCTTAAGCAGCGATGGAGCATGGTGGAAGCAAGGTTGAAGTGGTGCAAGCATGTCTTCAAAATTTCCAAAGATTTTTCCTTTTATTTCATCAGGTGGATACTGAGATGGCTTAAAGACTTCAATACCGGGGTCGAACACCTTTTCCTTTAGGGGAAAATAGCACTCAGGCGCAGCCGAGTGTGAAGAAGATCCGCAAAGAAGCACAACCTCGTCCTCAGAAGGGGGACAAAGAGGTGTCAAATCATATGTGCAACGGATATTGGTGTCAACCGGTTTCTTCTCCTTTGACAGAATGTTCTTCAAATCCAAATTAGGATCAAGACGATAATCTTCAAAGTCATAAGGAGGAGCATCACTCCCATGAGGGAAGTAAGTGTTAAGAAAGTCAGAGAAATCTTCCTCAAATGAGTAATCGTCCAAAGTAGGATCGAGTGATGGCGAAGGATCTTCATCATGTGAAGAATCGCTCAAAAGAGTATCGGCCTCATCAAAATCATCGAAAGTGGGCATCTCGGGATACTAAGAAGTACAATCAAAATCATCTGAATCTGAGCTAGAATCATCATCATCATACGCATCGAAGATCGGTGGTGAATCATAAATGGGAGAAGGTTCCAAAGTGGAGCGGGAATCATCCACATTATCGTCAAAGAGTGGATTATCGATGGAAGAATCGAATAGAGGATTGTCATAGACGGTAAAGTCATCGAGCACATCAATCATATTCACTGATTCTCGTCCATAGTATTTGCCTGTAAGCTTACCCATTTTGAAAATTTGTGAGTCATTCCCGACTCTTAAGATTAACTCACCTTCGAAAACATCCACTAAAGCACGTCCGGTTCTCAAGAATGGCCGACCAAGTATTAAAGGAATACGAGGGTCCATTTCATAATCAACTACAACAAAATCGACCGGGAAAGTAAATGCGCCAACTTTAATGAACACGTCTTCGGCTATACCAACGGGGTAAGCGAGAGTGCGGTTTGCAAGTTCAAGAGTCATCTTTGTTGGAGTGAGGTCGGGTAATGATAGTGTTTTCCAAACACTCAGTGGCATCAAATTAATACTGGCCCCGAGATCAGCAAGGGCAGTGAATTCTTCAGTTTTGTTGAACACGCAAGGCAACACAAAACGACCGGGATCTAAAAGCTTTTCCGGAAGTTCTTTAAGAATAACTGCAGAGCAGTTTTCATTTAAGCGTGTGTTGGCGAGTTCAATCAGCTTCTCCTTCTTGCTAAGCAATTCCTTGAATACTTTGACAAATTTCGGCATGTGGACAAGTGCTTCAACAAGGCTAATGTTGATGGTCATTTGAGATAGTATATTCACATATTTCGATACTTGACAGTCATTCTTGGTTAGCTCGTTGGTCTTGCCTAAGCGAGAAGGATATGGGATGTTGGGTTTATAGGTGGAAGGTGAAGGTGTAGTAGGTAAAGGTTGGGATGTTGAAGTGTCCTTCCTAGAGACATCGTCATGACGAGGCGGAGACGGTAATGGTGCACTGATACTAGGTGTAGGAGGAGTAGGGATACATGGTGGTGGAGGAGGTGTAGATGATGGGGGTGGGATTGGTGGTCCTACGATGGTAACTCCACTACGAGTAGTAATAGCACTCACATTAGCTCGTGGATTAGTGACGGTGTTTGAAGGTAGAGAACTCGAAGAAGAAGGTTGAGCTGCGGGCAAGAAACTAGCCAATAGATTCTTTAATTCATTCGTTTGAGTACTGAAGGAGGATTGAATATTATCGCGAACCTCAGATCTAATCTCATTTCCTTGCTTCGTGATATCTCCTCTAAGATTGATAATTTGGCTTTGCAGATTTCTGATTTGCTCACCTTGGGTTCTCATTGTGGCTTCAACATCGGTGTTTATGGGTGGGGTTTGTTGAGCGGGTGGGTGATAAGGATTAGAAGCTCTTGGTGGGATTTGGTTGCTTCTATTGTAGTTGTTGGCGGGGTTTTGGTTTTGAGAAGAAAAACCGGGTGAAAGGTAGTTGTTGGATCGGTAACTCAGCAGATTTCTATCCCCTTGTTGTCGAGCTTGGTAATTTTCCGGTGAATAATTACCGTAAGATGCATACATATTTTCCGGATTTCCTTGTGTAGAAGGACAATCGGTGTATGAGTGAGGACCGCCGCATGTTTCACAAGGATTAGCAACCGCTTTAACTTGTTGTTGTTGTTGGTTTGAAGCGAGAAGCGTAATACTTTTGCTCATTTCAGTCATCATGCGGGTGAGTTCAGTCATCTCAGGGTTTGTTGAGGTAGAAGAAACATTGACTCTCGGGTTATTCCTTGAAGAAGCAGAGGAATCCCAGTTTTTGTGGTGAGTAGTCATGTTCTCAATTAACTCTCTACACTCCTCGGGTCTCCTTTTCATGAATGTGCCACCGACGGCTGCATTAATCGTATCACGATCTCGAAAAGTCAAACCGTTGTAGAAAGTATCAATTAAGGTCACAGGGAGCATGTTGTGGTTTGGACATCTATCGATCAAGACATTATATCGCTCCCAAGCATCAAAAAGAGATTCACCAGGGTCTTGCATGAAACCGTTGATTTGATTGCGAAGGCTTGTGACCATGGATGGTGGAAAGTAGCGCGACAAAAAGCGTTGAGTCATGTCATCCCAAGTGTGAATTGAATTCTTCGGGAGACGATCAAACCATTTCTCGACATGATGTAATAAAGTATGTGGAAAGAGTTGTAGGCGAAGTTCATCCATTGTGGCACCAGCCAACTTCATGCTTTGGGTGATTGTAATGAACTTGTCGAGGTGTTTGTTGGCATCATCATCAGGCAATCCACGGAATGGGTTTGTTTGAACTTGCTGAATCATGTGGTGCTTCAACGAAAACTCAGGAGCGTTGATTTGCATCGGCGCAATCGGTCCTCCTCGTCCAAACCTGGTTGGTTGACAAAGCTCTTCCATGGTCCGAAGATCGGGCTGTGGAAGAACATTGTTGTTATTATTAGGGTGCGGTGGATTATTGTTGTTTACACCTAACATAGCTAAATCTTCCTGAGTCTCGGGCTCTTGATAATTGGAAGATCTAGTACGCATACACCTAAAAATGCAAAAGAAAAAGAAACCAAACACAAAGACAATATATATACACAATAAAGATAAAATCTTTTTGGATTTTTGAAAATTTTAATTTTTATTTATTTTTATCAATTTTTTAATTTTTATGGTTTTTTGAATTTTTTATGCAAGAGAAATAACGCTCACAAGTGAACGGATCCCAAAAAGCAACGCGTCTCTCACAGAAAACTGTTAATCTTTACGAAAAGAGCCGGCAGCGGCGCCATTTGATAACTCGATTTTACTCAGGTTAAAAAGATTCGTTGTACCAATCTCTTCGAATTGAAAAACTTGTGTTTAATGTGTGACTCTGTTTTATTTTGGTGGAACAAAAATGTGTCGTTGTAGTGTTTAAAATAAAAATGTGCAAAACAATTAAAGTAAAAGGCAGGTAATTTAAATCTAAGTCTAATTAAAGTAGTGCAAGTATTTAAAAGCGTGACTGAAATTAAAGGGCGCTAAAGTAAATGACGTAAACTTAAATCTACCTAAGGCAATCTTAAAATGCAACTAAAATTTAAACTAAGGAAAGGCTAAAATAAAACTAAGACAAATAATCTTAAAGTGCAATTAAATAAAAAGGAGGGAAAAGTAAAACTTGAAAATAAAGGACAGAAATTTAAAAGCAGATAATAACAAAAACCTGTAAGAATACTTGATTCGGAAGTTCAAAACTTCCTAATGAACTGGCTTGATTCGGAACTTTTAAAGTTCCGAATGAAGCTACCTTGAGTCGGAAGTTTGGTTCAGAAGTATTGATCCGGAACTTTTAATGTTCCGGATGAAGCCCCTTGGTTCGGAACTTTGGAGTTCCGAATGAACAACTCTTGACTGGGAAGTTTTTCCTGATCTTGAACTCCTCCGGATGAATCCCTTGATCCTGAACTTTGAAGTTCCGAATGAAAGAACTCTTGATCCGGAACTTTTGAGTTCCGAATGAAAGCTTCCTCTTCTCTTGATTCGGAAGTTTTCCTGGGAACAAAGAAACAGAAACAAACACCCCGAAGAACAAGGGAATCACAGAAACAAGAATATAGCACAGATTTAACCAAGATCAAACACACGATTTAATCAAACTAATAACAAAACATCAATAATCATAAACTAACAATTTAAATCAACAAAACTAACAAATTTAACCACAATAATCAAAAACCCATTTGATCAAAATAAGAACATGAACATGAACACAAACATAAACATAAAAATCAAAGATCAAGAAAGGTAGATATGAGATTTAACAAGATAAAATAAAGATTGACAAGAATTAAATGGAAACTTACTTGAAATTAAAGGAATTTAATGTGCAGACAAGGTAATTAAATTGACAAGTATTTAAATGTGCAAGAAAATAAATGTGGAAGAGCTAATTTGTCAAGTCAGCCAACAAGGAAAAATAATAATCATCCTAATCTATATATAGGGGAGGATTAGGAAGCTTCCTCCCCTCCTTCATTTCTTCTTAATTGCGAGATTAAGTGCCTCCTTCTTTTAATCTTCATTAATTGCATCATTAGTCCTTTATTCTTCTAATCTTCTTTAAACTTGAACTTTGAGGACTTTTGGCTTCGGGATTTCTTTGAACTTATCTTTAAATTCTTCAATGAAATAGACTTGAGTTCTTCGGCTTTTGATAAACTTCCGTCTTTTGACTTTTTCTTCGATAAATCTTCAGAATTGGTCTTGGACTTCCGTTATTTTTGCACTCTTGACTTCTTGACTTCGTCTTTCATCTTTTTCTTCAATAAAAGTCCGTAAATGCCCGTGAATTCCCGTGTTTTCTCCACTTTTCACCTTTTCGTCCTAAATCACAACAAAAACACAAACCACGCATAATTCCGACATAAAAGACATAAAATACACGTTTTGGTCCGGTTATTATTGTAATTAAGTGGTAGAAAAGATGTGTGTTTACACACATATCAATCTTCCGAATAAACTTCCGAGTCAAAAGTTCCGGACGAAGTTCCGGATCAACAACTTCCGAACCAAAGTTCCGGGTAAACTTCCGGTTCAATCTTCCGGGTGAACTTCCGAATCAATCTTCCGAATCAATCTTCCGAGTAAAGTTCCGAACGAAGTTCCGAACCAAGTTCCGGGTGAAGTTCCGAATTAAGTTCCGGATCAATCTTCCGAACCAAACTTCCGAGTAAAGTTCCGGATCAAGGAGTTGACATCTTTTCATTCGGAAAAGTTCCGAATCAGTAAGAACTTCCGAATCATTTTTCTTTTTAGCATTTTTTAAGTGATACTTACTGTTTCGTCATTTCATATTTATATTTATATGTTAATTTTAATTCTAGTTTTATCAGTTGTTATTAAATTAATTGCTTTGAATTTAAGTTTATATTTTAGTTCATTTAAACTTTTAGTAGATTAGAAAACCAATCCACCTTTTAGTAACCAAGAACAATCATTCCACTTAGAACCGAGATCAATTCGAGAGGATATCGAGTGAATCTAGAAAGAACCCATACAAAACCCTAGTATCAGTAGGTCACCCAAGCCAGTACTACTCTCCCATGAGCACGCTTAACTGCCAGTTCCTAAGAACCCCACTTGCAGTAGACCACAAAACGCGTTGTGTCATGAGAAGGCGAATGTTATCTTATGAACCATGGATCTCTCCTGGCCACAGCCGATGTGGGATTTGCCTAGGGTGTCACAATCCATATAAGTCCATGTGAAGTAAGTGTAGTGGTTTAGAACTAGAATGAAAACTCTTAGACTTAAATTAGGACTTGTGTTGTTTGCCTTTAAGACATGCAACACAATTATGATCATTGTAGAATGCTTTTGAGGGCAATCCTCTCACAATATCATTCCTCACAAGTCTATTCATGTTCTTAAAGTTAATGTGACCTAACCTTTTATGCCATAAGATACTCTCATCTGTTGAGGCTTTAGCATATAGGCATGACAAGTTATTACTCATCTTAATCCCTTGAAGATTAACATTATAAATGTCCTTATGTCTAGGTGTTCTAAATTCCATGAACTTTTCAACAGGTAACACATAGTCCTTACTCAAAACTAAGCATTCGGTATCAGTAAAAATAACTATATTTTTGTTTTCACACACTTGTGACACACTAAAGTTATAGTCCAGTATTTTTACCAGAAAAACTTCATCAAAACGCAAGTTGTTAGTGATAAGAGTACCTTTGCTTGATATTGTACCAAATCCTCCTTCAAAGTACACTTTATCACCATCTGGAATAGGAGTAAAGTTTGTCAAGTAGTCTTCCTTTCCAGTCATGTGCCTTGAGCATCCACTATCCCAATATCCATGGTCATTAACCTGCTTTGGAATGCCCTGCACATAAACAAAACAAAATAGTTTTCTTTTGGAACCCAAGCCTTAGTAGACTTGGATCTATTTGGTTGTTCAACAAGAATGGTCTTGTTTCTTATAACAACCCCCTGTTCACCCCTTTTAACATTAAACACCCAGTTTGTTCCAACATGTTTTTCAAGATATTTAAACCTATTGCAAGTCTTAGAGACACGATTAAAAGTTGATGTCTGGTCTTGGTTAGGTCTCCATGTTAAGTTGGATGATGCCTTAGATCCCTTTACCTTCAATTGTAAATACTTGTTATTACTGGGTCTAGCATTGGGTCTGACAGTTGCTAATTGTGGCATTTTCATACCAAAACTAATTCTGTCAGCGGCTGGTTTTGCCCTGTCAGCGGATGATATGTTCCTGTCAGCGTTTGATTTAGGGTTTGCTACAGGAACCCACTGTTTGATAGACCAATTATTGGTTTTTTGGAAGGGTCTTTGGCCTTGGGTGTTAGCTGCGTTAGAGAAATAAGGAGCTGGTCTAATGGCCTGTGGTCTAGTATGAACATAAGTCTCTGGGTTGACCATGGTTGACTTATTGTTAGTGGTTGGTTTATATCCGTTGACACACTATTAGCCAAATGTGAGAAGCTCCCACATGAATAACAAGCCTTTCTAGACACAACCTTTGGTCTAGGTTCATAAAATCCAGTCCCATTATGTAAAACCCGCATGCTTTTACCATAAATAGTACCCGTAGTAAACGTACGTACATATTAAAACTTTCCTTTTATAGCATGAACACGTGTCACGATTAGAAATTACAGAAGTTAGGTACGTATAATTACACGATAAGCATTAAGTACATGTTAGTACACGATAATTATTATCAATAATAATTATAATCACGAACATGAAATCATGAACGTTAGAATCACGAACATATAATTATGTATTTTTGTATATTATTAATACGATTAATATCGTTACGTACAAGTATTTATAATAACACGAATAATTAATAATAACGTAACACGAACACACGAGCATGTAATATTTTAGACATGAGAAAGGCTTCGGGTTTCCTTTGTGGGCCCTGCAAGTCGCGGTACCAACAGAGAAAGGGGGCCCAGCCCATGTTTTGTTTTATTAAGTATAGCAAAAGGGGAAACTATGCATTTACAGAATTTGCCCAAAATCACAAAAACCCTACCTCTTTGTCTCTCTCTTGGCCGCCGGAAACACAAACACCAAAGGACGTGTTTGATTTGATTTTTGTTCAAGAAATTCTAGGAGTGTGTTCGTGTAATCGTTCTCGATTCATTCCACGCGTTTGGTAATCTGTATAACCTTTCTTTTTAATTTTTTTTACTTTATTATGAACACATGATCATGAGGATTAATAAACAAGAATTAAAACATGTATAATCATGGTGGGTAAATTAAAAAGGGTTGTTTAGGGTTTGTTTGTTCGTCTGACACTCAAACCGAGAGCCCCATGGCTCTCGGCATCATTTGGTTCGCACCACCAACCGAGACATATGTCTCGGTGGTGTTTCGTTCGGTCGATAGCAGGACAAGGCACCCCGACTTACGTCGAGGGTGTCCATGTGGTTGGTTTGGGTCACGGCAGCTCACTGCCCCACCACAGGCACACAGCCGGTGGCAGACTTATTTTGGCATGGGGAAATAGCGCGCCGCAGCGGGTAACCACCGACACACAGCTGGTGGGAACTCCACTGCTAGCAGCGGCTAACCGAGAAACAAAGACCACCGGCAGCAGCTGGTGGCAGCTTACCGAGAGCAGGGGCAACCGACTCGGCTGGTGTGCCACTGTTTTAGGGGTGTTTGGTTCGGACCGGTTCACGGGTTTTCATGGGTCCGGTTCACAACATGTTTAATTAATTATACGGGTCCGGTTCATGGCTAAATTTTACAAGCTTAATTAATTTTTACAAGAATATAGTTTTACAAGTTAATTAAATTAATTTAATATGACATATAATTAATTTAATTAAAACATGAACTTATGTTAATTATTATTTATTCAATAATACATGTCATAACCTAAGTATTTATCTATTTAATTTAGACTATAGTATTAATTAATTAATACGACATGAAATATAATTAATTAATAATCATGACTTAGGTTATTATTAATACAATATTAATACATGCTTATATTTTAGAAACTTTAAATTAATTAAATCATGCTTATATTTAATTAAATCATTTGACCTATAGTTTATTTAATTAACATGTTATTATTAATGAACTATACTCTAACTACATGACTTATGATATTAATTCAGCTTAATTCTAAATATGGAAATTTTCTAATTCAGGAAACTTACTATTTTTGGAAACTTTCTTTAGAAACTGATCTATTCTAAGAAGTTAATCTATTTTTGGAAACTTTCTATTTTTGGAAACTTTCTATTTTAGGAAACCTGCTATTTTTAGAAAGTTACTTATTAATACACAACAAGTATAATAATACAAGAAATACAAGTAATACTTAATCAGAATATACATAATACATGATAAACACAGCATAACGTTCAAATCAGTAAAACAAGACATGAACATATAAAACAAGCTAAGACACGATATAAAATCAGTTACGTACTCAGTATTCGGAACACTTATACACGTATACTATTTATATAGAATTAGTGAGATCGAAGTAGGACTCTCTTTCGTTCGTCTTCTTCGTACACTAGACATAAGGTACGGATTTCCCGTCCCTTCAGTATGGACATTCTTTCCTTATTTGAATTCCCCGTCTGCAGCCAACTGTTTTCCCAGTATTTGTTTTATATGTTTGATTAATTATGTTAGATTAAGAGCCTAAGCCATATACATGCATGACCAGTGTCACCTAGTTATGGAGGTACCATAACCATAACACTGGAGGCACTACCCCACGGCAAAGTGATTGCTTGTGGCGTCCATTTTCAGTTTTGGCCATTATATTATATTATCATGTGGGGCGTATGGGTGCATCCTAGTTACATTTTTAGTAGTATTATCATAGTGAATGCGATATGTGCCTTGCATCCTTCACTAGGAGCTGATCCCTCCTACCTAGACTAATTAATTAGAGGCAACCCCTCTAATTGAATGACGAGGTCTCCCCTCCAAGTATTCATGCACAGTGGAACCTCATGACCTATATAGGCTATTTGGCTAATTAAAACAGATTTACATAGAAAAACAAGTCTTTTTAAACTATAAAACCAGTTTTATGAACAAGAATCCAGATTAGTTAGAACTTAGAATATTCCGCTGCTATTAGTCTTATATGTTTACGTTATTCCATCTCATACTTTTATATCCATGCACTGAGCGTTATGCTCAGCCGTTTTCCTTTCATGTTCCCAAGCGGCAGGTACTCAAGGGCGCTCGTAGACTTTAAGCGTACGTGGATATGGATTGGAAGCTTTCTAGCCTTTTCTACTTTATGCATTCCATCATACATTTTGCTATTTATTTCTAGGGACACTGTATAGTCCTTTTCATTTACAGTACTTATGTTTGTGTATGATGAGCTTTACTTTGGGGTATTGATGTTTCTTTCCGGTATTTCCTTTTATGGTCATGTAATGTTTAAGACATTTTCCTTGAAAGATTTGATGACACGCCATAATCACGCGTGACATTCTATTTACCAAAATGAGGGTTACAATTATGGTATCAAAGCCAAGGCTTCGACCTATAGCCTCTCAAAACACGACCTGTGATTAGTGGGTAGTCACTATGGTCTTCCTAGAACTGACAGTCGGTTTTCATGCATTCGTTATTTTCATGCATTCATGATATATGTCATTGTCACAGGTTTATGACTAAGTAACGGTTGGTACAGGACTGACCCTATTTAGTCGCATGTGCTTTTATCGAAACATTTAACTTTGGGACCGACCCATAGGCGTCCCCTCGCCATGTCTTTTGTTTCGGGTGAACTGACCATAGGCGTTCACTCTCGAGCATATAAAAGTTTTCATAAACTGCATCATGCATTCATGCACTGTTTTTCTTGTATAAAATTTTTCTCATGATTTATTGACATAAAATTTTTTCATGTATATATTTTATGTATTGATCAGTTTAATCAGGTATTTCATTTTATACTGTCAGATGGTTCTCACACGCGAGCCGGAACAACTCAATGCAGCAGTCCAAGCTGCGATGCAAGCTTTGCTTCCTCAGCTGAGGAACGAAATCAGAGCTGAGGTGCAGGCTGCCAACAATCAGCAACAACACCCAGTTCCTCCTCCTCCTCCAGCAACATTGGTCACATGGCTGGAGAGTTTTAACTAGCAACGTCCTCGATCCTTCAAGAAAATTGATAGCCCCAGTGAAGCTGAAAGCTGGTTGGCTCATATCGTGAAGATATTCGATGCAATGGGCTGCGAACCCATCTTCAAGTCGAGGTTGGCCTGTTACAAGTTCGAAGTTGATATACTAGGATGGTGGAAGGCAGTCAAGCAGTCTGAGGGAGGTGACAATTGGGTGGCTGGTTTGACGTGGGCTCAGTTCAGGGAGTTAGTGATGGGACAGTTCTTCCCCAAGGCTGAGCAAGACAAGCTGAAGAGGGAATACCATAGAATCAGGCAGAGAGCTGGGGAGAACAACAACGAGTTCATGTAGCGCTTTCTTTGTTTGGCTGGTTTTCTTGGCGCAGCAACAGGTACTGCCGAAGAGCAAGCATACCACTTCCGTTGGGCTCTTCGTACAACGGTCGCCAACAACTTGGTGTGTGCTACCTTAAACACGGTGGCACAAGTTTTCGATGTAGCACGTAAGCTGGAGATGCTGTAGGAAAAAGAGGAGTTCGGGGAAGCAGAGAGACCCGAGAAGAGGTATTTATGCTTCATTTAGCGGTGACCATGTCAAATTCATTTAGTACTATCCAATAATTATATTTCCCTTTAAACTTCATCTTTCAGGCAGAGGACAGGGGACCGGTCTTAGCCGGCTACTCAGCCCAAGTGTAACGGTCAGACACAAGACCGTACAACTACGGATAGGCGTGGCGGTAATGATAATTACCGTAACAACACATGAAACTCCAACAGCAGCAGGTCCTTACACTTACTCATTCCTTATGTTGCATGTGATAATTCATAATTTTGACACATTAGAAATCTTCTACCAGGAATCATGGTAACGGGAGGGAGCAGAACCAAAGAGGTTCACAGCCTAACCGGTCCAACTATCAGTGGCATATATCTTACGATTTTCCCGCATTGTCCTTTTTTGTACCTATAAATCATGTCTTATGTGTACTTTTCCAAACAGGCTCCCAGCCAGCAAGGGCACCTGCTGGAGGGTATACTCACCCTCTCTACACTACCTACAACTGTAGGCACCCAGGACCATGTCGTCCCGACAGCGACGCTTGGTTCAAGTGTGGCCTTACTGGTCATCGCATGAAGGATTGTCGTAAGGGCGAGATGGAGGGCACATCTGGACATGCTGATTCCAAGCCACCTCCTACTAGTGGACGGGTGTACACGACTTCTCGCGATTAGGCTAACAAGTCTACATGTACCATCACTGGAATCTAGTATATGTATGGTCAAGCTGCATGTGTTTTATTTGACACGGGTGCTACTCAGTCGGTCATTCTACTGCTTATGACAAGAATGTTATGATATCCCTTATGCCTTTAGATAATGTTTTAAACATTTCCACGCCGTTATGAGACTTGGTACGCATAACCCATGTGTACAAGAACCTTCCCCTAGAGTTTGACGACAAGATTCGTCCTGTTGACGCACTTCCACTGGATATGTGTGATCTTGACATGATATTAGGCATGGACTAGCTATCCAAACATTATGCCACCATAGACTGCCATACATATCGGGTCATCTTTGGTGATGTATATGCACCAGATTATATTCACAATGGTGTCGTACCCGGAAGGTCTATAAAAATCATATCGACCTTGCAAGCATGTGCACTACTGTCACATGGTTGTGAGGGCTATCTTGCTACTGTTCATGATTTGGAGGCTGAATCTCGATCTATCCAGAATCAGGCGATCGTGTCAGAATTCCCAGACGTGTTTCCATAAGAACTTCCGGGCATACCACCTGCTCGTGAAGTGGAGTTTAATATTGAGCTCATCCCAGGAGCTGAGCCTATCCAAGGCTCCTTATCGCATGTCTCCCATAGAGCTGAAAGAGTTAAAGGACCAACTGCAGGAATTATTGGAACGCGGTTTCATTCGACCTAGTGCTTCTCCATGGGGCGCATCTGTTCTGTTCGTAAAGAAGAAGGACGACAGCATGCGTCTGTGCATAGATTATCGTGAGCTTAACAAGATCACCATCAGGAATAGATATCCGATGCCACGCATTGATGACTTGTTTGACCAACTCCAAGGGGCCAAACATTTCACCAAGATTGATCTGAGGTCGGGCTATCATCAGTTACGGGTTAAGGAGGAGGATATTGCCAAGACTCCTTTCCGTACACGTTAAGGGCACTACGAGTTTGTAGTCATGCCTTTTGGCCTTACCAATGCTCCAGCTGTTTTCATGGATCTGATGAACCGTATCTTCCATGAGTTCCTGGACAAGTTCGTCATTGTCTTCAATAACGACATCCTTATTTTCTCTATGTCCAAGGAGGAACACGAAGACCATCTTCGTACAGTACTACAGATACTTCGCTAGAAGCAACTGTATGCTAAGTTCTCCAAGTGTGAGTTATGGTTAGACAAGGTGGCGTTCCTAGGCCACATTATATTAGCAGAAGGAATCATCATGGATCTAGCAAAGGTTTAGGCTATTACCAAGTGGCTAAGGCCGACATCAGCAACTGAAGTTTGCAGTTTCCTAGGCTTAGCTGGTTACTACCATAGGTTCGTAGAGAACTTTTCCCGTTTAGCACTGCCATTGACCAAAATGATACGGAAAGGGGAGAAATTTGTCTGGACTGAAGAAAGAGAGAAGAGCTTTGAAGACCTAAAGTAGAAGTTAGCATCTGCACCGATTCTTACTCTCCCATCTGGTACAGGTGGATTTCAAATCTATAGTGATGCTTCAGGGAAGGGACTTGGCTGTGTTCTCATGCAACATGGGAAAGTGATTACGTACACTTCACGACAGCTTAAGCCTTATGAGTAAAATTACCCTACGAATGGCTTGGAACTTGCAGCAGTCGTGTTTGCATTGAAGATATGGAGGCACTACTTGTATGGAGAATCATGTGATATCTTCACAGACCACAAGAGCCTGAAGTACATATTCATGCAACGTGAGCTTAACATGAGGCAGAGAAGATGCTAAGAGCTATTGAAGGATTATGACATTAATCTGCAGTATCATCCCGGCAAGGCGAATGTAGTGGCATATGCACTTAGTAGAAAGTCTGGTATGATAAACGGCCTTAAAATTGAGGAGGAAATTATAAGAGACTTGGAGCGACTAGACATAGAGATCATGGTACGTGGACATATGTTTGGTAGAGTTTGCATACAACAATAGTTGGCACGCCAACATTAAGTGTGCTTTATTCGAGATGTTGTATGGCAGAAAGTGTCGCGCCCCAATCTGCTGGGATCAGGTTGGTGAGCGAACACTTAAAGGACCAAAAATGATAGAGTTGACCAACGAGAAGGTCGCTATAGTTAAGCAGAAATTGCAAGAAGCACGTTCACACCAGAAGAGTTATGCCGACAAGCATCATAGGGACTTACATTTTAACGTAAGAGATCATGTCTTTCTTAAGGTATCGCCGGCACGTGGTGTTAGATGTTTTAGAAGGAATGGGAAACTTAGTCCTCGATTCATTGAACTATTTGATGTCATCGAGCGAGTCGGTGAAGTATCTTATCGTTTAGCTTTACCTCCGTAGATTTCTCACGTTCATGACGTTTTCCTAGTGTCTTTACTCAGAGGGTACAAGTATCATCCCCTTCACATGGTTCAGTATCTACTGGAACAGATTCGTGAAGATCTTACCTTCATAGAGGAACCCGAACGAGTTCTTGACAGGCAAGAACGAGTCATGAGGAACAAGACGATTCCATTCGTCAAAATCCATTGGAGGGATCATACCGAGCGGGAAGCCACTTGGAAAACAGAGGAGTCTATCCGGGCTTCTTACCCTCATTTCATATTTTGAATTCGGGTATGTTCCTCTTTCAGTTTATTTTATATATAATTCGACGACGAATTATTCTTTTTAGGGGGGAAGAGTTGTAAAACCCGCATGCTTTTACCATGAATAGTACCCTTAGTAAACGTACGTACATATTAAAACTTTACTTTTATAGCATGAACACGTGTCACGATTAGAAATTACAGAAGTTAGATACGTATAATTACACGAGAAGCATTAAGTGCTTGTTAGTACACGATAATTATTATCAATAATAATTATAATCATGAACATGATCATGAACGTTAGAATCACGAACATATAATTATGTATTTACGTATATTATTAATACTATTAATATCGTTACGTACAAGTATTTATAATAACACGAATAATTAATAATAATGTAACACGAACACACGGGTATGTAATATTTTAGACACGAGAAAGGCTTCGGGTTTCCCTTGTGGATCCCTACAAGCCGCGGCACCAAGAGAGAAAGAAGGCCCAGCCCATGTTTTGTTTTATTAAGTATAACAAAAGGGAAAACTATGCATTTAAAGAACTTTCACAAAATCACAAAAACCCTACCTCTTTGTCTCTCTCTTGGCCACCGGCAACACAAACACCAAAGGAGGTGTTTGATTTAATTTTTGTTTCAAGAAATTCTAGGAGTGTGTCGTGTAATCGTTCTCCATTCATTCCACGCGTTTGGTAATCCGTAAAACCTTTCTTTTTAATTCTTTTTTTATTTATTATGAACACATGATCATGGGGATTAATAAACAAAAGTTAAAACATGTATAATCATGGTGGGTAAATTAAAAAGGGTTGTATCGGGATTGTTTGTTCGGCCGCCAATCAAACTGAGAGCCCCATGGCTCTCGGCGTCGTTTGGTTTGCACCACCAACCGAGACATATGTCTCGGTGGTGTTTGGTTCGTTCGACAGCAGGACAAGGCACCCTGACTTGCGTCGGGGGTGTCCTTGTGGTTGGTTTGGGTCACGGGAGCACACACCCCCACCACCGGCACACATCCGGTGGTAGACTTGGTCTGGCAGGGGGAAACAGCGTGCATCAGCGGGTAACCACCGGCACACAGCGGTGGAAACTCCACTGCTAGCAGCGGCTAGCCGAGAAACAAAGACCACCGGCAGCAGCCGGTGGCAGCTTACCGAGAGCAGGGGCAACCGGCTCGGCCGGTTTGCCACTGTTTTAGGGGTGTTTGGTTCGGACCGATTCACGTGTTTTCATGGGTCCGGTTCAGGACATGTTTAATTAATTATACGGGTCCGGTTCATGGCTAAATTTTACAAGCTTAATTAATTTTTACAAGAATATAGTTTTACAAGTTAATTAAATTAATTTAATATGGCATATAATTAATTTAACTAAAACATGAACTTATGTTAATTAATATTTATTTAATAATACATGTTATAACCTAAGTATTTATCTATTTAATTAAGACTATAGTATTAATTAATTATTAAGACATGAAATATAATTAATTAATAATCATGACTTAGGTTATTATTAATACAATATTAATACATGTTTTAACTTAAGTATTTCGTACACTTTAATTTATTAAAATCATGCTTATATTTAATTAAACCATTTGACCTATAGTTTATTTAAATAACATGTTATAATTAATAAACTATACTATAACTACATGACTTATGATATTAATTCAGCTTAATTCTAAATATGGAAACCTTGTAATTCAGGAAACTTATTGTTTTCGGAAACTTTCTATTTTTAGAAACTGATCTATTTTAAGAAGTTAATCTATTTTTGTAAAATTTCTATTTTGGAATCTTTCTATTTTTGGAAACTTTCTATTTTAGGAAAACTGCTATTTTTAGAAAGTTACTTATTATTATACAATAAGTATAATAATACAAGTAATAGTTAATCAGAATATACAGAATACATGATAAACACATCATAACGTTAAAATCAGTAAAACAAGACAAGAACATATAAAACAAGCTAAGACACGATATAAAATCAGTTACGTACTCAGTATCGGAACACTTATACATGTATACTATTTATGTAGCATTAGTGAGATCGAAGTAGGACTCTCTTTCGTTCGTCTTCTTCGTTCACTAGACATAAGGTACGGATTTCCTGTCCCTTCAGTATGGACATTCTTTCCTTATTAGTATTCCCTGTCTGCAGCCAACTGTTTTCCCAGTATTTGTTTTATATATTTGATTACTAATGTTAGATTAAAAGCCTAAGCCATATACATGTATGACCAGTGTCACCTAGTTATGGAGGTACCATAACCATTACACTAGAGGCACCAGTGTTATGACTTTCCCAGGGCGAAGTGATTGCTCGTGGCGTCCCTTTTCAGTTTTGGCCGTTATATTATATTATCATGTGGGGCGTATGGGTGCATCCTAGTTACATGTTTAGCAGTATTATCAGAGTGAATGCGATGTGTGCCTTGCATCCTTCACTAGGAGCTGATCCCTCCTACCCATACTAATTAATTAGAGGCTACCCCTCTAATTGCATGACGTGGTCTACCCTCCAAGTATTCATGCACGGTAGAACCTGATAACTAGGTTTTACTCAGGTTAAAAGATTCGTTGTACCAATCTCTTTGAATTGAAAAACTTTTTGTTTAATGTGTGACTCAGTTGAACTTTGGTGAAATAAAGATGTGTTGTTGTAGTTTTGAAAATTAAAGGTGCGGAACAAATAAAGTAAAAGTGCACTTAAAATAAATCTAAGTCTAATTAAAATGCAAGTATTTAAAAGCGAGACTAAAATTAAAGGGCAATAAAGTAAATAACGCAAACTTAAATCTAACTAAGGCAAACTTAAAAAACGCAACTAAAACTAAACTTAAACTAAGGCAAATAAACTAAGTAAAAAGGCAGGAAAATTAAAGCTCGAAGTTAAATGCTAAAATGAAAATAATAAGTCCCTATCCGGAATAAAACCCCTATTCGGAATACTGTCACTATACGGAAAAAGGTGCCTATTCGGAATAGTTCCTTATGCGGAAAACAGAATCCTATTCGGAAAATTACTTCTATGCGGAATCTACCCCTTATTCGGAATATAAACCCCTATTCGGAATAATGCCTTACTCGGAATATCTGTCCCTATTCGGAATAAAGGTCTACTCGGAATATTGGGCCTATTCGAAAAATTGAGCCTGTTCGGAAAGATCTTCCCAATGCGGAAAGCCAAGTCTATGCGGAAAAATCACCCCTATTCGGAATACAGGATATTTCGAATAGCAATTTCTTCAAAACCCCTATGCGGAATAATTAAATATTCCGAATAAGCAACTTCTACAAAACTGTTACGCGGAATAAATCCTCTGTTCGAAATACGAAATATTCCGTATAGAGCTCGATAAAACAGACCTATTCGGAATGTTTCTGGGGACGAATCTGGCAAGAACAGAAAAGAGATCCGAAGAACAAGGAAAGTGAAAATAGCACGGATCAAATAAAAACTTAACCAAATCAACAAAAAGATTAAACCAATCTAATAACAAAACATCTAATAAACATAAACAATCAATCCAAAGCAACAAATCAAACAATAAAGATCAAGACAATCAAAACCCACTTAAATTAATCAACCAAAATTAAGAACATGAACATAAACAAATCAACACAAAGATTAAGAAAGGAAGAATGAGATTAACAAGATAAAGATAAAGCTTGACAAGAATTAAAAAGAAAAACTTACTTGAATTAAATGGTAATTAAGGTGCAAGACAAGGTAATTAAATGGACAAGTATTTAAATGTGCATAAAATAAAGGTGGAAGAGCTAATTTGTCAAGTTAGCCAACCAAAAAGAATTGATTAACAAATCCTAACTATTTATAGGGGAGGATTAGGAAGCTTCCTCCCCTTCTTCCTTTTCTCTTAATTGCGTCATTAGGTCCTTAAGCATATAGTCTTCATTAATTGCACCATTAGTCCTTTTTCCTTCTAATCTTCTTTACTTGGACTCTAATGACTTGTGGCTCGGGATTTCTTTTGAATTCATCTTTAATTTCTTCAATAAAATAGACTTGAATTCTTCGGCTTTTGATAAACTTCCGCCTTTTGACTTTTTCTTCGATAAATCTTCAGAATTGGTCTTAGACTTCCGTTCTTTTTCCACTTTTGACTTCTCGACTTCGTCTTTCATCTTTTTCTTCAATAAAAGCCGTGAATGCCCGTGAATTCCCGTGTTTTCTCCACTTTTCACAATTTCGTCCTAAATTACAACAAAAACACAAACCACGCATAATTCTGACATAAAAGACATAAAATACACGTTTTGGTCCGGTTATTATTGTAATTAATTGGTAGAAAAGATGGGTGTTTACACACCTATCAAATCCCCTACACTTGACCATTGCAATGTCCTCATGCAATGCATTAGTTACAAAGCATGTTTACACTTTTCATCATAATCAATCCATATTGGCCTTTATTAAAGAGATAGAAAATTTTAAAAATGCAAAGCAAAGAAATTAAAAGCATACCTTGGGTTTTGAAAATGTCATGAATAATCATCATCCTCAACTTTTCACTTTCTCCAAACCAAGCTTAAAAACGAGATCATTGTTATTATAAGTTAGTAAACTAACACGAACTCATGTGGGCCAATTATTCACTTAGACTCCCTTATTCCTATGGGTATCTCTTATATTTTATTATTTGTCTTGAATGATCACGAAGATGCATTGTTTGACTTATTTCGATAATTATTTAGTCTGAAAATAAAGTGCACGATTTAATCAATAGTCAGCTAAAGGACCAAATCTTTTAAAACTGCTTCTCGGGATATCAAAAAGTTCATATCTTGGCATAACTTGGTTCGCGATTTGAGACCTTTCTCGGGCCGATATTTGGCAGCGACTTCATACTTCAAGTCTTGAGAGACGTTCATGAAATACTGGTCTTCTCTTCATAAATGGAATTTCTTCACTTGGAATTTTTGAGAGATTCTTCATATATGGACCACGACTTCTTCATTTTTCTCCAATCTTTATTTTGGATTTTGATATACAACGATCCGCCTCCTTTATTGACTTGGATCTATTTATCCCCATACCTTGTTAGGGTCTTTTCGGATACACTTCTCCATGACTTTTTGGGAGTTTTAGCTTTTCGTCGTGTGTCTCGATCCTTCATAATGATTTTCGATAAATGATTCTTCACATCACTTTTGGATCTTTAGCAACAAAACATAACCCTCATGCCTTGTTAGGGCCTTTTCGGACTCGCCAATCTTCGCGCCCCGCTTCATAAGTTATGCCTTGGCTATGAACTCTCGTCATTACCGAGCAACTTTTAAACGATCTGGGGCTAGAAGCTAAGTAACTTTTCAAATCGTACAACCTTATTTATTGGCAGATAAATTTATTAGCAAGCGATGGGAGAATAGGCTTATAATTAACTAACATAAATTCACGAAAGAATACCGAACTTATAATTGGCTCTATCATCTCTCGTTCTCCACAGTTTAAAATCTCAAGTAATGAGACTCGTGGATACTTAGCCTATTAAATCAAAGTTTTGGGTTTTCGAGTCGCCTATAGGATCTTGCGAATTCTTAGACTTTTTCAAGTTTAGAAATCGCATCTTAAAGTTCCCTTGATAAACGACTCTCTAGGATCAATTATAGGAACTTGCGAAAAGTTCTTGTTCTTAACCCGTGAGAGCTAAGACTTTCGCGTTTTATAGCTCCCTATATAAAAGCCTAGCAAAACTTGACTTAAACACGTTAAGGATACTAGCTTAGAGTAACTCGGGTTGAGTCAAAAGATTCACAATGTTTGAAAAATGAAACCACTTATTAAACATTTATTTTAATAAGGCAAGAAAATAACTATACAAAAGGGAAAAACTAATAGGCCAAAATAGATCAAAAATTTTGAAAAATGTCAGAAAAATTGATTTTCCGGTTAAATTGAGGACAAATACAAGGAAAAGACCACTTAACTTCGATAGAAGTCCCCCCCTACACTTAAGATAAACATTGTCCTCAATGTTTAAGCATGTGGGAGTAACCTCCCCTACACTTAGGACATTGTGCACGTTGTTTAAATCTCACTAAGGAAAGGACAACTAAAGAGATTCCTATTTTAATATTGAGAAAATATAAAAAAGTGAATCGAAAAAAGTTTAGGATAGAACCGGGAAGAAGTAGAACACGGAATCACGGGTCGTCAAGAATCATCAAGAGTGGATCCAAAGGCTCCCCCCTACACTTATGGTAAAGAAAGCAAAAAGATAGATGCATGGGTTGCCTCCCAAGAAGCGCTTGGTTTTTGTTAACCGAGTCGTGAGCCTGACTCGACCTTGATTATCAACAGAAGTAGCATGAAACAAATCCACCAGGATCAAAGACATAGTTTTCATCCATCAATAAGCAAGAGCTTAAGGCGAACAAGGCAAGCCAAAAGAGAAGTGGCAGGGTTCCCTTAAGCAGTGATGGAGCACAGTAGAAGCAAGGATGAAGTGGTGCAAGCATGTCTTCAAAATTTCCAAATATTTTTCCTTTTATTTCATCAGGTGGATACTGAGATGGCTCAAAGACTTCAATACCGGGGTCGAACACCTTTTCCTTTAAGGGAAAATAGCACTCAGGCTCAGCCGAGTGTGAAGAAGATCCGCAAAGAAGCACAACCTCGTCCTCAGAAGGGGGACAAAGAGGTGTTAAATCATACGTGCAACGGATTTCGGTGTCAACCGGTTTCTTCTCCTTGGACAAAATGCTCTTCAAATCCAAAGTAGGATCAAGACGATAATCTTCAAAGTCCAAAGGAGGAGCATCACTCTCATGAGGGAAGTATGTGTTCAGAAATTCAGAGAAATCTTCCTCAAATGAATAATCGTCCAAAGTAGGATCGAGTGATGGCTGAGGATCTTCATCATGTGAAGAATCGCTCGATAGAGTATCAGCCTCTTCGAAATCATCGAAAGTGGGTAGCTCGGGATACTCAGATGTACAGTCAAAATCATCCGAATCTGAGCTAGAATCATCATCATAAGCATCAAAGACCGGTTGAGAATCATAAATGGGAGAAGCGTCCAAAGTAGGGAGAGAATCATCCACATTATCTTCAAAGAGTGGATTATCAGTGGAAGACTCGAATAAAGGATTATCGTAGACGGTAAAGTTATCGAGCACATTGATCATATTCACTGATTCTCGGCCTCCAAAAGATTTGCCTGTAAGCTTCCCCATTTTAAAAACTTTAGAATCATCCCCGACTCGTAAGATTAACTCACCTTCGGCCACATCTATTAAAGCACGTCCGGTTCTCAAGAATGGCCGACCAAGTATTAAAGGAATACGAGGGTCCATTTCATAATCAACTACGACAAAGTCACCGGAAAAGTAAATGTGCCAACTTTAAGAAACACATCTTCGGCTATACCAACGGGGTAAGCGAGAGTGCGGTTTGCAAGTTCGAGAGTTATCTTTGTTGGAATGAGGTCGGGCAATGATAGTGTTTTCCAAACACTCAGTGGCATAAGATTAATACTAGCCCCGAGATCGGCAAGGGCAGTAAATTCTTCAGTTTTGTTGAACACGCAAGGCAACACAAAACGACCAGGATCTCCAAGCTTTTCCGGAAGTTCTCTAAGAAGAACTGCAGAGCAGTTTTCATTTAAGCGTGTGTTGGCGAGTTCAATCAGCTTCTCCTTCTTGCTAAGCAATTCCTTGAATGCTTTGACAAATTTCGGCATGTGGCAAAGTGCTTCAACAAGGCTAATGTTGATGGTCATTTTAGATAGCATATCCACATATTTCGATACTTGGCAGTCATTCTTGGTTAGATCATTGGTCTTGCCTATGCGAGAAGGGTATGGGACTCTGGGTTGATAAGGGTTAGGTGAAGGTGTAGTTGGTGAAGGTTGTGATGTTGAAGGGTCTTTCCGAGATACATCGTTATGACGAGGCGGAGACGGTAATGGTGTACTATCACTAAGTGTAAGAGGAGTAGGGATATATGGTGGTGGAGGAGGTGTAGATGATGGTGGTGAATCAGGTGGATTGACAATGGTAATTCCACTACGTGTAGTTATAGCACTCACATTAGCTCGCGGATTAGTGACAGTGTTTGAAGGTAGAGAACCCGAAGAAGAAGAAGGTTGAGCTTCAGGCAAGAAACTAGCCAACAGATTCTTCAATTCAGTTGTTTGAGTGATGAAAGAGGATTGAAGATTATCACGAACCTCGGTTCTGATGTCATTACCTTGCTTCAAGATATCTCCTTTCAAATTGATTATTTGGCTCTGTAGATTCTTGATTTGCTCACCTTGAGTTCTCATAATTGTGTCAACATCGGGATTAATGGGTGGGTGTTGTTGGGTGGGTGGTTGATAAGCGTTAGAAGCACGAGGTGGGATTTGGTTGCTTCTATTATAGTTGTTGGCGGGATTTTGGTTTTGAGGAGAAAAACCGGGTGAAAGGTAGTTGTTGGAACGGTAGCTCAGCAGATTTCTATCCCCTTGTTGTCTAGCTTGGTAATTTTCCGGTGAATAATTACCGTAAGCAGCATACACATTTTCCGGATTTCCTTGTGTCGAAGGACAATCGGTGTATGAGTGAGGACCGCCACATGTTTCACAAGGATTAGCAACCGCTTTAACTTGTTGTTGTTGTTGGTTTGAAGCGAGAAGCATAATACTTTTGCTCATTTCAGCCATCATGCGGGTGAGTTCGGTCATCTCAGGGTTTGCTGAGGTAGAAGAAACATTGACTCTCGTGTTGTTTCTAGAAGAAGCAGAGGAATCCCAGTTCTTATGATGAGTAGTCATGTTTTCAATTAACTCTCTACACTCCTCGGGTCTCCTTTTCATGAATGTGCCACCGGCGGCTGCATTGATCGTATCACGATCTCGAAAAGTCAATCCGTTGTAGAAAGTATCGATCAAGGTGACCGGAAGCATGTTGTGGTTTGGACAACGGTCGATCAAGACATTATATCTCTCCCATGCATCAAAAAGAGATTCATCGGGATCTTGCATGAACCCGCTGATCTGATTACGAAGGCTTGTGACCATGGATGGTGGAAAGTAGCGCGAAAGAAAGCGTTGAGTCATGTCATCCCAAGTGTGAATAGAATTCTTCGGGAGACGATCAAACCATTTATCGGCATGATGTAATAGAGTGTGTGGAAAGAGTTGTAGGCGAAGCTCATCCATAGTGGCACCAGCCAACTTCATGCTCTGAGTGATAGTAATGAACTTGTCGAGGTGTTTGTTGGCATCATCATCAGGCAATCCTCTAAATGGGTTTGTTTGTACTTGCTGAATCATGTGGTGCTTCAACGAAAACTCAGGAGCGTTGATTTGCATCGGCGCAATCGGTCCTCCTCGTCCAAACATGGTTGGTTGACAAAGTTCCTCCATGGTCCGAAGATCGGGCTGTGGAAGAGCATTGTTGTTATTGTTGAGGTGTGGTAGTTGATTATTGTTGTTAACACCTGCCATATCTAAATCTTCTTGAGGCTCGGGCTCTTGATAATTAGAAGATCTAGTACGCATACACCTGAAAATGCAAAAGAAAACAAAACCAAACACAAAGACAATATATATACACAATAAAGATAAAATCTTTTTTGGATTTTTGAAATTTTTAATTTTTATGGTTTTTATCAATTTTTTAATTTTTATGAGTGTTTGGAATTTTTTATGCAAGAAAAGTAACGTTCACAAGTGAACGGATCCCAAAAAGCAACGTGTCTCTCACAAAAAACTGTTGATCTTTACGAAAAGAGCCGGCAGCGGCGCCATTTGATAACTAGGTTTTACTCAGGTTAAAAGATTCGTTGTACCAATCTCTTCGAATTGAAAAACTTGTTGTTTAATGTGTGACTCAGTTGAACTTTGGTGAAATAAAGATGTGTCGTTGTAGTTTTGAAAATTAAAGGTGCGGAACAAATAAAGTAAAAGTGCACTTAAAATAAATCTAAGTCTAATTAAAATGCAAGTATTTAAAAGCGAGACTAAAATTAAAGGGCAATAAAGTAAATAACGCAAACTTAAATCTAACTAAGGCAAACTTAAAAAACGCAACTAAAACTAAACTTAAACTAAGGCAAATAAACTAAGTAAAAAGGCAGGAAAATTAAAGCTCGAAGTTAAATGCTAAAATGAAAATAATAAGTTCCTATCCGGAATAAAACCCCTATTCGGAATACTGTCACTATACGGAAAAAGGTGCCTATTCGGAATAGTTCCTTATGCGGAAAACAGAATCCTATTCGGAAAATTACTTCTATGCGGAATCTACCCCTTATTCGGAATATAAACCCCTATTCGGAATAATGCCTTACTCGGAATATCTGTCCCTATTCGGAATAAAGGTCTACTCGGAATATTGGGCCTATTCGGAAAATTGAGCCTGTTCGGAAAGATCTTTCCTATGCGGAAAGCCAAGTCTATGCGGAAAAATCACCCCTATTCGGAATACAGGATATTCCGAATAGCAATTTCTTCAAAACCCCTATGCGGAATAATTAAAAATTCCGAATAAGCAACTTCTACAAAACTGTTACGCGGAATAAATCCTCTGTTCGGAATACGAAATATTCCGTATAGAGCTCGATAAAACAGACCTATTCGGAATGTTGCTGGGGACGAATCTGGCAAGAACATAAAAGAGATCCGAAGAACAAGGAAAGTGAAAATAGCACGGATCAAATAAAAACATAACCAAATCAACAAAAAGATTAAACCAATCTAATAACAAAACATCTAATAAACATAAACAATCAATCCAAAGCAACAAATCAAACAATAAAGATCAAGACTATCAAAAACCCACTTAAATTAATCAACCAAAATTAAGAACATGAACATAAACAAATCAACACAAAGATTAAGAAAGGAAGAATGAGATTAACAAGATAAAGATAAAGCTTGACAAGAATTAAAAAGAAAAACTTACTTGAATTAAATGGTAATTAAGGTGCAAGACAAGGTAATTAAATGGACAAGTATTTAAATGTGCATAAAATAAAGGTGGAAGAGCTAATTTGTCAAGTTAGCCAACCAAAAAGAATTGATTAACAAATCCTAACTATTTATAGGGGAGGATTAGGAAGCTTCCTCCCCTTCTTCCTTTTCTCTTAATTGCGTCATTAGGTCCTTAAGCATATAGTCTTCATTAATTGCACCATTAGTCCTTTTTCCTTCTAATCTTCTTTACTTGGACTCTAATGACTTGTGGCTCGGGATTTCTTTTGAATTCGTCGTTAATTTCTTCAATAAAATAGACTTGAATTCTTCGTCTTTTGATAAACTTCCGCCTTTTGACTTTTTCTTTGATAAATCTTCAGAATTGGTCTTGGACTTCCGTTCTTTTTCCACTTTTGACTTCTCGACTTCGTCTTTCATCTTTTTCTTCAATAAAAGCCGTGAATGCCCGTGAATTCTCGTGTTTTCTCTACTTTTCACAATTTCGTCCTAAATTACAACAAAAACACAAACCATGCATAATTCCGACATAAAAGACATAAAATACGTGTTTTGGTCCGGTTATTATTGTAATTAATTGGTAGAAAAGATGGGTGTTTACACACCTATCAGAACCTCATGACCTATATGGGCTATTTGGCTAACTAAAATAGATTTTCATAGAAACATAAGTCTTTTCAAACTATAAAACCAGTTTTATGAACATGAATCCAGATTACTTAGAAGTTAGAATATTCCGCTGCTATTAGTCTTATATGCTTACGTTATTCTATGTCATACTTGTATATCCGTGCAATGAGCGTTATGCTCAGCCGTTTTCCTTTCATGTTCCCAAACGGCAGATACTCAAGGGCATTCGTAGACTTTAAGCGTACGTGCATATGGATTGGAAGCTTTCTAGCCTTATCTACTTTATGCATTTCATCATACATTTTTCTACTGATTTCTATGGAAATTGTTTAGTCCTTTTCCTTTACAGTACTTATGTTCGTGTGTGATGAGCTTATACTTTAGGGTACTAATGTTTGTTTCCGGTATTTCCTTTTATGGTCATGTAATGTTTAAGACATTTTCCTTGTATTCTTTGATGACATGCCATAATCACGCGTGACATTCCATTTACCAAAATGGGGTGTTACACATTAACACTAGCTTGACTCTTTGGTGATCTAGGTTTTCTATACATTTTATCATACTTAACACTAGATTTGCTTTTAGATTGTGAGCCAAGGTCAATAGGTTTGCCAGTAGTAGGGTTAGTGATGATAATGGGTTTAGGGTCAGTCTGTTCATCATTAAGAAGTCATCCTTTAACAAAGAGAGAAGGGTTGGCCTTCTTCCAAAGGTCAAGGTCAGTCACCCTTTTCTTGTATTCCTCAGCTGGTGTGAGCACACGTGGTGGAGGAGTAAACTCCTCCACTTAGAACTCTGGAATACCAGTCCAAGACAAGTCTTTCTTAGAAACCCCATAGAAGTCACATGCTGGAGGTGGAACAGCAGCATACTCCTTAGAATGCATCCCAATTCTAGACATGTCTTTAGGGTATCTTTGTTCACTTATAACATTTTCAAAGGTTTGACTAACTTTTTCAAACTTTTCAATTTTAAGCCCTACATTCTCCCTAGCTTGAATGGTCTCATCTAGCTTAAGTTTCAATTCATTATTAGCTTCTATGTAAGAAGCTTTTGCTTTAGAACTAAGTGCCAGATCCCTTTTAAGAACAGTTATTTGATGTTTCAGATTAAATTACATGTCCTTATACTCTTGCCCCATCCCATCTGATTGTGCAAGCCCCCTTTTGTAGTTTGAAATAGTGATATTCAACCCAAGAATATCATATTGTAGCTTTAAAATTTCTTTATTAAGATTAGTAGTATTAAGTCTACAACCTTTACTAAAAAAAGAATCATCATATACCTCATTATCTGATAAAGAAGAGGATCTGGCAATGAGAGCATATTGAACATGCTCTTCATTCTTTTCAGCAACCAAAGCTTGATTCTCCACTTCATTCTTGTCCAGAAAGCTCCAGTCAATTCCAACACCATCAATTCCTTGCATGGATACCATGGCTTTAGGTTCAGCATCTTCAACTTTGATGATCTACCTAGTATTTTGTCCTTCATCATTCCTCTTGGGAGATCTACATTCTCTAGCAAACTGTCCCATTCTATGACAATTGAAACATTCAACTTTGGATTTATCAAATCCAGCAGTCTCTTTGCTATTGAAAGTCATCTTCCTTACAAATCTCTTGTTCCACCTATTGGCTCTTATAATGCTAAGAGCCATATTCCACTTGATATCCATCTCCTCAAGATGAATATCACTAATTTGCTGATGATCTTCAAAAGAAATTGATGATCCATTGGGCAAAGAAGCAATATAGGCACATACGGTATCCAAATCAATTCCTGCTAGCTTAAGATTTGGTGAAGCATAATTGTATGTGTCAGCGTCTGATGAGCCGCTATCAGGAGAAGTTTGTCCGCTGACAAAGCAAGAGTTGTCAGCGTCTGAAGAGTCATGGTGGGAAATAAAAGCTATGCTTTTGAGAAGGTGTTTTACTTCCTTGTTTAAGTAGAACTTCAGGTTCCATGACCTTAAATTCATTGTAGATATCATCAAAGGTCATAGTCTTGTAAGCTTGTGTGGACAATATTGAATTGGCATAATTTTCCCAACCATCTCCAAGAGCTCCAAGGAAAGCAACATTAATGTCATCATCTTCAAACTCGGTCTCCATGAATGCCAGCTTGCTAGTAATGTCTTGAAGACGACTTCTCACCTCGCTTAACTTTTCATTAGGTCGAGCTTTGAAGACTGTGAACTCCATTACCAGCTTCTTCTTCCTTTGTTTGAGAGTGTCCTCATTACCACCATAGGTGGTCTCAAGGGCTTCCCAACGTTCTCTAGCAGATTCATACTTTCTGAATTTGTGCTGGTTTTTACTTCAAAGAGCCAGTTTGAGAATGCTCAAGCCTTCATGTCAAGCCTTCTATCTGCTATCTCTGCAGCTGAGGTGGCTTTTCCATCTAGGAATTAAATCTTCAGGCTTAGCATTGGTTGTTCTCCTTTTGTTAACCGAGTACAAGATCTTTTGAGCCAGGTTGAACTTGTTTCTAAGCTCAACAACCTCCCAGAGAACATAGTTGTCTACTTGGAGGTATTACTCAAAGTTGAACTTCCAGATTTCAAAGTTATCATGGTCAAGCATGGGGATTTTGAGGTTATGATTTGAGGATCCTTAGTTTGGGTTTCTGAGGTTGAGGTTGACATGATGATTTTAGGGTTTTGGAAATATTAGGGTTTTATACGATTACGGTCTTGATATTCTTCTGATCAAAGTTCCTCAACAAGCTCTGAAACTTTGTGTTTATAACAATCTAGGATTGTGGAAACCAATAGATCGTTAGACTCATGGTTGTTTAGACCATAATCTAGGATTAATTACTTTTCATAGCGGAATTAGAATATTAACAACAAGATGTTTTACAAGATGAATTTCTCCCAACGATTGCTTGTACTAATGATTAACAAACAATCACTAGGCGTGTATACATTTAATCCCACACCTAGTACGACACATACTTTAGGTTTACATTGTATATGAATGATATGAATAAACCTAAGAACCTGGTTCCTTTTATAGTGTATGGAATAGGGTTTACAAGAGATAAGAATGAATAAACATGTAAATATTCTATTTAAATAAACCATATCCTGAATATTTAACCAATATACTGAATATGCATCCAAAATAGAATTCCATCAGCGACTCGACCATTTTCAGCGACTAGACACAACGTGTCAACGGCTAAAACAAATACCCTCATGTTTTCTTCTTTTTGAGTTTCTGCCACATCAACTTTTAGACCCAACAATCTTCCCCTAGTTGATGTCGGCAAAACTCTTTATGTATCTCTTGTGAATGGTACATCATCTTGAAATTGCTTCCCCTCAAGTTAAGCACCGATATCTTCCCCTTTTTGTGACATCAAATTAGGGAAGGAAACAATGTATGTAATCGAAGATTCTCCAAATGTAGGCTCTGTGTAATGACCTTGAAGAAAAATAAAAACAATATCCTTGATGTAGAAGTAGAATAACCCAAACCTGTATTCTATATCTTGTACTATTCACGTGACGTCGAACTTATATGAATGACCGACATATAATTAGACCTCGATCTCTTTGTCAAAATCCTCATCCTATTCTGAGACACTGAGCACGATAATGTAATTCCTTCAAGTGATAGTGATGAGATGACATTTATAGATGATCTCATCGTTCTTTTTGGGCTTTAAATGCATAAAATGTCATAAATATAACATATTATGTGCGTATGTTTGTTACTTGTGTATTTACGTATAGATATCGTGAAAAAGACAAAATATCACAAGAAACAAGGAAAAACGAACACGAGAAACGAAGCCGCACAATGAACCGGGCCCTAGTTTTGATTTTCAAAGAATAATACCTTGAAGAATTCAAGATGTACAAGAAAAGTCCTTCATCAATGTAGAAATGACACTTAATACCCTTGTATATTCAGAATTACAAGTTTAGTCCCTTAAGTTTGTCAAAAATTACAAAAAGGTCCCTCAACTTTGAAGAATTGGCAAGTTTAGTCCCTAAAAATGAAGATTTGTCAACAATGGTCCTCCTTAATGTCAAACATACAAAGAAGACCTTCAAAGTTCAAGAATGTACAAGATCAGCCCTTCATCTATCAAGAAATATGCCAAACAAGTCCTTGAAATCCTTGTTATAAAATATTGGGGCAAAAGTATAAAGAATAGAACTTTAATAACAAAGGGGATACATTTTTGTAGGCTGAAAAACTTGTTATACAACATTTGCCAAAGAATAGGGACCAAAGGTGTACCTTGAAACATTCAAACACACAAACACGCGCCAAACATAATCAACCAACCTTTTTCAGATCAAACCTTTTACTGTTCACCTTTATGAACCCATAATTACTTTTTACAAAACAAAGGGTTAATCACAATTACCCATACCCAAAAGTGATTAACCCTCCCACGCTTAACCTCACACACTCAACTCAGCAATCCCATCACCCAATGGACCCCACACATCAACCTCGTCCACCTATCACATCACAACTTCCTCTCCAAGCCATACCACCTGGCAAGATTAACAAACCACATTCACTACTTGGTCCCAAAGGAAAAAGTAACGACTAGGATCAATTTGGACAACTCATTCATAGCAACCGCACTCAAGGGCATTTTTTAGAATTTCTAGCTAGGGTTTCTGAATTTAAGCTTCTAGTTCCTTCTATGTATTAGTATATAAGGAGACATCAACATGTGATGATCCCTTGTTCCAGTTTTTGCTTTCTCTGTTGTAATTTTATTTCAAAGTAATAAAAGTTAGCGTTTTCTAAATTTGAAAGTGTAATTCCTTTTTGTTGTTTGAAGTTGTTAAGGAGAGGCAAATTCTGAGTTCCAATTTATGTTTTGAAACTTTTTTGATAGTTGGATTGAAGCACATTTGGTTTTGAAAAGGTTTTCAAGTTTGAAAAGTGTTCAAAATCTTGTTTCTGTTTGCTTATTTTTACCTGTTATAACCCAAACCAAAAGCTATAAGCTCTTGCAAGCTTTTTGACACCAAGCTTGTGAATGTTTATCATCCTTTGGTTGGTCTGTTTGTTGCTTGTGTTGAAGATCCAAGCCTTGTGGTTCAGTTGTTGAACCATCAACCAAGGCAGGATTTTCATTCCTTCATCAAGTACCCTAGGTGTGATCTAGCTGTTGATCCACACTCTAGGGAGCTTTGCTGACTTCTCCTAGGAAGTTGTTGGGAAGAGGTTCACTCATTCTTCCTTTTCTCTTTTGATTTTTTTGGTTAAAATCTGTTATGTTTTGATGCTATGTGATTCTAAGTTCTTGTGTTTGTGTTAGGAGTTTTATTGTTTAAATTGTTAGTTGTCACCTAGTTGAGATATTTGAACATAAAATCATTAGGTTATTTGGAAAAATAAAAAGTTTCTTTGAAATGTACTAAAACAAGGCTGTTTGGGAAATTTGGGATCAAAAGGCCTTGTGTCCTTGTGCCCTTGGTTATTAGGGTTGGTATTCTCTAAACAAGTCATTTGGAAGTTGTTTTGGTCATTGGTAAATGGTTTGAAATTTGTCAAACGTACCAGCAGGCATAAAATCTTTGTTTGTTGGATTCGGGGTCTGATTTTTGGTTTGGGAAGAGTTTTTGTGGTGTGCTATCTATGCAATATTTGGTTGTTAACTTTGATGGCTTATTGAAAGAGTTATAGCTTATAGAAGTTTGCTGAAGTGGTCATTTGCATCAGCAATGTGACCACTCCTATTTTGCTTTGCATTTGGTTAACTAGTGGTTGCCCTGCTATCTTATTGCTTGTTACTTGTTATTTGGCTGCTTGTGAACCTGTTTTGATTGGTGGATTGCTTATTTGAAGGCTGATAAGCTAACTTGCTTATTAACTAATATTTTCCAAAACTGAAATCAAGTTAGCTAACTGGCTAGCTTGATTCATAGGATTCATCCTTGAGTCCTTCACAAAAAATTCTTAAAACAAGCTCATAAACAAGTCCTGGTAGTTTGGTGAAATTTGGAACACTTTGACTTTTGGTCAAACATGCTTAAGAGTAAAATACACTGTTCGTCCTTATGGTTTGCGTTGACCGACTTCGTTCGTCCTTTGACAAAAAAAGTTGCATCGTTCAGCCTTAACTTTGAAACCTTTGCCGCCGTTTGTCCTTAGTTAACTGGGCGCACAAACAGATCTTAACTCATTTTGACAAAGGGGTAATAATTTCTTTTTCCTTAAACCATCACTTCCTCCACCATACACCAACAGATCCATTAAAGACAGTTTGAGATATCAATCCCATTAAACCAACACTTCCTCCACCATACACCAAATCAATCTTTTGTTTAACTTGGACACATAACAAGACGTAACAGCAATGCATTAAAAACACTCTATCCAGATCGACACCAATAGAATTTTAAAAACAACTTAGAGATTAATGTTTACAAATACGCCAATTTGGATCATGATTTCGATTCTTGATCTAGTTTCTCGTTAAAGAAAGCAAATTTTTTATGTTAAAAAGATCTTTTTCTTATTATCAAGGAGAAACTGTTTGGGAGCTTAGAAATAGTCATTCCCCTGGCTACTGCAATAGTCGGACCCACTATGCTGACTTTGCTGTATGTGTTTAGAGGGCTGGGATGGGGCCTTGGATTCTTCTGCCTGACGGTTATGGGGGTGGTCACCTTTTACTCTTACTATCTCATGTCGCTTGTTCTTGAGCAATGTGAAAAAGAGGGCCGACGACATATTCGTTTCCGGGAACTTGCATCTGATGTCTTGGGTATGTTTTTCTGTGATTTCTTTGTAATGGGACTTTTGTGTACATCCTGAGGGATAACACTAATTTGTTTACTTGTGCAAGTTGTCAACTTTGTAGGACATACTGATCTTGATAAGATAGGTAGTGCTTAATCATCACACACCTTAAAGGTCGTTTCTTTGTTCATCTTTGACAGTTTTACGGGATACAGTAGTGATGGTATGAAGAAAACCAATGGCCCACTATAACAACTATAGAGCCTTATGTCCCACTGTAAAAAAAGTTATAATCTGGGAAATATTGTTTTGGGTATATCCGACCAACTCAGTTGACCCTGTTGGGTCAAAAAGTTGATGTGGCAGAAACTCAAAAACGAAGAAAACATGAAGACATTTGTCTAAGCGTTGTCAAGAGCAAATCAAGCGTTGACAAGAGCAAATCGGAGGTTGGTGGCTCAAGCATTGTCATGTACAATCCAATCATTGTCATGTACAAACTAAGCATTGACAGAAACATAGACAAGAAGCCTTTGGAAGCTTCTATTTAGATATGTATGCAGAATATATTCTGTATATGTTTATTTAGATAGAAGATTTACATGTTTATTTGATATTATCTCTTGTAAACCCTATTCCTTACATTATAAAAGGAACCAAGGGTATTAGGTTTATTCATAACTTTCATATACAATGTAAACCTAAAGAGTGTGTCGACTAGGTGTGGGATTCAACGTATACACACCTAGTGATTGTTTGTTATTAATATAATGAGCAATCCATTTGTTTTAATTCATGTTCTTTGTGCCTAAACACCTTGTTAATGTGTTGTGTTCTAATTCCGCTTTGATTATCTAATCATATGAACATGATGCATTCCTAGTTGCTTAAAGATCCGGAATCTTAGGATTCCACAATTGGTATCAGAGCCTCGTGGCTCGTGATGCTAGGACCAACAAGGTGTTCCTGTTTTGAGAAGAAAAGAAAAATCCGTATAGGTTTTTCTGGGCAATTTTGTGTGCGCAGCAGTATTCAGAAGGCCAAATTGAACCGTTGGATCGCCACGAAATTTTTTGTGTGTGTTCTACACACATATATCTAGATATCCAACGGAGGGGTTGTCGAGATCTATCCTCAAGAAAAAGTTATTAAGCGTCAAAGTCAGCAGGGGTCATATGCTGTTTTTCTGTGAACAGTAATAGTAAAAACGCGATTTCTTCTTCGTTAACCGTTGGATCGTCATGAAATTCGCGCTGTAGGTTCTTGACACTTTTGTCTAGGGTCTCACCGAAGGGATCTTCGATCTGAGCTCTCATGAATAAGTTATTCGATGTCGAAGTTCATTGCAGTTTATGGTTTTTCACATAAAATCATGATTTAGAGTATATAAAACCCTAGATCAATTAGCCGCTGATGAGTGTTATTTAGACGCTGATAGATGTTGGTGTGACGTTGATAGATGTTGGTGTAACGCTGACAAGGCATGGATGAGACGCTGATGGCCAGGCGCTGACAGGTTTAAAGTAGGCGCTGACAGGAATAAAGTTGACGCTGACGGGAGGCGTTGACACTTGTTGTCCGATATATACATTTTCAAACGCTGAAAAGTGTTGTCTGATATTGGAAAACACACAATGTTGATATCTTGGACAGTGAAGGATATTGGACAACAAAAGGAATAGCTGCTGTTTGAGAAAATTGGTACGTTTTTAGCACACAAAAAGGAGGAATTTACACACGAAGGTACATGTAATCTCCCTTTTTATATAGAATATCAACTTGATATTAATGGCTCGGATATTTTTAAAAAGGGGTCAATGATTATTCTAAGTTAGCACCAATTAGTGAAGTATTATTGGAGTAATGTTTATTATGTAATCGGGATAGCCTTATGAAAGAGTTATCCGCTAACAGCTTTTACATATGAAGATATTGGTTCATTAAGACTTGTTATGAAGAGGTGTTGGCTTAAGGGGAAGAATTCGCATGGTAAGTTTGATGTTTGAAGAAGATTTTCGCGAGGTTATGTTCTATCATATCTTGAAAGTAATTAGCATGACAACTAACTTTCAAGATAACTTGTTCGTGCTTTAAATGTTTGGTGACGAAGACTTGTCATAACACTTGAAGGAGTTACATTATCGTGCTCAGTGTCTCACAAAGGATGAGAATATTGACAAGGGATCGAGGTCTACTTATACTTTTTGCCATGAGTATAAGTTCTTCATCACATGGATAGTACAAGACATGGAACATAAGTTTGGGTTACTCTACTTCTACATCAAGAATATTATATTTATTTTTCTTCAAAATCATTACACAGAGCCTACATTTGGAGAATATTTAAGATTGCATACATTGTTTACTTCCTTGTTGATGTGACAAAAAGGGGAAGACAAACATGCTACATTTGAGGGGAAGCAATTTGAAGATGATGTACAACTTACAAGAGATACACAAAGAGTTTTGCCGACATCAACTAGGGGAAGATTGTTGGGTCAAAAAGTTGATGTGGCAGAAACTCAAAAATGAAGAAAACATGAAGACATTTGTCTAAGCGTTGTCAAGAGCAAATCAAGCGTTGACAAGAGCAAATCGGAGGTTGAGGGATCAAGCATTGTCATGTACAATCCAAGCATTTTTCATGTACAAACTAAGCATTGACAGAAACGTAGACAAGAAGCCTTTGGAAGCTTCTATTTAGATATGTATGCAGAATATATTTTGTATATGTTTATTTAGATAGAAGATTTATATGTTTATTTGATATTATCTCTTGTAAACCCTATTCCTTACATTATAAAAGGAACCAAGGGTATTAATTTTATTCATAACTTTCATATACAATGTAAACCTAAAGCGTGTGTGGACTAGGTGTGGGATTCAAGTATACACACCTAGTGATTGTTTGTTATTAATATAATGAGCAATCCATTTGTTTTAATTCATGTTCTTTGTGCCTAAACACCTTGTTAATGTGTTGTGTTCTAATTCCGCTTTGATTATCTAATCATATGAACATGATGCATTCCTAGTAGCTTAAAGATCCGGAATCTTAGGATTCCTCAGACCCAAATTTACCTCTACCAGAACTTGATCGAGAAATAGATGGAAGTTCTTGTATGTCACGTTACATTTTTTAAGATCCTCAAAACTAAGCATTAATATAAATTCACCAAATGTTCCATTCATATTTTTACTTTTTGTCATTTGCCGTTTAAAAGTCCAAATAACCAATGGTTTTCAATCATATTTTTCCTTTGGATCTAATAATGATTTGGGGTGTATGGATCCGTGAATTAAGAATTTAAAGGTGTGTGTTTTTTGTCTGTCTGTGAAATGCACTGGAAGAAAAAGGTAAAGATAAAGTACAAGAGGATAAAGATAAGATGGGAAAAGACATAATTACCATTGTGAATAAACAACTTAATGATCAATTATGGGGCCAGATAAATTGAGGGACAAACGACGGAAAAAGATTCAAAGTTAAGGCCGAACGGTGCAACTTATTTTTCAGTTCTGCTTATTGGTACATGCAACAACTTAGCTTTTGTAATAGGTGTCATTTTTCTTAGCTTAATATCAATTCTGGAAGGTTTCAGATTATTTGATCAAGGTTTTGCTAGAAAACCAACTCATTTGGCTTATTCAGCCAGCTTATTTGTTTCTACAGCTTATTCTACTTGGCTTTTTGAGATTTTCTTTGTTGAATCTTCTTAGTTTGCTTATTTGTCACCTTTTGGAAAAAGAATCAGCTTTTGAAACGCCTTAAATCTCTAACCCGGCTATTTTGTCGTTTAGTGAAATTGTGTTTTGCTTATTTCCAGCTTATTCTTTGAGCTTTTTCAAAATTTCTTTTTTACAAACGTCTTTATAATCCCAAGAGAAGAATGTGCGTTGAATTAGAGCTTATGGTATCAGCTTATAGCTTATTGGGCTTATTGGCCCATTAAGAATAAGTTGTGTGACAATTAAGCTGTGATAAGCTCAAATTTCAGCTTTTGGGCCTTTAGAGTTTTTTGTTTAAAATTATATTTTAAGCTAGACTAGAGGTTTTGGGCTTATTTGATTGAGTTGATTTTTATTGGGCCTAAAAGCCCATTTAGTTCACTATTTTTGGTTTTAGCCCATTTTGGGGCCCAATAGGGGTATTTTGGTAATTTCAACTTCATTTTCTGATTTTTTAAATTAAAATAATCTATATTGCAAGTTTTTAGGATTTTTTATAAATTTTTTATTTTTAATATTATTTTAATATTTAATTTTAGTTTTTTAATTATTTTTAATTGATTTAATAGGTTTAGAAATTAAAAAAATACTTTTTTAGTTTTATTAAGTCATTTTTGAGGTTTACAAGTAGAAAAATCTTTATTTGGACTTTTTATTAATTTCTTTGATTTTTAGGGCTTTAATTAGCATTAAAAAATTAACTATTAATTAAATAAAAGGTTTTAAAAAGTTTTGATCATTTGTAAACTCTAATTGGATTTTAAGGAATTTTTGGTAATTTTTTGGGAATTTTTAGTGCAAGTTTTAATTTTGTCTATTTTACGGTTTTACGTTTTATACGTCTTAGTGTAATTTTCACGTATCCGTCATTTTCTTTCCTCGCCTTTTCTTTCTTCAAATATTAATCCAAAATCATACAAGTTTTTCACACACAATCAACCTCCTTGGGAAACGAACTTATCAAAGGGTCATTAGTGCTTGATTTCCATAAATCGACACTTGATAGTTACCGCTTTTACGCCTTTTTCCTAAATGGTGTAAGTTTACCACAATCATTTTGGCACCGCTACCGGGGAGGTGTGTTGTGATTAATTTGGACCATTTTGTTTTTAATATATAGCTATAAATAGTATTTGTGTTAATTAGAACTCTATTAACACGTATTATCGTTTTTTCGTTTTCTTTGTGAAATATTTTTACTATATTGTATACGTATCACAATAAAATCACAATATCTCCAAAAGTGTGAAAGCACAACCTTAATTGGTATTTCATCACTCAATTATTGTATTCAAATTTCAAACCAAAAGAAAAAGGCAAAAATAGGTAAATACTTTCTTTTAGCTCGATTTTGAAAAATACGAACTATAAGGTGAATAGATAGGCAACGTGCTATAAAAGGCCGTTAAAGGGAATTTAGGTACTTAAGTGCTTCGCGCCACCTCATTCCCCCCGTTCACTTGTGAGTATTTGATTTTGAAAGCTAATCGAGGGTTTTGCCGCCCAAAGTATTATTACGTATCATATATATTTGCTTGGTTTCTTGTGATTAAACCCTCGTTAACGTTTTGGCGTTCTACCAACGTTCTAAAGTCATCGAAGGCATTCACTCCATGTGATCGTTTTCATTCTTTGAGGTTCCTTTAATAAAGAGTTTGATTCGAGGAGAGATTTGTAGATTTTGGTCTACTTAATACACATAAAATCCGAAAAAAATTAAAAACACTCAAAAACACAAAAAATTGAAAATTCACAAAAACCCCAAAAGAATCTTCTTTACTCACCTCCATGTTCTACGTTACGTTTATGAAAACCCGCTCCAAAGCAAAACGTGCTCGTAAACGTCGTTAAAAGGAAGGAAACCAAGATCCTTCAATTGAAGAAGAACCTCCAATTATCGAACCCGTTGTAGAAACAATAGTCACTATTGCTAATGGTACTATGATGGAGTTGCTTCAAGCACCCACTGAGGGTTTTGGAGAAGCCATTGTGATTCCCGTCATCCATGCGGAGAATTTCTAGATCAATACGGGTTTAATGTCGATGCTACAAGCAAACAAGTGTCGCGGACATGAAAAAGACAACCCACATTATCACATATGGAATTTCAATCGCCTCACCGCAACAAGCAAGTTTAAGGATGTTCCACATGACGCAATTAAGATGATGTGTTTCCATACTCTTTAGATGGTCCCGCAAAAATTTGGCTCGAGAAAGAACCGCCAAATTTTATTTTGACATGGGGTGATCTCGTATCTAAGTTTGTGAACCAATTTTTCCCACCATCTAAGACGACACATTTGAAAAATGAGATTTCTAGGTTTACACAAAGACCTAATGAAAGTTTTTCTATGGCATGGGAACGATTTAAGGAAATGTTACATGAATGTCCTCACCATGATTTTTCCGAATTGCATCAAATTGATAATTTTTTATAATGGGCTTAACGATCATGAACGAGATTATTTGAATGTCGCCGCGGGTGGTAATTTTTTGTTCAAAACGACAAATGAAGCTTTAACAATCATCAAGAATAGATCTAAGGTTTATAACCCTCGTAACACACCGAGTGTTTCCACTATGGTTCGTCGTCATAGTCTCTTAACATGATTGCCTTACATGATGAAGCAAATAAGGAGAATCAATTTTTTGATAGATTTTCAAATCTTATGACTCATTCGAAAGCACAAGAGGCTTTGAGTTCCGCATCGGTTAAAGCGGTTGAAAGAGTTGTATATCTTGTGGTGGAGATCATGATTTTTCCGAGTGCATTACCGTCGGTGGTAACTCTTCGAGTGCTTACGTAGCAACGGGAACTTACAACCAAAACGGTCTAGGTTCCCGTCCAAATCACGCTCCACAAAATCAAAATGCTAATAACTATTGAAACAACAATCAAAGTGGTGGTTATCAAGGAAATCAACGTAACTATAACAAGGGTAATTACCAAAGTGGGAACAATGAGAAAGTGTAAAATCAAAACCAAAACAGTGATTTTCAAAATACTAATCAACGTTTTCAAAATACTCACACTAAAAATCTTCAAGGAGATTTTTTGGATTACGCTAAGGCAAATGATGCTAAGTTTGATAACATGCAATGAGAAATGATTAGCCTAAGATCCGAGTAGAAAAACGAGCTTAATAATGAACTTGCTAATTAATTGAAAACTCATGCTAATAAAATGGATGGAAACGTTCAACGTCTTCAACAAAATCAACAAAAGATGGAACAACGTCAACATGAGATTAAACAAGAGTTATTAAAAGCGGATAAAAGGCAATCTAAATTTGAAGATAAAATGACTAATATGTTTGAAGCTATCATGTGTAAACCGTCTTCTTCGGGTGGTCTTCCTAGTGATACCATTACAAACACGAAGGGAGAAATCATGGTTATTACTACTCGTAGTGGTAAAACTTTCAAAGAACCAATCTCTCGTCCTAGTACTTCTACGGAGAAGGAAATCGAGAAAGAACCTGAGGTGATGGTCGAAAAGGAGCATATTACAAGCCCACGAAGTACCGCTCAAAGCACACCTACGGTTGAACCAATACCAATTATGGAACACGAGATTCCAAGGTCGTTGCCTATGCCCCAACGCACACCACCCTTACCTTACCCATCAAGACGAAATAAGGAGAAGTTTCATGAACGTAATAAACAACAAATTGAGCTTTTTATTAAAATGTTTCAACAAGTGCACTTTAATGTGAGTTTAGCCGAGGCGTTGTTATAAATGCCTCGTTTCGCCTCCACTTTTAAAGGTATGATGAACGATAAGGAAAAGCTTTCAAAGCTATCTAATTGTTCTTCGGTTTATCTTAACCGAATACCGGAAAAAGTTGGTGACCCCGGGAAGTTTCTCATTCCTTGTAATACTCAAGAAATGGAAGGATGCCTTGCCTTGGCCGATCTTGGCGCGAGCATTAATTTGATGCCTTTTTCCATGTGGAAATCACTATCACTTCCGGCTCTTACTCCATCGAAAATGTCTATCGAGATGACCGATCATTCTATGATTCTCGCATGTGGAGTGGCCGAAGACGTTTTTGTGAAAGTAGGGAAGTTCTACAATTCCGTTGATTTTATCGAAGTAGACATTCCCGCGGTCAAGTTCCTCTAATTTTAGGTCGTCCATTTTTAGATACCTCGAAATCGATCATTGATGTGCATGCTAGAAAAATCACTTTGCGATTCAACGAGGAGGAACTTGTTATAAACGCTACTCAAAACTCTACACCTTTTCATGTTTATGCAATCGCTACCATCAACCACATTGACTAAGTCGATGTAGTTTGCGATGAGTATACACAAGAAGTGTTAGGTTTTTCTGATAGTTCGTCTAGTGGCAATTCCACTATTATGGATCCGATTCTTTCTAATTCTACGCCAAATCTCACTCCATTCTAAGGAAGCGATTTTATCGACAATGAAGATGAGGTAACGATTAGTGAGGATAATCTCATTCCACCATTTCTTCCGCCGATGGAAGTTATGAGTGTTGAACAAAAATCATCAATCGAGGATCCACCAATCCTTGAATTGAAAGATCTTCCACCTCACCTCGAATACGCATTCTTGGAAGGTGATGACAAGTTGCCGGTTATTATTGCGAAAGATCTTTCCAATGTGAGATCGGATCTTGTTTCATCACGTTCACTTGCGGGTACTGCATCAGTAGTATCAGTGGCTGGTCTTGGAGGAATTGAGATCTTCTTGAATACATATGCTCCATGAGTAATACATTTCCTTAAGGCATCACCATTAGGTCTTGTATCAAGGTATCGTATGAAACGTGATTGCCATTGAGCATACCGACCAGACACAAGCATTGGTGGTCTCTCTTTGTTACCTGCCACCATGATATTGTTGTTTGTGACACGATACTCTTGAGTAGAATCCATATCAAAAGACTTGAAATCGATGAAGTGAAAAATGGAACTTAAGTAGATGTTGTTGTGAGTAGATTGTGGTTTAAACTTCGCGAAATGGTGTGAAAAACCCTAAACAATGTCTTCGTAAGAAACCAAAAAATCGTAGGCGAAAAATCACACGATTACACAAAATTTATAACAATCCGGAATAATTTTCCTATGTCTTATCCGGAAAAGCAAACACTCTTGTCCGGGATCCTTGTAATTGAGCTTATCCGGAATAAATGATTCTATAGCTTATGCGGAATCTGTTTTCCTAGCCTTATCCGGAATGCTTGTTTGCTACATTATCCGAAATATGAAGAAATTTTCTTTATCCGGAATCCGTAAATTTACCCTTATCCGGAATCGATAATTCTTAGCTAATCCGGAATCCGAAAAATTGTGGATCTAATCCGGAATACTAGTTTTTGAGGTTATCCAGAATCCTAATTTATGAGCTTATCCGGAATCCGTGTAAGAACCCTTATCCGGAATGTGTCTGTTAGTTACAATACGGAATCGAAGTTGACCTTATCCGGAAAATGTCTTTTTGGGATTATCCGGAATGCGAGTTTGTAAGGTTATCCGGAATCCTAAAATTGAAGCTTATCCGGAATCCGTGTGAGAACCCTTATTCGGAATATTACCAAAAACTTCTTATCCGGAATCTATATATCCGCTTATCCGGAATCAACCTTCCTAAGCTTATCCGTAATCCTTCCTTGCGACTTCTTATCCGGAATAAATTCCTTGTGAGTTTATCCAGAATCCTTATTCGACTTCTTATCCGGAATTCACTGCAACAACTAGTCTGGAATGTCCTTCCACTGCATATCCGGAATATGAAGCAAATTCTTATCCTGAATATGCTGAAACACTAATCCGGAATCCTCAAAACCCTTGTTTCCTGACTAACAAGACCCTTAAATCCCGGATAACAAACCAAACATTCTAAAAAACGTGATTTTTTCAAACTTTTTCAAAAATCAAACCAAAAAACTCCTATAATCCGTGTAATTAAAATTATTTTGAACCTTGTAACTAACCAATAATGAAGCTAAAATTACCAACTAAATTCGTGAAAATCAAGAAAATGACAAACACAAATTCCTACCACAACTTTGTAGGCAATTTGTATATAGATTTTGAGCTTGAAAACACAAAACTTTTTGATCCGAGATGATTTTTAAAATGAAAATCACACGAAATCAAAAAAAATGATAACCACAAACTAAAGACGAATCTACCCCATGGCGATTGATACCAATTATTGTCCTAAATAATATGATGATTCTATACGAATAAAGAAGAAAGAAAGGTAAATAAGAGATGAATTCTAGAGAGAGAAAGTAGTGAGAGAAAGTAGAGAGAGAGAGATGATTAACTTGGTGAATATTAGATTAGAAGAATTAGAGTTACAAATGATCATCCACCCTTCCTAACATGCTAGGAAGGGCCTTATATAGCCAGGCTTACATGTAACCATAATGGGCTAGATTGTTTGGACCGGGCTTGTCTTTTGGGCTTTAAGTAGCTTAAATCCAAGCCCGTGAACCAGGACTATTTAACTATCTATTACAACGTTCTAATAAATATTACAATAGAAACCTATGACCGAACATTCTTGTTTGACTCAATATTTTGAGGCTAACAATTACATACTAGATCACGAGCCCATACTCGATGTATCTCGTTGGAGTGACCGATCCTTCCTAAATACGTAAAAACGTATTTCCAACAATCTCCCCCTAAGGGAGGTCACTCCAAGTTACAAAGTTCTAAATAATCTATAGATCGTGATCTATGCTAACAATGATGTGACCGAGACTTTCTTTGGAAACACGTAGTTCCACCAATCTCCCCCTAAGGGAGGTCACACCATTTTACAAAATCTTAAACCTAGCATACTATGCTTGAGTCTTCGATCTTGTTCTTGTGAATATGCTGATGCGATCTTTGACTTTAGTCACGAGCATGTTTCCTTTCCTACACCTTGTGCATTCTTCACTTGGGAAATTTGCCTCTTCCTGACTTCATGTTCTACATACTTATAGTTTCATACAACGGAAGACTTTACTTTTAGGGTTTCTTGAATTTGTTGAAGTCTTAAGTACATAAAGTATAAGCATGTTAGGACGACTTCTTCTGGTATACCGCGACACCACCTTCTTGTTACGCTGCATAAGACAGTTAGCAACAAAACATAGACACTGATGAAATGGATTTGACATTTCAACCTAATTAGGTAGCATTTTTTCTCCAGTCGGTGAAGACTGTTGGACGATATTTAATATCGTACTTGTGGTAGGTAGTTTCAATTAAGAACCTCCTTTACAAGATTTTGCGGGTAAACCAGTTCTCTTTACTCGATAGTCCAAAGCTGACTGCGAACATAAAGAGTGAGTTATTTGGATAATATTATCCGCATGATTGAAGCCGTTAATTCATATACATGGAACAAGTGAAATTCAATTAAGAAACGCACGATCTTTGCTTTCCAGTTGTCACGAGCTTGATTCATATAGAATCTTGCTAGTTACCTACCAAGTGCTATTTGATGTTAACACTAGAAGGATTTCCATTAGTCACTGTAAATACTTAATCGTATTACTCTGAATCTTCTGGCAAGATCACTGAGATTTTGCGTAGAGGCCTAGAACGAGTTTGAATTCATTTAAGAATCAAACCAAGGTTGCTTTCCAGTTATCACAAGTTTGATTCATAAAGAATCGCACAAGTCACCTACCATGAGCTTTTTGATGTTCGCTCAAGAAGGATTTCCATCTTGTTAGCCTTAAAATGTTGAGTCAAACAAGAATGTTCGATCATAGGTTTATACTGTTACATTTATTAGAACGTTGTAATAGTTAGTTAAAATAGTCGTGACATTACGGGCTTGATGGCTAGCTTAAAAGGCCTCTTTCAAGGTACTAAGCATTTATTCAAGCCTGGCCCAAAATGTTGACCCCTTTGGTTGGATCTATATTCTGTTAAGAATTAGTATTGTAGTTTGTAATCAAACTAAAACACTTTGAGCACTCTTACTAACACTAAATAAGTTATGCGGAATCTAACTTATAAAGCACAGAAGAACAAAATTACTTTTAACTATTCGATTCTCTTATTAATCGACTTGAATGAGGTATATGAAAGACATTGTACCTATGTTCCTTTTATAGAGTAAGGAACCCTAGAATCCTTAGAATATTCTATAAAGATAACTATATCATAGGCGATATATTATCAATATTCTAACTATCTAACTATATCACATAAGATATACTCTAACTATAACTATGACATATCTTATACAAAGATATATGCGTCCTAATCAACATAGCAGTACTTACTTTATAAGTAGCAGTGCTTACTATGTACCGCGTTAATACTAACGGTACTTACATAACCTTGACAGTACTTAAAATACACTAATGGTACTTGACACTTAACAAATAATTCCCAACAATCCTCCCTTAAACAAGAATGATAACTTGTTGTCTTCTTGTTTCTCTTGTACTGAATGTATTAAAATACATGTCTTCAGTCTTTCCTTCATCCTTGGATTGAACTTGGTAATTTATATTTGTATTCCACTGAATGTAGCCAAACACTTCAAACGTAGATCTTCTTCTGATAAGATAATATTCAAACATCATGAGTATCATCTTTGTCTTCAAACTATGATCTTCTTTGTGTCTTCTAAACATTCATTTATCGTTGCAGCATCGGTCATTGTCTTCTTGAGTTAAATCTTTGAACTCTGAATCATGAACCTTAGTCTTGATTTGATGAGACAAAACCTTCTAAGTATTTTTTTTAAATACTTCTTTGCTTGCAATCTTCATACCTGAAATAAAACAGTTAACAACAAAAACCAATCTGTATTGGCTTCATGATTTTTAGCAAATCACCAGCTATCAACGGATTTGACAAATTCTTTACCAGTTAGCCGTACACTCTGGAATAGCCAATACTTTATTCATAAAGAATAAGGTGTACTGATAACCTTACAATTTTTGGTAAATTGTCAACCATCAACGGATTTGATGAAGTCTTTACCTAGTACCGTTTGTCTAGGACTAGCCAACTCTTTGTTTCGAAATAAGGTGAGTTAAAACCATATAGTTTTTAGCAAACTATCAGCTTTCAACGGATTTGATAAGTCTTTACCACAAACCGTTTGCTTATGGACTAGCCAATTCTTATGTGTGTTTGACATGGTGAACTGAGAACCATTTGTGAAGTGTGACGGAAAGTCAAACACTTAAGTCTCTTTCTCAGCTTCTTCCTCATCTTTCAAATCCTTGATTTGTTGTTTAACCATTCTGATCAACTCCAAAGCATCAGTAGATTCTTCTGTAACTTCCAATTGTTGTTCTAACATTATTTCCAACAATCTTCTTTTGAAAGGGTAAGTTTTCTCTTGCAGCATATAGTATGTAACATCATCTACATACAGAATATGCAATCCACATGACCTATAATATCTCCAGTAACTAGGAACCTGATTCTCTAATTCTTTTAACATTTCTTGATCACAATTGTGTGGCTCATATATAAAGAGAAATTCTCATTATAATAGTGATACTTTAGTTTTACCTGCATTGGTTTCTTGAACTAACCTAGAAAGATCTTGAATATCTTGTCTGTCAAGAATGTGAAGAATATCCTCCAAAAGTCTGAATATCCTTGTTGTGCCATCAGTTCTCTGAATTCCATGAGCTTCAAGTCCTTCAGACATAGAGTAAATCCATTTAGCAATGGATGCTCTCTTTCCAAAAATCTCTGTATCAATACATTGATCTTGAAATTTTACAATCTTCAAGTACTTCTTCAAGCTCTCATCATCATCACTATCCTCTGTTGTTGATTTATCCCTCTTGGCTTTCTTCTTTGTCTTTGTTGACCTTTTCCTGTTAACACCCTTGGAAATTCCCTCAAGTTCTGTCGAACCCTCTTCCAAGTTTCTATGTATCGTCTCCTCGGTATGTACTATTGTATGTACTGTTGACTGTGTATGTACTGCTTGTACATTTTCAGTCTGAGCAATATCTTGACCTTCAACTCCTGTATTCATTCTTTGAGCAGTCTTTTCCTCCCTTGAACTTACCTTCTCTTTTCTATTCTTGCTCACATAAGTGGTCTTGATAGTTGGAGATGTATTTGTAGGTTTAGCAGTACTTGGCTCAATTCTAGGAATACTACCAAATTGCCTTTGTTTTTGCAGATGTCTTCTATGTTTTTCAACAGCTATTCTATCTTCCTTAGATCCAATTTCAACAAAATTCAATTCAGTTCTCTTATTTTGCTCATACAAAGTCTTGATTTCTTCAAAATTCTTCTTGACCAGGTGAGTATGAGTAAAACCCTTAACTCTCTTAGGAAAATTCATCATCTGATTTCTAATCTGCATAGTAGTTAGAGGTTTAATCTTTTCTTTTCTTCTCTTTTTAGCAAAAAATCTGTGTTGCTCCCTTACCAGATCATCAATCAACTTTGATTTCTCTTCTTCATCATATGCATCTCTCTCTTCAGCTATCAATGAGTCTGCAAGAAGCTCACTTACATGTAATTCAGCTTGAATCCTGTCATACTCTTGTATGTTCTATTCTTGTTGTATTCTTTTAGGTTCTAACAAATGTTTCTTTACTGCAAGTTCTTCCTGTAATTCATCTTCACGAATTTGTGCTTGCATTCTGTTAGCATATTCCTCATCATGGTCTAATTGATTAAATCTGTACATGACTTTGTTTATATCATCATCTGAATCACTTTCATCTTCAGATTCTGATAATATTTGCTTCTTCCCCTTATCCTTTGGATCAATCTTAGGTAGCTTCTTCTTCAGCTTGGTGGATCTTTCCTCATTAGCTTGCTGTTGAATAACTATACCATTAGTAGGGTGTGAAGCTTGAACTTTCTTACCTTGAATTTGATTCTTTTTGGTAAGAACTTCTTGTTGTGTCTTTTTCTCTGCCTCTGCTTGTTTAGTCTTCTCAACTAAATTCTTCTTTCTTAAGTCAAGCAGCAATTGGGCTAAAGTCACAATCTCTCCAAAAGGAGTTTGACTTTCTAGTGAAGGATGATCACCAGCGGTACTTGCAATCGGCTTAGTTGGCTTAGCAGTACTTGGGTTTTCAACAATGTCACAGTACTTGCAGTCGGCTTAGTTGGCTTAGCAGTACTTGGATCTTCAACAATGTTGATTTCACCAGTATTAGACACACTTGTTTCTTCAATCACTTTTGTATCCCCATATACTCTTTCTTCCATAGAAGTAATCATTTCAACTTGCACCTCTTCAGTCTTGTCTGATTCATTGCTCATTCTTGATCTAGACAGTACTTGCAAAGTCTGTTTCCTTGGAAACCATACTTGTCTTTGTGGTGATGGAGTTAAAGATATTGGAAACTGAATGTTAATTTCCTCTAACTTCTCATAGAAAGTACTTCAATTCATTTGAAGTGGTGATTGAGGTATTGGTTTTGGCTGAGTTACCACTATTTCTTCAACTTGTGGCTCCTCATGAATAGGTTGTGGTTTTTCCTGTTGAATCTCCATGTTTGAAGGTCCATCCACACCAGTCTCTAAACCAGTTCCATCTTCATTAGTCCCCATGACATCTTCATCCAATTCAAAATTGATGTCATTTCCAGAGATCCTTGTCTGATTATCATAAGAAGGTGGTTATTCTTCATAAATCCTCCCCTGTTTGGTTGCATTCAGTTGCCTTTTCTTGTGGTTCCTGAATCTTTGCTTCTTGATTGCAAACTTCTGAATATATCTATGTTGCCTCATCCAAGGTGACACTTTGTTCCTTAACTTGATTAGGCTAGCATCCAATTCAACAATTTTCTTGTCTTGAACAAGCTTTTCTTTCTGCAACACCTGTACCTGTTGGGACAAACTTGTACACAAAGCAGTTAAATTTTCAACATCCACCACCTCTGGTTCTTATGCTTGTGGTGAACCACTAGCAGCAATAGAAGCAGCAGGTGTCTGGATCATCTCATCAGTGTTTGGTGGAACACCAACATTTTGAGAAGAAGATTGTGAATCTTCTAGGGAATGGGAACTCTGGTGAGAAGGAGTTTTCTGAGAAGCACTAGCATTGCTAGGTTCCTCACCTTCTTGATTGGTAGATTGGGCTAACATATGAGCAAACAATGGTGTAACTGTTCCTATAAAGGCATTGCCTTGTTTGGTCAAGAAAGAGAAAGTTCTCTTTGTGAATGTAGGAACATCCCATGTATCAGTTAACTCTGGTAGGTTAGGTATTTGGTCACTAACTAAAGTTTGAATGAATCTAGGATACATTAAAAACTTTTTAGTCCCTTCCAAATTCCTAGTCATGCCTTCAAAAATTAATTTTGAAAAATTAAAAACCCTGTTATTTGCTAGACAAACACCAGCTGATGCCAATGCAGCAGGAATTTGAACAAAAGATGTACTTTTAGAACTTAAACAGTGAATAATAGCATGAAAAAGAAATTTCCATTGAGGTGAAAATAAAGCTTTAAAGAAAGTAAGACTTTCCCTACCACCTCCATAGCCCATGGCTGTAAGACCATCATGAATCTCTGTATTATTAAGCATACTAAGCCCATTTTCATCATTTAATCTCAAACTTGCTCTTAGTAGTACCTCAGTTACATATATGTTTCTATGATTCACCCTAGCCTTAATGCAAGGTTGATTAAAACGAGTACCTAATACAGCAGTATTCCAAAATTGTTCAACAATGGAAATAGAGACAGCTGGACTTACAGTGAGTGCAAAGCGAACATGACTTCGAGATAGGAAACCAAACATCTCATGGAAACCAAAAGAGTCATCATTTATAGCAAGATTCAGAACCAAATTATGCTTAGAGATTACTTGTAAAGCAGTCATTAGTATTTTTGATGATCGAAAAATTAGAGAGAAGGTTATAGAATCAAGAGATAAAAATAAAAGATTAGGTGAATCAATTTTATAATTGGAGTAAGTATTGTGATACCCGTGAATGTGCCATATGATGCTAAGCTATTGTCTCAAGAGCTGTTCAGTATGAGCATCCCTCTTAAGTTGCGACTCACTTGAGGATGTGATATCCCGAGCCCAACGTCATTTATTTAATCCTATTTTACGAATATTTTTGAAATTTTTAAAAAATTTCGTTTCCTATATATTTGACGGTTTAAGTTGAAACCAACGTTTAAGGTCGTAATTTTAACATTTGACGATTTAAGCAGAACCGATGACGACTACGATACCGACGGATGCCCAAAATTTACCTTTTATTATTGATTGATCGATATTTGAGTTTTTCGAGATTCTATTTTTATTACTTGTTAAGTCGACTCGGAACCATATGTATATTCGTTTTGTGTGAGTTTGAACCATTTAAAAGTATTTTCGAGTGTCCGGGGCGACCCCCGACTCCCGCAAAATTTTAAAACCGACTAGTGAGTCGTTTCCTGCTACTAATTTGTGTCGTTTAATAGTGAGGCCAAAAGAAAACCAAAAGGACAAAACAAGTCCCTCAAACTTTACAAAAGGAAGGAAACCAAAAACACACAAACAAAAACACATCAAAAAATTTCTCCTCTTCCTCCTTCCCCTCCCCTAGCCGTCGGCTTCCACCACTCCACCACCACCAAAAATTTTCCAACTTGTTTTGATTAAATCCAAGCTTAGACCACCTCTCAATTAATCATTGTAAGTGTTTTCTACATAATTAAATCCAACATGCAATAAAATTAATTTTTCAAGAATCAATGATTTTTCAAAAACATGTTTTAATCTAATTAAACTAGTGGGATGTTTAATTAGTGTATTGGTAATGTTAATTAATCCATAAAACAAGATGGGGGTTATGTTCTTGGTGTTCTACAGCCCCCAAAACCAACGAAATGTGGGGGTGTTTGGTGGGTTCATGGTGTTTGATGAAATGTGTTATGGGTTTGTGTTTTTAGTGATGTTTTTAGTGTTTTTAAATTATTTAAACTTATTGCATGTATGATTTAGGATTGGGTTTTGATTAGGATTTGAGGTTCATAGTGTTCTAGGCTGATTAGAGTGAAGGTAAACGGGTATAAGTGGTTAATATAGGTTTAGGTGATGTTAGATTGGATTGGAAACAAGTGTTAGATTGATTTTGAAAGAGGAAAATCTAGGCAGATTGTTCAAGCTTGTTTTTCGTGGGTTTAACTTTGTAAACAGGTCATAAGCATAGGATGTAGTTGTAGAGATTTGTCTTAGCTTCGTTTCGGTATAAAGTAGAGTTTACGACTCCAAACGAGTCAAAAATTATGCAATTTTGAAAATACGTGTACCGGGAGATGAGAACCAACACAATCCGAATTCGTGTTTGGTTTTGGGTCAAATCCCGGGGACCATAGATAGAGTTTGGAAAATGATTGAAAGTTAATTTTTTGTTTCAAACCTGCATTTGTGAGTCTATTTTTAGACTTAGGTGTTGGATTGGTCAATGGTGTATTTTAAATGGGTCAAACAAGTCCAACATAGTCAAATTGCAAAATTAATCCAAAAATGTGTACGTCTAGTAATGTGTTATGAAACGAGTCATAGAAGTGAAAACTTTTTATGGGATTAAATATGGGTTTTATAAAGGTCATGAGGTATTTGTGTGAATTTTCTTGTAATTTATAAAAATGCTTAAGTCTTAGTAAACAGCCCGTACTTTTGCGAAGTACCGGCAAATTTATAAAATGGGAATCAACTTTAATTACGTGGATAAATGGTATAAGTCTAGTAACAACCACTTGTTGGATTTTGGCGTGAGTTTTCATAAACATTAAGTGTGTTTTCATATGCGAGTGTTGATTTGGTTTTCGTACCTTGATTTTAGGTAAAGTGTTAGATTTTCCCGGGCATCCACGTCGTCGGTGACATTTCTCGTTACGTCTTCGCTAGAACCACTACTACTATGCCAGGTGAGTCTATAGCCTCGCTCTTTACTTATTTCAAACGTTTTTACCCGCGAGGGGGATGCATGCTATTTAAATGAAAAGAACATAAGTCATGAATTATTGTTGGACCCGAATGTTGCCTTGAATTGTGTTAAGTACCTAGTTGTAAAAGTCCCTAAATTTGTGAACTATTAACTATTGTCTTGACCTTGTGTGGGTTGGAGATAGCCGCTTATACAATTGATAGTACTATGGGGTTGACGACCCTATCCGAGACGAGAGCTAGTACGTTGAGTACCCTCTGCGGACGGATAACTTGTGATAAGAAATAAGGTATAATTACAACTAATGCCTTTAGAAGGGGCACTGGTTTCACTTAAATCATGCCGGTAAATGTACGCGGATGATTGAGTTAACGGATTAGTGTCACGAGCTTAAACACAATTATTAGCTATTGCTAAAGATAATATCCTTGAATAATAGATTGTGTATACGACAATGCTATTGAATGGTCATGATTGGTTTTAAATACTTATGTTCAACCTATGATTTGATAAACCTATAGATTCGCTCAACCTTTGTGTTGTCGATTTTAAGCATGTGTTTCAGCTAACCAAGATTGATAGCAGCGGAGCATGCGAGGATGGAAGTTGTTGTGGCTTGGCGGTCTACTTTGTTTTTCCTCCCTTTTAGCACTTAAAAATTTTATATTATGTCATGTGAACGAAAATGTACTTTTGGGTCGAGATTCAGTGGGGACCTAAACGCAACTCTGTTTTGTATTATTTTTTTAGGATTTTGAAAACAGTAGACTTTGATGTTTTAATCAATCTTTAACTTATGTTCAAATTTCTACGTCTCTTTGAGTCGTTCGAAATAGCTTATGTGTGATGATAACTGCCTAGCACCCAAATGTTGTAGTTCCGCTGCGCATAGCATTTGTTGGGGTGTTATAGATTGGTATCAGAGCCATGAGTTATAGAGAACTAGGTCATTTTGAAAAATCCTAAACTATAACTTTTGGTGTCGTAAGAAATTGTCCAAGCATACAACTATCATGCATGGCTCCGGTAAGATTTCTTTAGCATTGCTTTATATTCTAGATGTATCCCTTAAAATTGATATGAATTCCCTAGAATTTAGTAAGTAAATACTATGATATATATTGAGATATATTTTTGTGTACGTCGAGTACTTAATATCGTAATTTGCAAACATTTATACGACTATCATATGTGTTGCATGTAATTGGCATACGGGCTAAATTGCATTACATGGCAACACTGCGTTGTGATCGTATGTATGTAGGAATGATTGTATGTATAGGTATGTATACACTGTGGCATTTGGAGGCATTGCACACGAAGCAATGGTCCTCGTGTGATTATCGTACATTTAAAATGCGGTTTTGTTAAGAATTCGGCCTTACCGCTAATTATCAATCTTGATAACTAAATTATTCTTCGTAATATATTGTATATCGACTAGATTGATCTCGATTGTCGTTATCGCACCGTGATGTGTCATTCTTGGACATCTTCTTTTGAAACGTAATTTACCTATATATATTATTTTATTTCCTTTATCCCTTATGGGTTTGATATATTAGTTCGCGTAACTATAACATAGCTGAAGTTAATTCAATGATGCGTACATCATAGCGGCGATTACTTGTGTATATTATGAAACGTGGTTGAGGCGCGTCGTCATTTAATCGTTGTTTACCATTTTACTTGAATTTAAATATGCATTTTAAAAATAGACTAGCGTTGTGATCAATCGCGATAACTTGAAAATTTGGTTGGTTTGTGTTAATTTTGTGTTGTACGATTTCGAGACTCATCCGAGGCCGATAACAACATTTAGTTGACATACGTATTTTCGCTTCGTTTATTTCATTTTGTTTTATTGTTTCATTATTTTGAATTCGATATTATACATGACGAGGTCCGGCATTTGTGCGAGTTAAATAAGCATTAAACTTTGTTGATTGAATGATTTAAACATAAAGTGTTTTACATATTTAATATTTGGTGAATTTTGGCTAAAAATGATGTATGATGTGTCTTATAACAAGTAAAAATTTTTATAGAGAATAAATGGATAAAATGAAATTATTTTTCCTTCAACATTGGTTGGTAAATCGTAATAAGTAATTTATATTACTCGTAAAATCCTTGTTTTTATATATTAATAATTTGATACTCGAAGCTAGTGATGGATTTGTTATGAATTTTCCTAATTTAAATTTAAAACTAGGAGATTATTTATAATAAAATTTACAATATGACTATTGAGCATATGCAGCTTTGGATTTGATATGAATTAATTTTTGAGTCAATATAGCAAACTTTTAGCGTATTTGGTAATATAAAACATGAGTAGAAGAATTGGCCACGTATTTTGGAGCTAGAGACTTTGTAAAATTGGTTTTATTTTAAACATAAGGTCATGTTATATGCATTGGTATAAACTAGAACTCGTCACTTGTTGTAGTAAATAAACTGGGATAAAATCAGAATGTACACTTTAAAGTGAGAAATTATAATGCTTGAAATAAATTGTTAAAAGTGGATGGAACGTTATTTTATTCCGTTGCGAGGTAAGTTAATTTTAAAATCGTTTGATAATGGGCTAAAGATTAAAGGTTGAATTTTCTACATTTTATAATTATTAAAATAAGCATTTTGATTATTTATTATTATTATTGAGATTTAAGTGTTGGCTAAAATCAGTAATTTATCGGAGATAATACTACGTGAAACCTTTTTAGCACCTGGGTCAAATTGCGCGAATATGATTTATCAAATCAGTTTTAAGGAAGACATGTGTATAATAAAAAGTCAAAGGTTAATTTTAAGAGACAATTGGACTAGTTTGAGTCGTGTTGGATACGTGTATATATGTGGTAAGGTAAGTCGTAATAATAACGTAAAACTTTGAAAATTCTTACTATGTACATTTTTGGTACTTAAGATATGAACATTAACGACATTTTGACACAAGTATGGAGACTTTCAAAACTAATGATTTTGTCGATTATGATAACCAAGTCACCGCATCTATTAATATTAATAATTTCCTAGAGATTGAAATTTTTCCAGAAATAAAAACTTTGTAAAGGTTGAAACATGAAAGGTATAAATTCTTTAACGGTGTAACATAAATTAAAAATATGCAAAGGATCACTCTACAATATACAAGGTAACAGTAACTAGAAAATGCAAATGGATTACCCAACAAACGCATATCTGTATTATTTTCTTAAGACGTAATATTTTGAGTCACGATGGTTCGATCGTACAACATCACTTCTTTGATTTTGCAAGTCTATATCTAAACTTGAGTAGTCATGTGATTGTTTATTTTAATATTGTCTATGGTATGAAACCATTATTATTATATCTATTTTTAGATTGCTACTTCGCTAGTAATTGATAATGAGAGTATGTCACCCGGTGTATTTTTGTCCTCTTCATGGACGTCGTGACTTTTCTTCTTTCGGTTAATGGAACCTAAAATTCTGTATTTACTTGAATGATGCTATAAATCTTCATTAAATTGGTTATTTATTTATATTGAACAAAAGCGAGGAGGCGAAGCCGCTTTACCAATTTATAGAGGTGAAAGAACTCGATCTTCCTGGTGAAATTGTTTCTATTCGACCAAGTGATTATTCTCCTCTCCCCGTATACCCTTGGTGGAATGTGTGTGCAACTCGAGACGATGGGAATTATGATCGTTGTTTTATTTTTGACGCTTGTGTGGATATTCAATTTTTACTCTATGTATTCGTAGATCGCTGTTGTTATCCCGAGACTTTTGTCATATATTTGAAGTATTTTCATTTCTAATGTAGTTAAATTTTAGTTGGCAATTATATTGCTCGTTTACCTCGTTCGATCTCATTGATTTTTGATTTTATTACTCGTTGTGCTTGCAATGATCTTTAATCATGAACCACCTTACCGTTATTTTGTGAATAGTCTATTTTGAAAATATGTATGAGTGTGTCAAATGGTTCGTTCAACCAAATGCGAATGGTGTCGATTTATTTATTTATTTATTTATTTTCTCCTAAAAAGGCAAAGCAAAAGTATGTTTCCAAAGTGGACGAAAAATGTTTGATGAGTTTCTTAAAACGATAGTAACAATATTTTCCCATTTCAGATTCCATTTCAAATGATTTAATTATTTTGAAAATTATGTCGAAAACTTTCGTAGTCATACTTGGTATGTAATAATAATGTTTGCGTCGTCACTCGATCCTCAATTATGCACAACTTAGCTAACTATGCATAATTCGGGAAGAGTCCTGTTTTGTTGATTGTCGTTGCTTGGTCCTCAAGTATGCATGATCTAGCTAATTATGCATAGTTTAGGAAGGGCAATGTAGTGTCAAATTAATTGGTCATCTTTAAAACCGGTAGTGTTTTTGATAAATGTTTGGAAACGTTTTTAAAATGGTGGATCCTTATGCAAGTAATCGTATTCTCTTTGACTCCTAAAGAAAATTTTTGAAATTTTCTTGTGTTCCTTGAAATCTTTCTTCCGTTTGGCGTTGACTTGGTAAGTCACCTTGACCGAGTAATATTGGAAAAATGTCTTTATGTGTTGTATGTAACGTGCGAATTCCATCGGAATCACTAGGGTGTTGATGAAATACCAAAGGGGCTCGTATCGACACTGAGAAGAGTTTTTAACAAAAATAGAAGACTGCCGAAGTAGAGGAAATCCGAGTTCGAGTAACTCTAAGGGAAATGATGAAGACTTCTCCTACATCGAAAGTATCGTACTTTATTTATTTTCTTTTCTCGTTCTTTTGATATGTCAATGACACGTGATAAACTGTTGAAGTTTAATGAATGGATTTTGCTAGGTTCAATTGTTGTTCTCGGTATCTTAACGAATTGATTACCGGCTTAAAGTATGACTCTATCGTTCTTTGGTGAAAACAAAATTGTGTCGTTGTAGTAAATAAAAAGTGCAGAACAATTAACGTAAAAGTGCAATTAAAGTAAATCTAAGTCTAATTAAAATAATGGGCATGTATTTAAAAGCGAGACGAGAAATTAAAGGGCACTAAAAGTAAATGACGCAAATTTAAATCTATCTAAGGCAATCTTAAAACGCAACTAAAACTTAAACTAAGGTAAGGCTAAAATAAAGCTAAGGCAAATAGACTTAGAGTGCAGCTAAATAAAAGGTGGGAAAAATAATGCTTGAAAATTAAAAATTAAAAACAGATACTAAAAAGAACCTGAAAGAAACCCTTGATTCGGAAGTTTCTGATTATCCCTTGATTCGGAAGTTCTTGAGTTCCGAATGAACTCTCCTTGACTCGGAACTTCTTGATCCGGAACCTTGGTTCGGAACTCTTCCGAATGAACAAGAATATGTTGATCCGGAACTTCTTGATCCGGAACCTTGGTTCGGAAGTTTTGGTACGTCCGGAAGTTTTCGTCCGGAAGTTTCGTCCGGAAGTTTTCGTCCGGAACTTTGAATGTTCCGGATGAACCTTGCTTGAGTCGGAACTTTTGTTCGGAAGTTTCTTTATCCGGAACTTTTGGTGTTGATCTGGAACTCTTCCGGATGAAGCCCCTTGATCCGGAACTTTCGTTCGGAAGACTTGACTCGGAACTTTTCCGGATGAAGCCCACTGGTTCGGAACTTTGAATGTTCCGAATGAAAGAACTCCTTCTCTTGGCTCGGAACTTACCTGGGAATACAGCAACAGAAACAAACACCCCCTGATTGTGGTAAATTACACCCTTTAGGAAAAAGGCGTAAAAGTGGTAAGTATTGAGTGTACGTTTAGGAAAACGTAAACACTAATAACCCTTGATGGTGTGAAAGTTCGTTTCCCAAGGAGGTATATGTGTTGTGAAAAACTTGTAAAATGTTTGTGATTAATGATTGGTTTAGAAGGGGATGAGAAAAGAAGATGACGAAGATGTAAAAATAAAAATCAACAAAAAATTACTACTAGAAAGTTAAAACGTAGAACCTTAAAAATCACCAAGATAAAAAATAAATTCTAAAAATTACCAAAAATTTACCAAAAATCAAAAATAATAAACTAAGAGTTTACCAATGATCAAAACTTTTTCAAACCTTTTAAATAATTAAATATTCTATTTTTAAATGCTAATTAAAGCCCTAAAAATCAAATAAATTATCAAAAAGCCCAAATAAAGATTTTTCAATTGGTAAACCTCTAAAATGACCTAAATAGATTAAAAACTATTTTTAGAAATTTTAAAACTAATAAAAACTATTTAAAATGATTTAAAAACTATTAAATGTTAAAATAATTATAAAAATTAATATATAAGTGATAAAATTATTCTAAAAGTTGCTAAATTCCTATTTTAATGTAATTAACCTATGAAAAATGTAAAAAGTTGGAAAATGTGAAATTTTAAAAATAATAATAAAATAATAATAAAATAATATTAAAAATCCAAAAATTATAAAAAATTCTAAAAACATGCAAACTAGTTTATTTTAACCTAAATAATCAGAAAATTAAAGTGAAATTACCAAAATCTCCCTAATGGCCCTCAAATGGGCCAAATCCAAATTCAGTCAACACAAATGGGCTTTTGGGCCCAAAAAGTCAAACTTGGCCCAATTGACTTGGAAAAGCCCTATCTGACTTAAAATTTAATTCTAAGAACAAAACTCTAAAGGCCCAAAAGCTGAATATGAGCTTATCACAGCTTATTAAACAGAAAGCTTATTCTTATTGGGCTTTTCAGCCCATTAAGCCATAAGCTAATGCCATAAGCTCTAATTTGACACACAACCTTCTTTTGGGATGCTTATGAGATCTGCAAAAAGAATTTTTGAAAAAGCTTACTAAATAAGCCAGAAATAAGCAATGTATTATTTCACAAAATGACAAAATAGTCGGGATTGAGAAATAAGGAACCTCAGAAGCTCTAGTTTGTTGCAAAAGCTCACAAATGGCTGAACTAAGAATAATCAATCAAGAAAATCACAAAAAGCCAAGTAGAATAAGCTGTAAGAATAGATAAGCTAGCTGAAAAAGCCAAATAAGCTAGTTTTCTAGCAAAAGCTTAACCAAAAGACTTGTAACCTTCCAGATTTGATATTAAGCTGAGAAAAATGATTTCTATTACAAAAGATAAGTTGTTGCATGTACCAATAAGCAAAACAGATTCAATAAGCTTAGAAACCAAGTTTAACCAAAAGTCAAACGTTGATAAGTTGAAATCAAACGCTGACAGGAACAAAGTAGGCGTTGACAGACTTAATGAAGTGTAAGGACTTGTTTCTCACCCTGCTGGTCAAGGTTTGAGTGCAAACCTTGTGAATCAAGGCTTACCAGTTGGGTAAACTTGATGTGTTTTGACACAAATAAGCCAATATGCCAGTGGGCTTAAAAGCTATGATCAAAACAATCCAAATAGCCAAATAATCTCACAAGCAGCATACAAATAAGACCCAAGCAACAATACAACAATCCTAATGCTAGAAATCACAATGCAACACCAAATGAGGTGGTCACTTTGCTGATGCAAATGACCACTTCAGCAGACTTTGATAAGCTATAAAAACCACAATAAGCCACCAAATTCAACAAGCAGGTAACCAATAGATAGCTTATCACCCAAACCTGATTTCAGACATTAGATCCAACAAACAAAGAAGTTATTAGATCTGACGTGTTTGACCAATTTCAAAACCACTTTATCAGATTTTTGCAAAACTTCAAATCTCTTTTCCAAACTTTCAAAAAGTAAACCAATGACTAAAACTTGTATATTAGGACCTGTTTAGACCACCCAAACCCTAAGAACCAAGGGCACAAGGCCACAAGGCCTTGATAACCAGTAATCCCAAACAACCCTTAATCAAGCACTTAACAAAGGAACTTGTGATTTTAACTAATAACCTACTGATTTTAATGATCAAAAACACTTACTAGGCAGCAACTAACACAATCAAACACATAAATCACCAGTACAAACACAAATACTCAAAATCAAAGCACAAAATCCAAAACAGTCATAAACATGAAATTTTTAGGGGAATCTTAACAAGAGCTTACACCTGCCTTCCACAACATCCTAGGAAGGCCAGCAATGCTCCTTGGACCTTGTTCAACAACTAGAACAAGACCAAGGTACTTCAAATAAGGAGATGCAAATTGCCTTGGTTGATGGTTCAAAGTAGAACCTCAAGGACTTGATATCTTCAACACAAGCAGCAAACAACTCAACCAAGGGCTCTAATCCCTTAACAAGCTTGGTGTCAACAAGCTTGTAAGAGCTTATAGCAGATGGCTAAGGGTTAGTACACAAAATAAACCAAAACAGAACCTAGGATTTCAAGGTATTCAAACCTTAAAAACCTAATGAAACAAGACATGCCTTAACCACAAGATTAAGGTAGGCCTTAACAATCAAATGGAACTTAGAATTAGGCTACTCAAACACCAAACTTTTAACTAAATCAAAAAGAGATTTCAAATTTCAGAAATTCAAATTTTATTAAGCTTAAAAAGGAATTACAAAGATTGATAGCCTAAAACTGGAACAAAGGGACTCTCACATGTTGAGGTCTCCTTTTATAGGCAAATGCCTGGCTAAACACTATTCATAAACCCTAGAACAGAATTCCCAAATGTGCCCTTGAGGTCTTCTAGATAATTCTTTGGTGTGAGCTGTCCAAATTGATCAAGGACGTTCATTTTAGCTTTAGGATGAAGCTAAGGTTCTTGGCTGTTTATTTTGCCACATAGGATGACTTGGAGAGGAGGGTGTGATGTGATAGGTGGACGGGTGAATGGGTGGGACCCCTTTGGTGAGTGGAGATGAGGGTTTTTGGTGTGGGATAGGTTTCTGGGCATGTGAATCAAGCATGTGCCTGGGTAATTTGTTTTTACCCTTTGTTTTAAGTGAAGTGGTAACTGGGTTCTTGGGGTGAATAGTAAACATTTTGATCCGGTTTTGGTGGAGTGGGAGTGTGTTTGGCTCAATTTTGTGTTTAAATGTTTCATATGCACACTTTCAGTCCTTCTTTTTCCTTTCTTTTGTCACATGCAAGTAAACTTCTATCAGCGCCCATTTCCTTTGTATCAACGTTTCACAACTTGTCATTTTTGGCACAAACTTTCCAAAAAGTGTTTCAAGGGTTGTTTTTGGCACTTTTGCATATTTGAAGGACTGATCTTGGACATTTTTGATCTTCAAAGGTCTTCAATGTATCTTTGGCTTGATGAGGGACCATATTTGACAATTTGAAATTGTTGAGGGACTAATCTTGCCATTTCTTCAAAGTTGAAGGACCTTTTGTGTAATTTTGACAAACTTAAGGGACCAAACTTGTAATTATTAATATACAAGGGTTTTAAGTGTCATTTCTTCAATAATTGAGGATCAATCTTGTTTGTCTTTAAGTCTTCAAGGGTATTTGTTGAGAATTCCATGATTAGGGTCCGGTTCTTTGTACGGCTTCGTTTCTCGTGTCTGTTTTTCCTTGTAACTTGTGATCTTTTGTCTTTTTCACGATATCCATACCTAAAATACACAAGTAAACAAACACAAGCATATATATGGTATTTTATGACATTTTTATGCATTTAAAGCCCAAAAAGAACGATGAGATCATGTATAAATGCCATCTCATCACTCCCCCATACTAAGCCATTGTCGTGCCCTCACGCAATGCTAGAATAAAGTATCTAAGCATCACCAAAGTTTAATTTTATTAACCTTTATTGAAGAGTAAAAGACTTGCAACATACTATGATGATGTGTAAAGACATAATGTATGATTTTCATCACAAAAAGTGACTTTTAGGGTCAAAGAATAGAAACAAGTTAATGTCCTTCGTCATCCTTGATTGTCATACATTCCATGCTAAGTGCAAAAACAAGATCATTGTTGGTACAAGTCACAATGCTAACACTACTCATACGTCCAAATTGTGTAATACTTTTTCTCCCCGCAATCCTAGTTATTATAAAAGGAAATGGGTTACTAGCATTTTTTATCTATTTGTCATGGATCACAAGTGATTCATATTGACTTATTTGAGTAGTTATTAGTCCGAAAGCAAAGTAGCACGATTTGATCAATAGTTAGCCGAAGGACAAAATCTTTTAAAAAGGCTTCTCGTGTATCTCCTTAAGTTCATATCTTGGCATAACTCGTTTCACGATTTGAGACCTTTCTCGGACCGATATTTGGCATTTACTTCATACTTCAAATCTTGGGAAGACGTTCTCGAAATTATGGTCTTCTCTTCATATATTTGGAATTTCTTCACTTGACGTTTTTGAGAGATTCTTCATATTGGACCACGACTTCATCATTTTTCTTCAATCTTTACTTTGGATTTTGATATACAACGATCCACCTCCATTTCGGACTTGGATATATTTATCCTCATACCTTTTTAGGGTCTTTTTGGATAGACTTTCTCCATGATCTTTAGGGGAGTAATTGATTTTCGTCGTATGTCTCGATCCTTCATATTGATTTAGGAATAATGATACTTCACATCATCTTTGGATCTTTAGCAAAAATAGAGCTCCTCATGCCTTGTTAGGGCCTTTTTGGATGATCACCAATCTTCGCGTCCCGCTTCAATAAGTTATGTCTTGGCTATGAACTCTATTCAACCCCGAGCAACTTTTAAATGATCTTGCGCTAGAGGCTAAGTAACCTTTCAAATCGTACGACCTTACTTATTGCAATTATGATTTATTCCTAATGCATTGATCTTATGGGAAGAAAAAGCCACAATTAAAAACATATGAGTTTTTGAAAGAACACTTTCGTGTTCTACGTTTAGCATGATCACTTGTCTAACTCTATCATTTATCGTTCTTCACTATATAAAGACTAGCCAAATTGGGATTAGCTTTCATTAAGACTATATCAAATCAAAGTTTTGGGTTTTCAAGTCACCTATAGGATCTTGCACTTTCTTGGACTTTTTCAAGTTTAGAGAATGCGTTTTAAAGCTCCCTTAATAAGTGACTTTCAAGGATCAATTATAGGAACTTGCGAAAAGTTCTTGTTCTTAACCCATATGAATTAAGACTTTCGCGTTTTAAAGCTCCCTATATAAAAGTCTAGCAAAACTTGAATTGAGCGGGTTAAGGAATGTAAATGGCTCCAAATGCCCATCAAGTCAAAAATTAACTCTTATTCTACCCATTGGAAAAAAAACATTCGTGTCTTAAAAACGCTTATAAAAACTAAGAAAAATTTTAAAATTTGGCCATTTTTAGCCTTATTAGCAAAACAAAACATTGAAAGTTGGAAAACGTGAGGGCGTAGCAAAGCAAGTACCTATTCACCCCCCATACTAAAAGTAAACATTGTCCTCAATGTTTCGAGTCTAAAGGTGGAGCACCCCCATACTAGAGACGAAGAGTCGAATGCTTAGGATCTAGCATGGAAAGGGTGATTAACAATATATCTAAAGTCGTTTATTAAGTATGCTAAAAGATAATTGTTAGAACAATAAAGGATATGTCATGGAATCGTGAAAAACTTCTTCAAACGAACGATGGAGGCTCACGTAAACAAACACGAGAGTCTTCAATCGTAGATAATGATGATGATCTAGATAACACAATCACAAACAACCACGAGACAACGAGTTGAAAGGGTACAAGTGCCCTTATTAGTGAATAGTGAGCATAAAAGATAAGCATGGGATCTCCCCCACGAGGCACCTCGTTTTTGATTACCGAGTCATGAGCTCGACTCGATCCCCTCAAAATGTGAACATTTAGGGAAAAACATGGTATGGTCAATTTTTGGTGGGGCTTACATGATAAACAAGGCCCAAAAAGCAACCAGTATATAAAGGACTAAGTCCTTAGATTGTGCAAAATACCGGGATCGAAGATGGTGTTCTTGTTTTCTTTAGAATAACAAATCAACGCCACTTCAACATGTGCCATAAACTCAAAGAGTTTGAAGAAAAGAGATGAGAAGTAGAAGGGTGGGACAATTGGTAAGTCAAACTTTTGAGCTACTCGAGGTAGACTCGCACCAAGCAAATAGATATAGTTTCCATTTATTGCATCGGTGGAAGAACGATATTTCCCTTTACATGAAATTCCGGGATCGAATATCTCGTCCTCGGTGGACAAGGATGAGGGAACATAAGGGGTTTCCCCCATACTAGAACCACACAAAGCATCGTCAAAAGGAGTAGACGAGCTTGTAGCACTCAAAACACGTGGTGATGACGGAGTTAGATTTGTAGAAAAATCAATTAAATCAAATTTAAAATCTTTTTATCTTTTAAACTCTCCTTATGAAAACCCTTTTTGATTATGTCGAAAATATTTGGTGTTTCTAAGACGATGTTAGTCACACTAAAAATTCTCACATTTGTAAACCGTTTTGGTTTTGGTGGTGGCAAGTTCTCAAAACGTTTATCGACGAAGAAAACTTCCCCATCGGGGTCTACATATTCATCATCCGAAAGATCTTCCGTAGAAACCGGCAACTTATCAACACTTTTCAAGAATGAATGTTCGAGGTGAGGCGAAAGATTTTTCGATTCAAGTATTGACGGTTTCTTCTCGGTAGGCTTTACACTCATAACCTCCACCGGCGAAGGAAATGGTAAATTGTTTTTGGCGACATTTCCTAAAACTCTTGGTGAAAATTCCTTGCAAACGACATTGGTTGAATCACCATGGTTTAAAGTTGCAATAGAATAGACATGAGAAAGATTGGAGTTTTGTGTTGCATTGATGACAAGTTCTTCCTCATTGAAACGAAGGGTGATTTTTCGAGCATGAACATCGATAAGTGCTCTTGATGTATCCAAAAATGAACGACCCAAAATGAGAGGAACTTTTCGATCGATAGGAATGTCTACAACGATAAAGTCAACGGGATAGTAAAACTTTCCGACTTTAACAAAAACGTCCTCGGCTACTCCACATGCTAAGATCGTAGAATGATCGGCCATCTCGATAGACATGTTCGAAGGAGTGAGAGCCGGAAGCGAAAGCGATTTGAAGATCTCAAGAGGCATTAAATTAATACTAGCACCAAGATCGGCCAAGGCGTAGCATTCCTCCATATCTTGAATTGCACACGGAATCAAAAATTTACCGGGATCACCGACTTTTTGTGATATGCGGCTAAGAAAAACCGATGAACAACTAGACGATTGTTGTAACTTCTCTTTGTTGTTTAGCATACTTTTGAAGTTTGCGGTGAATCGAGGCATCATGATAAGAGCGTCGGAAAAACTTACGTTGAAATGCATATCACGAAACATTTTCATAAATAACTCAAATTGATAATTGTTCCGTTCTTGTGCTTTCTCTTTGTTTCGTCTCGAAGGGTAGGATAAAGGTGGTGTGGGTTGGTCATTAGGCAACGGCCTTGGAAACTCGGGTTCCACAATTGGTATTGGTTCAACCATAGGTGTGGTTTGAGCGGTACTTCGTGGGATTGTAACGTGCTCCTTTTCGACCATCACCTCGGGTTCTTTCTCGATTTCCTTCTCCGTGGAAGTACTTGGACGAGAGATTGGTTCCTTGAAAGTTTTACCACTTCGTGTAGTAATAACCTTCATCTCTCCCCTCGGGTTGTTAATGGTGTCACTTGGAAGACCACCCGAGGAAGAGGGTTTACACATGATTGCTTCAAACATCTTAGCCATTCGGTCCTCAAATTTTGATTGCCTAGCATCCGCTTTTAATAACTCTTGCTTAATCTCATGTTGTCCTAATTCCATCTTTTGTTGATTTTGTTGTAGACGTTGGACATTTCCTTCCATTTTGTTTGCATGAGTTTTAAGTTCATTAGCAAGTTCATTTTTTAGCTCGTTTTTCAACTCGGATCTTAAGCTAATCATCTCACGTTGCATGTTATCAAATTTAGCATCATTTGCTTTAGCATAATCCAAAAATTCTCCTTGCAATTTTTTTAGTGTGAGCATTTTGAAAACCTTGTGTAGCGTTTTGAAAATCACCGTTTTGATTTTGATTAGAAATTTGTCCATTCCCGCTTTGATAATTCCCTTTGTTGTAATTGCGTGTGTTGCCTTGGTAATTACCTTGGTTGTTGTTTCGATAATTGTTAACATTTTGGTTTGGTGGAGCTTGATTTGGACGGGAACCTTGACCGTTTTGGTTGTAAGTTCCCGTTGCTACATAAGCACTCGAAGTGTTACCATCCGCGGTAATGCACTCGGAAAGATCATGAGCTCCTCCACAAGATAAACAACTTTTAGCAACTGCTTTAACCGAAGCGGAATTGGAAGCTTCTTGAGCCTTCCAATGGGACATAAGATTAGCAAATCTATCAAAAAACCGATTTTCCTCATTAGCTTCATCATGTAAGGCATTAATGCTACGAGATGATTGTGACGAAGATGACGAACCCATATTGGCAATACTCGGTGTGTTACGAGGGTTATAAACCTTAGATCTATTTTCAATGATTTGTAAAGCCTCATTTGTCGTCTTGCACAAAAAATTACCACCCGCGGCGGCATTCAAATAATCTCGTTCATGATCATTAAGCCCATTATAAAAAGTATCTACTTGATGCAATTCCGTAAAATCATGGTGTGGACATTCATGTAACATTTCTTTAAAGCGTTCCCATGCCATTGAAAAACTTTCATTATTTCTTTGCACAAATCGTGAAATCTCATTTTTCAAGTGTGTTGTTTTAGATGGTGGAAAAAACTTGTTCACATACTTAGAAACGAGATCGGCCCATGTCAAAATCGAATTTGGCGGTTCTTTCTCAAGCCAAATTTTTGCGGGTCCATCCAACGAGTATGGAAACAACATCATATTAATGGCGTCATGTGGAACATCCTTAAACTTGCTAGTGGCGGTGAGACGGTTAAAATTCCTAATATGGTAATGCGGGTTGTCTTTCTCGTGACCTCTAAACTTATTTGCTTGCAACATCGACATTAAACATGTCTTAATCTCGAAATTCTCCGCAAGAATTGCGGGAATCACAATAGCCTCTCCAAAACCCTCGGTGGGTGCTTGTAGCAACTCCATCATAGTACGATTAGCCATGACGACTTCTTGTTCTACAATAGGTTCAACAATTGGAGGTTCTTCAACAATCAACGTCTCTTGATTGGCTTGCTTTTGAAGTCGTTTACGAGCTAGTTTTGCTTGATTACGAGTGATCATAAACTTCACGAAGAATGGGAGGTGAGCAAAGAAGATTCTTTTTGGGTGTTTTGTGGTTTTTCAATTTTTTTTGTGTTTTTGATGATATTTAATTTTTTTTTATTTTGGTGTATCTTCGTAGACAACAATCTACAAAATCTCTCCTCGAATCAAACTCTTGATTAAAGAAGCCTCAAAGGAATGAAAACGATCACGTGGAGTGAACGCCTTCGAATGACTTTAGAACTTTGGTGAAAACCAAATTGTTCAAGAAGGTTTAATCACAAAGAATCCAAGCAAATATATTATACGTAATAATACTTTGGGCGGAAAAACCCTCGATTAGCCTTCAATCTCAAAATACTCACAAGCAAGCGGGGAAACGAGGCGGCGCGAAGCACTTAAGAGCCTTTTTCCTTAGGGTATATTTTATAATACCCACCTTATAGTTTGTATCTTTCAAAATCGAGCTTCACGAAAGTATTTATCTATTTTTTCCTTTTCTTTTTTGTTTGAGATTCGAATACAATAATTGAGTGATGAAATCCCAATTAAGGTTGTGTTTTCACACTTTTGGAGATATTGTAAATTTATTGTGATACTTAATACAATATAGTAATAATATTTGTACAAGAAAAACCAAGAAAACCGATAATACGTATTAGTAGAGTTCTACTAATACAAATACTATTTTGGTTAATATTAAAAACAAAAATGCAAATTAATCACGACACACCTCCCCGGCAGCGGCGCCAAAGTGATTGTGGTAAATTACACCCTTTAGGAAAAAGGCGTAAAAGTGGTAAGTATTGAGTGTACGTTTAGGAAAACGTAAACACTAATAACCCTTGATGGTGTGAAAGTTCGTTTCCCAAGGAGGTATATGTGTTGTGGAAAATTTGTAAAATATTTGTGATTAATGATTGGTTTAGAAGGGGATGAGAAAAGAAGATAACGAAGATGTAAAAATAAAAATCAACAAAAAATTACTACTAGAAAGTTAAAACGTAGAACCTTAAAAATCACCAAAATAAAAAATAAATTCTAAAAATTACCAAAAATTTACCAAAAATCAAAAATAATAAACTAAGAGTTTACCAATGATCAAAACTTTTTCAAACCTTTTAAATAATTAAATATTCAATTTTTAAATGCTAATTAAAGCCCTAAAAATAAAATAAATTATCAAAAAGCCCAAATAAATATTTTTCAATTGGTAAACCTCTAAAATGACCTAAAATGATTAAAAACTATTTTTAGAAATTTTAAAACTAATAAAAACTATTTAAAATGATTTAAAAACTATTAAAACTTAAAATAATTATAAAAATTAATCTATAAGTGATAAAATTATTCAAAAGTTGCTAAATTCCTATTTTAATGTAATTAACCTAAGAAAAATGTAAAAAGTTGGAAAATGTGAAATTTTAAAAATAATAATAAAATAATAATAAAATAATATTAAAAATCCAAAAATTATAAAAAATTCTAAAAACTTGCAAACTAGTTTATTTTAACCTAAATAATCAGAAAACCAAAGTGAAATTACCAAAATACCCCTAATGGGCCCTCAAATGGGCCAAATCCAAACTCAGTCAACACAAATGGGCTTTTGGGCCCAAAAAGTCAAACTTGGCCCAATTGACTTGGAAAAGCCCTATCTGACTTAAAATTCAATTCTAAGAACAAAACTCTAAAGGCCCAAAAGCTGAATATGAGCTTATTACAGCTTATTAAACACAAAGCTTATTCTTATTGGGCTTTTCAGCCCATTAAGCCATAAGCTAATGCCATATGCTCTAATTTGACACACAACCTTCTTTTGGGATGCTTATGAGATCTGCAAAAAGAATTTTTGAAAAAGCTTACTAAATAAGCCAGAAATAAGCAATGTATTATTTCACAAAACGACAAAATAGTCGGGATTGAGAAATAAGGAACCTCAGAAGCTCTAGTTTGTTGCAAAAGCTCACAAATGGCTTAACTAAGAATAATCAATCAAGAAAGTCACAAAAAGCCAAGTAGAATAAGCTGTAAGAACAGATAAGCTGGCTGAAAAGCCAAATAAGCTAGTTTTCTAGCAAAAGCTTAACCAAAAGACTTGTAACCTTCCAGATTTGATATTAAGCTGAGAAAAATGATTTCTATTACAAAAGATAAGTTGTTGCATGTACCAATAAGCAAAACAGATTCAATAAGCTTAGAAACCAAGTTTGACCAAAAGTCAAACGTTGATAAGTTGAAATCAAACGCTGACAGGAACAAAGTAGGCGTTGACAAACTTAATGAAGTGTAAGGACTTGTTTCTCACCCTGATGGTCAAGGTTTGAGTGCAAACCTTGTGAATCAAGGCTTACCAGTTGGGTAAACTTGATGTGTTTTGGCACAAATAAGCCAATAAGCCAGTGGGCTTAAAAGCTATGATCAAAACAATCCAAATAGCCAAATAATTTCACAAGCAGCATACAAATAAGACCCAAGCAACAATACAACAATCCTAATGCTAGAAATCACAATGCAACACCAAATGAGGTGGTCACTTTGCTGATGCAAATGACCACTTCAGCAGACTTTGATAAGCTATAAAAACCACATTAGGCCACCAAATTCAACAAGCAGGTAACCAATAGATAGCTTATCACCCAAACTATTCCCAAACCTGATTTCAGACCTTAGATCCAACAAACAAAGAAGTTATTGGATCTGATGTGTTTGACCAATTTCAAAACCACTTTATCAGATTTTTGCAAAACTTTAAATCTCTTTTCCAAACTTTTAGAAAGTAAACCAATGACTAAAACTTGTATATTAGGACCTGTTTAGACCACCCAAACCCTAAGAACCAAGGGCACAAGGCCACAAGGCCTTGATAACCAGTAATCCCAAACAACCCTTAATCAAGCACTTAACAAAGGAACTTGTGATTTTAACTAATAACCTACTGATTTAAATGATCAAAAACACTTACTAGGCAGCAACTAACACAATCAAACACATAAATCACCAGTACAAACACAAATACTCAAAATCAAAGCACAAAATCCAAAACAGTCATAAACATGAAATTTTTAGGGGAATCTTAACAAGAGCTTATACCTGCCTTCCACAACATCCTAGGAAGGCCAGCAATGCTCCTTGGACCTTGTTCAACAACTAGAACAAGACCAAGGTACTTCAAATAAGGAGATGCAAATTGCCTTGGTTGATGGTTTAAAGTAGAACCTCAAGGACTTGATATCTTCAACACAAGCAGCAAACAACTCAACCAAGGGCTCTAATCCCTTCACAAGCTTGGTGTCAACAACCTTGTAAGAGCTTATAGCAGATGGCTAAGGGTTAGTACACAAAATAAACAAAAACAGAACCTAGGATTTCAAGGTATTCAAACCTTAAAAACCTAATGAAACAAGACGTGCCTTAACCACAAGATTAAGGTAAGCCTTAACAATCAAATGGAACTCAGAATTAGGCTACTCAAACACCAAACTTTTAACTAAATCAAAAAGAGATTTCAAATTTCAGAAATTCAAATTTTATTAAGCTTAAAAAGGAATTACAAAGATTGATAGCCTAAAACTGGAACAAAGGGACTCTCACATGTTGAGGTCTCCTTTTATAGGCAAATGCCTGGCTAAACACTATTCATAAACCCTAGAACTGAATTCCCAAATGTGCCTTTGAGGTCTTCTAGATAATTCTTTGGTGTGAGCTGTCCAAATTGATCAAGGACGTTCATTTTAGCTTTAGGATGAATCTAAGGTTCTTGGCTGTTGATTTTGCCACATAGGATGACTTGGAGAGGAGGGTGTGATGTGACAGGTGGACGGGTGAATGGGTGGGACCCCTTTGGTGAGTGGAGATGAGGGTTTTTGGTGTGGGATAGGTTTTTGGGCATGTGAATCAAGCATGTGCCTGGGTAATTTGTTTTTACCCTTTGTTTTAAGTGAAGTGGTAACTGGGTTCTTGGGGTGAATAGTAAACATTTTGATCCGGTTTTGGTGGAGTGGGAGTGTGTTTGGCGCAATTTTGTGTTTAAATGTTTCATATGCACACTTTCAGTCCTTCTTTTTCCTTTCTTTTGTTACTTGCAAGTAAACTTCTATCAGCGCCCATTTCCTTTGTATCAACGTTTCACAACTTGTCATTTTTGGCACAAACTTTCCAAAAAGTGTTTCAAGGGTTGTTTTTGGCACTTTTGCATATTTGAAGGACTGATCTTGGATATTTTTGATCTTCAAATGTCTTCAATGTATCTTTGGCTTGATGAGGGACCATATTTGACAATTTGAAATTGTTGAGGGACTAATCTTGCCATTTCTTCAAAGTTAAAGGACCTTTTGTGTAATTTTGACAAACTTAAGGGACCAAACTTGTAATTATTAATATACAAGGGTTTTAAGTGTCATTTATTCAATAATTGAGGATCAATCTTGTTTGTCTTTAAGTCTTCAAGGGTATGTGTTGAGAATTCCATGATTAGGGCCCGGTTCTTTGTACGGCTTCGTTTCTCGTGTCCGTTTTTCCTTGTAACTTGTGATCTTTTGTCTTTTTCACGATTTCCATACCTAAAATACACAAGTAAACAAACACAAGCATATATATTTTGACACCCACAAATTTACACGCAGCAGAATACATCTTTGGGTGCTAAACAATGATACAACAACACATAATTTATAAAGAACGACTCGAAAAGAGACGTTTTAGATTTATCGTTCCTAAAACATTTGTCAGAGTAGCGTAGTCCCAAGTAATCGTTACCAAAAGATAAGTTAAAACAACATATTGGTTTGTTTTAAAAATGGAACGATAAATAAATCAAAGAGTTTGAAAAACAAAAGCAGTGCACAACTTCATTCCCCGTGACCTCCAAGCTTCCACTTCTTGATTACCTGAAATACATGTGAGTAAAACAATCAGCAAAAATGCCGAGTGAATCTATAGGTTTATGAAATCAGTTTGAACACAAGCAAAGATTATAAGTTTGTGGCATGCTTATAAGCATCAAATAATAATTCGCATCAACAATAATAATTGTATATAGCATAAATTGCAATAAGCTCATGGAACCGAGCCGTTAGACACTCCCTTATCAGTCTAATAAGACGAGAGATTTATTAATTGTCGGTTACCTCCAGATTATTGGTACATTGCCGTATACCTGACTTCTCAATACAATATGTTCAAACAGTGTGGAGGTCGGGCCTAAGCTTCTATGACAAGTCCACAAAAACTGAACCGGGGCGGCTTCCCCCATAGATCTATTAATTGTACTAGCGGTTAACCCATCATAGGTTAATTAACGGTCCATAATTGAGGTTTTAACAAAGGCAATCACTTAATGCAATTTAAAGGCAACCACGGGTCCATTCATAGAGGGACAAAGCATACCATAAAAATCTTGTGTTCTAAGTTTATAAAACATGTATTCCCCCTCGCGGGTTTAAAATCATTTAATAACTAGTATAAAGCGAGGCTATAGACTCACGTTGATAATGAAAGGCGGATTATCGGCTACGGGCGTGCTTCGGTCACGGAAACCTATATAAATAATAATCGGTCTTAGACTCTTGCCTAATGACTTTTATCAAAATAACAATATACATATGATGATTTTGTACATATGATGATGATCAAGTGGGTTTATATATCCTTGTTTACTCATTTTAGTGTTTACGTTTTGGTAACTTTTTACTAGTTTACTAGTTTTACCTACTTACCTATTTTAAGTCCAATAAGCTTAGTATAAGTTCTTTAACTTGTTTTAATCCATTTTATACCTATATTATCAGTATCTATACTTTCCATGTTGGGCCCAAATGGGTTAAGCCCAATAAGTTCTTTTTATAAGTGTTTATCTTATTTAGTCCAATTATTAGTCCAATATGCTTATTTAGCTCGTTAATGTCCGTATGTCCTATAGTTCGGGTTTTATCGGTTTTTACTTGTATTAGTTACTTATATATCAGTATATGACTTTTATAAACTTTATATTAGACTGGTTTGATCGTCTAAGTTTTATTTGGCGAAAAACGTTAATTTTACGGTAATAGCCGAAAAAGTCGTAAAAATCAAGTTTATAGTTTTATTACTTATAAGTATTATTCCACAAACATTTATATAATTCATCCATTTAATTAACATTTTAAATATTTATATATATATGTTTCATAAGTTAGTGGGTTTTTATTTTACATTTTATACGATAAAATTTGAGTGCTTATATAATAATAATAAACATTAATTCTCAAAATCTGATTTTTATCTTCATGATCACCATTTTTATCATATCTAGAGTTCTATAATGAATTAGAAGCTCATTTTTGGGTGGCATGATCTTCATATTATGTGCTACATTTAACTTAGTTATAGCTACTGCTCATTTTAAGTTTATCTTGCCTTAACAGTCCCTACAAAACTGCTTATTCAGATTAGAACACCCAACTTGTTTTGATCATATCTCACTCATTATATTGATTCCATTGCATGGCCAACTCTCACATGTGTATAACATCTTGTACTTACTGTAAATGGATTATACCATGCAAGTTTATCAGTTCAAGTTTTAGTTACATACTGTTTTTATACAGCCAACTAAATAAGCATGATTTTAGCCTTATTTCTCATGGTTATTAACATTTTTAAGCATATTTATCAACACTTGATCCCCACTTAACATTTTTATCATCATATATACATCATATACATATACAATAAGAAATAAAATACATTTGTTCTTTACAAAAATAACAAGAGAAAATGGAGAGGATGATCTTCTTTACCAACCAAGTGTATTTCTTGTTTTTGGAAGACAAGAACTTGATGAACACCACAAGTAACTCCAAGATCATAAAACACCAAGAACAATAGTTGAGAAATCAGCCCTAGGACACAAGAAAATCACCTCCAATGTTGTTAATATGGCCACCAAATGATCAAGGCTTCAAGATAACTCCATGATAGAGCTAGTTAACATGTATTTTATGGCTAGAAAAGATCAAAAGGGGTGTTTGTAGCTTCAATATGGATGGCAAGGGTGATGTGGTTGAGAGGATTTGAGAGAGTTTTGCATGTAAGTAAATGGTATGTGTGAAAGTTGCTAGTGGTTTTGAGTTAGTGGGAAAGAACTAAGCTTAAGGTGTAAGCTTTGCTTACACTTGTAAGTGTTTAGCTAACATGATGCCACATATGGTTGTGGTGTCATGTTGGTGCCATCCAAGCTAGCTAGTGGGGTGGGACAATATATTTTGTCCCATCTCACTAGTTTACGGGTATTCCTCTATTCTAGTTTTCTCGATTTGCGTGCCCTCGGGTCGTTTCACGAAAAATGTTTTTATAAATTATGAATCAACGTCACAAAACGAATCCAATAAAAATTGTCTCATCAAAAACGGAGTTCAAAAACGTAAATACGTAATCCTAAGAGTTCCGGTTTATTCGTAAAGGACGCTAAATTATGCACGTAAGCCCAAATTTAAATCCGTAAATTGTGAGTTCATCAACCAACACAAAAATAAGTTTCAAAATATTATACGATATAAAATTTTTGGCGTCCGTCGGTATCGCGATCACTAGTAGTCCTCGTTGCTCGTCAAAATATTAAAATCTAATATTTAATATCGGTTTCAACTTAAACCGTTAAACATAATAATATTTAAAGTTATAAAATACTTCAAAATAATTGAAAGTAGAATTAAAATATGACCTTATTTTTACGGGTTTTACATCCTCACCACCTTAAGGGAGCGACGTCCCGGCGCTCAACTCACCTCATACACGAGTTGATCACTACCCGGAAGGATGACGACATTCCTTCTAAAGAAGTCTTCACGTTCCCACGTGAATCTCGATCCACGATCTCCACTAGTTCTTTTACAAAACGCAACTTGTCGTCAAGTTGTATCTCACCAAAAAGGAATAAATAAGTCCTTATCCACAAGTCACCCGTCAAGCTCGACACATGAAAATTTTATGAATCACACGAAGCTAATTTGACGACAAGAATAGATGACAGGATTTTCGGGTAAGTCCAGTAAAAAGGAAGGTTGTAATTTAAAGGATATCCATCGGCCGGATAGCCATGGACACACATCAAAAAGAACTAACAAGAAAACATTTTCGTCATCGGAGGGTGCTCACACGCGGGTCCTCACTCAAAAGATAATACAAAGACACCATCTTACTTTCGCCAACGCGCATTAAAGTCTCAATAAAAATCGTCGTTGAAAGTCATAAGGATATTACATAATATGTGTTCTACATGATCGGACGTCATCGGATGATGCCGTCTCAAGTTCTCAAAACTTATGATCATTTGACTAGATCACATACCACATAAGTACATAAAAATAAAAGGTCGAACAATAACATCAAGTATAGATTTCCATCGTTAATCATCGAGAAAACCTTGAACGAACCCTTGATAATAACCACTTGATCTCCAGAGTCTTTCCACTTGCGGTGTCGGCTTCAACATACTCCTCGAGGTTGTAACGAATTTATTAACTCCATTCCTTAAGAGATTCGGTCCTCAATCATTCCACAAGTACACGCATAAATCCTGGTGACACTTATCGTTTCTTCTTATACACTGCTTCCCGAGATTCATTTTAAACTCAGATTAAAATAGTGATCTTCAATACGAGGAACAAAACGAGATAAAAATGAATTCAATAAACGCATAAACGGACAAGATGTGGTAAAATTATTTAAGGTTGACGATCGACGAGGGATCTCGACTCACGTAACCGTAAAACATAATAATTCCCAATACTAGAAAATGAGAGCGAAGAAAGAATTAAATATTAACATTAAAATAATGTTTGTCACAATTATCCGTCCTGGATTTGAATTACCTTAAAACTCATTTGAGGTACCTTCTTGATAAAAATAGAAGTTAAATAGCTTCATAATTTATTTTGGTTGTCTTAAGAAACTTTGAAAGAATGACATGAATTTACTAATTAAACTCGTATTGGTGGTTACAATTAGAAAATATAATTTCCAAATTAAATCATTATTAGGAATATAAATTAAACCAGTAATTTCATTACATTAAAAGTAAAGTATGATAAGTCAATTAGTTCAAAAGATAGAGCATAATTTCATTTTAACATTAGTTTTAGTTATACAAAATATGATGTATAAATTTGACCTTTTTCTTATGATGGTGATTTCGATAATTGAAAATCATTGGAAAATGTATAAAAGTTCCATAAAATTTTTATAATACGTTGTAGAAATACATAAAGGTGTTTATTATTTCAAAATAAATATGGGATATATTCGGGTTTCAAAATGTGAAAAGATAACAAACGAATACGAATGGAAATAATGGTCAACAATTAGTACGAAATCAGCGGTACAAAAGAGGACGAAGCAGATGTCGTATGAATTCTTAAAGAGAATAATAAAATAAAGGCGTCGATGGTAAGACGATAAGAAATAATAGATTAAACAAGTTGTCAATTTTGTTAGTGCGGTCGGTGGTTCACCAACATCAGCTCGTTAACTTAGCGGTGGTCGATACATGATCAGAAATAAGATCCATGCAAAAATTTTAATAAATAAAATTCCTAATAATCACTTGTAATTAAAACAAATCAAATGAACGATGTTAGTGTTTAAAGAGAGAAGTCAAAGCACGGTTCACAAGAGTGGATTTCGAGACAAACGAGAGTGACGGACGTCATCCCGGATAGACGGAAATCACTCTAATGATAATTCATTATTCACGTGCGGAGACATTCCAAAGATCTATCCAGTCGCATAAAGAAGATTGGACGAGACGGAAGGATAAAACATCGAGACTTTCAAGTCTTTTATCAACAGTCAGTAATTAGACGAACGGTCAAAAGAAATCAGTTACAAGACAAAATGAAGTAACAAGTGGAAAAACGATTGTCGAGTAAAAACGTATTCGTAAGCACGTAATTCGTTCAAGAAAATGTAAGAAAACATATGCGGATGCATAGAAATTGCGCTACATGCATGAAATATAAAGGTTTTTAAAACTACTTTTCATTTTATTTCATTTTATTTATCTTTATCATAAATACAAGTAAAAAGTTGATTATTATCAAGATTTTTAAGGTGACTACTATTCAGCCTAGCATGGCTCCTTCTAAATTAGACATAGGTGATCAGGCCATGTATAATTTAGGAATAGCAATGCAGTGCTCAGTTTCATCGAAAAGTATTACATTTCTTATGTTTATATATAAACCATGCCATTTGTAAAATGGAATTTAAAAATAGTTTATAAATTTATAGGATACAAGTAATTTGTGAGATACTTAATAAGCAACTTTTAATCTTACGAAAAGTATTTTATAAGACCAAAGTAGAAATAATTGGTGAAAGTAATCGTAAAAAAATATCAGATTTATTTATAATATGACATTATATCAACGTATAAAGTAGTCAAAGTTTTGCAAAAAGTGGCAAATAGTAGCTCTTAAAACAACCAATGAAATGGTTATAAGTTGTTAAGTTTTCAAAGGGTTATAAGGTTTAGACGAAAACGTCATGAGATACGCGATAAGAATGTCAACGAAGAATGTGAAGGGAAAACTTCAAAACTCAACTCAAATCAGTGGAAGGTTAGAAGAAAACGAAAATAAAATAACATCGAATGACAAATGAGTCATATATATGAAAAGAATAAAACAATCCACATGTGTATTCTATCTAAGATACTCGACACAACATGCTTTTTAAGAAAGTATATTATTCGTTTTTAAATTACACCATTAATCCGGTAATTGCTAATCCTGTACTGTTTTTATTTTTAAATATTTTCACATGCAACTAGTATTCGTTAGTTGTAAAATAATATTTGTTAAAATTTTACGATCTCAAATGAAATCAAAACAGCTTAGAAACATTTAAAACTCATGTTCTGAATTTTCTATCAGATTTAACTTTTAATATGAGCCGATTAATTGACCCGATAAACGACATCTCCAAGACTCGGAGTCTAAAGCATTTTGATGCAAAACGACGTTTCAGACGACTTTCTAGTTTTACTTGAGACCTGAAAACCAATGTAAAATGACCAAAATACCCCTGCAAGTTCTGTGCAGGTTTGACTATTTTATTTTAAAAACGCAGGTTTTACTTTTAAATTTTGACCTGTTTATACTGCCCCTACAGTTTCTGCATAAAGTGTATTTTTCGACACTTCTTAACGGCTCAAAATATATACATATATACACACATGTCTTGTGGATTTTACAACAACGAAAAAAAATAAATCTCGTAATGAGCATCAAATAATATATAGCATGATGAATGACAGAAAATGTTTCAAGGTATTCAACACGAAATTTAGGAAGCAAAACGGTGAAAGACGTTCGTAATTTATAATGCAATGTAGGCAAATCTCCTTGGTGCCACGATTGTCAAAAACACAAAACATAGCAAGAAAAGAATGGAACATTAACATGCTACACTCCGGGAGCGAGAAGGTTAATGAAAAACAAATGATACAATTTTATATAAGTAAAATCGTATTCTAATTCTAGCGCCATAATCTAGACGATGATTTATAAAATGACGATGACGTTACCGAGATATAAGTGAACAATACACTTCAGAGCCGATACATATAAATGTCAATAAATAGCGGTTAGTCTATTCCAAGGACACATTGAGCTACACAATGGTCTAGAGACTACGTTTCAAGACGTCCAAGCACAAATAGCCGGAAGACGATTTGAATATCTATATAGATATCACAAAGGGTTAAACAATGAAAGTAACGCGTGCAGATGAAGGTATGTACGGTCATAATATAAAATTTGCAATAAAAGCAATTTAAATACTTCAAAAATATATACAGAAAGATCTTGAAAATTCAATGTATTTATTTAAGTTAATCATTAATAAATGATAAACTTTTATTGAAAAGTTTAACGACATAAATATATATCGATAAAAGGGATCCTAGATATAAATATATATCCGTAAATGGATCATAGTATTTATTTATAATTACTTGGTAATAAGGTATACGTAATAACGTATACTAAAATTGTAATCTCAGAAGTAGCTTAAACCTGAAGTCACGCGAAATCATGTGCACCGACTCTTTGAAAAATAAAACCGACAGTTATAGTTTAGGTTTTTAGAAAAAGACCTAGTTCTCTATAACTCATGGCTCTGGTACCAATCTTTGACACCCCCAAATTTACATGCAGCGGAATACATCTTTGGGTGCTAAACAATGATACAACAACACATAATTTATAAAGAACGACTCGAAAAGAGACGTTTTAGATTTATCGTTCCTAAAACATTTGTCAGAGTAGCGTAGTCCCAAGTAATCGTTACCAAAAGATAAGTTAAAACAACATATTGGTTTGTTTTAAAAATGGAACGATAAATAAATCAAAGAGTTTGAAAAACAAAAGCAGTGCAAAACTTCATTCCCCGTGACCTCCAAGCTTCCACTTCTTGATTACCTGAAATACATGTGAGTAAAACAATCAGCAAAAATGCCGAGTGAATCTATAGGTTATGAAATCAATTTGAACACAAGCAAAGATTATAAGTTTGTGGCATGCTTATAAGCATCAAATAATAATTCGCATCAACAATAATAATTGTATATAGCATAAATTGCAATAAGCTCATGGAACCGAGCCCTTAGACACTCCCATATCAGTCTAATAAGACGAGAGATTTATTAATTGTCGGTTACCTCCAGATTATTGGTACATTGCCGTATACCTGACTTCTCAATACAATATGTTCAAACAGTGTGGAGGTCGGGCCTAAGCTTCTATGACAAGTCCACAAAAACTGAACCGGGGCGGCTTCCCCCATATATCTATTAATTGTACTAGCGGTTAACCCATCATAGGTTAATTAACGGTCCATAATTGAGGTTTTAACAAAGGCAATCACTTAATGCAATTTAAAGGCAACCACGGGTCCATTCATAGAGGGACAAAGCATACCATAAAAATCTTGTGTTCTAAGTTTATAAAACATGTATTCCCCCTCGCGGGTTTAAAATCATTTAATAACTAGTATAAAGCGAGGCTATAGACTCACGTTGATAATGAAAGGCGGATTATCGGCTACGGGCGTGCTTCGGTCACGGAAACCTATATAAATAATAATCGGTCTTAGACTCTTGTCTAATTACTTTTATCAAAATAACAATATACATATGATGATTTTGTATATATGATGATGATCAAGTGAGTTTATATATCCTTGTTTACTCATTTTAGTGTTTACGTTTTGGTAACTTTTTACTAGTTTACTAGTTTTACCTACTTACCTATTTTAAGTCTAATAAGCTTAGTATAAGTTCTTTAACTTGTTTTAATCCATTTTATACCTATATTATCAGTATCTATACTTTCCATGTTGGGCCCAAATGGGTTAAGCCCAATAAGTTCTTTTTATAAGTGTTTATCTTATTTAGTCCAATTATTAGTCCAATATGCTTATTTAGCTCGTTAATGTCCGTATGTCCTATAGTTCGGGTTTTATCGGTTTTTACTTGTATTAGTTACTTATATATCAGTATATGACTTTTATAAACTTTACATTAGACGGGTTTGATCGTCTAAGTTTTATTTGGCGAAAAACGTTAATTTTACGGTAATAGCCGAAAAAGTCGTAAAAATCAAGTTTATAGTTTTATTACTTATAAGTATTATTCCACAACCATTTATATAATTCATCCATTTAATTAACATTTTATATATTTATATAAATAAGTTTCATAAGTTAGTGGGTTTTTATTTTACATTTTATACAATAAAATTTGAGTGCTTATATAATAATAATAAACATTAATTCTCAAAATCTGATTTTTATCTTCATGTTCACCATTTTTATCATATCTAGAGTTCTATAATGAATTAGAAGCTCATTTTTGGGTGGCATGATCTTCATATTATTTGCTACATTTAACTTAGTTATAGCTACTGCTCATGTTAAGTTTATCTTGCCTTAACAGTCCCTACAAAACTGCTTATTCAGATTAGAACACCCAACTTGTTTTGATCATATCTCACTCATTATATTGATTCCATTGCATGGCCAACTCTAACATGTGTATAACATCTTGTACTTACTGTAAATGGATTATACCATGCAAGTTTATCAGTTCAAGGTTTAGTTACATACTGTTTTTATACAGCCAACTAAATAAGCATGATTTTAGCCTTATTTCTCATGGTTATTAACATTTTTAAGCATATTTATCAACACTTGATCCCCACATAAAATTTTTATCATCATATATACATCATATACATATACAATAAGAAATAAAATACATTTGTTCTTTACAAAAATAACAAGAGAAAATGGAGAGGATGATCTTCTTTACCAACCAAGTGTATTTCTTGTTTTTGGAAGACAAGAACTTGATGAACACCACAAGTAACTCCAAGATAATCAAACACCAAGAAAAATAGTTGAGAAATCAGCCCTAGGACATAATCAAATCACCTCCAATGCTGTTAATATGGCCACCAAATGATCAAGGCTTCAAGATAACTCCATGATAGAGCTAGTTAACATGTATTTTATGGCTAGAAAAGATCAAAAGGGGTGTTTGTAACTTCAATATGGATGGCAAGGGTGATGTGGTTGAGAGGATTTGAGAGAGTTTTGCATGTAAGTAAATGGTATGTGTGAAAGTTGCTAGTGGTTTTGAGTTAGTGGGAAAGAACTAAGCTTAAGGTGTAAGCTTTGCTTACACTTGTAAGTGTTTAGCTAAGATGATGCCACATATGGTTGTGGTGTCATGTTGGTGCCATCCAAGCTAGCTAGTGGGGTGGGACAATTTATTTTGTCCCATCTCACTAGTTTACGGGTATTCCTTGATTCTAGTTTTCTCGATTTGCGTGCCCTCGGGTCGTTTCACGAAAAACGTTTTTATAAATTATGAATCAACGTCATAAAACGAATCCAATAAAAATTGTCTCATAAAAAACGGAGTTCAAAAACGTAAATACGTAATCCTAAGATTTCCGGTTTAGTCGTAAAGGACGCTAAATTATGCACGTAAGCCCAAATTTAAATCCGTAAATTGTGATTTCATCAACCAACACAAAAATAAGTTTCAAAATATTATACGATATAAAATTTTTGGCGTCCGTCGGTATCGCGATCACTAGTAGCCTCGTTGCTCGTCAAAATATTAAAATATAATATTTAATATCGGTTTCAACTTAAACCGTTAAACATAATAATATTTAAAGTTATAAAATACTTCAAAATAATTGAAAGTAGAATTAAAATATGACCTTATTTTTACGGGTTTTAAATATATGGTATTTTATGACATTTTTATGCATTTAAAGCCCGAAAAGAACGATGAGATCATGTATAAATGCCATCTCATCACCCCCGAAGAACAAGGGATCACAAAAACACGAATCTAACCACAAATTTAACCAAAATCAAACACAAAATTAAACTAAACTAATAACAAAACAACAATTAATCATAAACAAACAATCTATATCAATAAAACTAACAAATTTAACCACAATAATCAAAAACCCACTTGATCAAAATAAGAACATGAACATGAACACAAACATAAACACAAAAATCAAAGATTAAGAAAGGTAGATAGGAGATCAACAAGATAAAATAAAGATTGACAAGAATTAAATGGAAACTTACTTGAAATTAAAGGAATTTAAGGTGCAAGATAAGGTATTTAAATTTGACAAGTATTTAAATTGACATGAATTAAAGGTGCAAGGTAAATAAAATGGAAGACTAATTGTCACACTTAGCCAACAAAGAAAATAATTAACTAGCCTAAACTATATATAGGGGAGGATTAGGAAGCTTCCTCCCCTTCTTCCTTATCTTCTTTTAATTGCATGCTTAGTCCTTTTCTTCTTATCTTCTTTAATCTTGGACTTTTAATGACTTTTGGCTCGGGATTTCTTTGAACTCGTCTTTTAATTCTTCAGTAAAATAGACTTGAGTTCTTCGGCTTTAAGTAAACTTCCGTCTTTTGACTTTTTCTTTGATAAATCTTCAGAATTGGTCTTGGACTTCCGTTTGTTTTGCACTCTTGACTTCTCGACTTCGTCTTTCATCTTTTTCTTCAATAAAAGCCTGTGAATGCCCGTGTTTTCTCCACTTTTCACCTTTTCGTCCTAAATCACAACAAATACACAAACCACGCATAATTCCGACATAAAAGACATAAAATACACGTTTTGGCTCGGTTATTATTGTAATTAAGTGGTAGAAAGGATGGGTGTTTACACACCTATCAAATCCCCTACACTTGACCATTGCAATGTCCTCATGCGATGCATTAGTTACAAAGCACGTTTACATTTTTCATCATAATTAATCCACGTTGGCCTTTATTAAAGAGATAGAAAATTATAAACATTCAAAATAAAGAAATCAAAATGCATACCTTGGGTTTTGGAAATATCATGAATAATCATCATCCTCAAGTTTTCACTTTCTTCAAACCAAGCTTAAAAACGAGATCATTGTTATTATAAGTTAGCAAACTAACACGAACTCATGTGGGCCAATTATTCACTTAGACTCCCTTATTCCTAGGTGTATCTCTTATATTTTATTGTTGTCTGGAATGATCACGAGGATGCATTTTTTGACTTATTTCGATAGTCATTTAGTCCGAAAATAAAGTGAACGATTTAATCAATAGTTAGCCAAAGGACAAAATCTTTTAAAACTGCTTCTCGGGCCCTCATAAAGTTCATATCTTGGCATAACTCGCTTCGCGATTTGAGACCTTTCTCGGACCGATATTTGGCAGCGACTTCATACTTCAAACCTTGAGAGACGTTCATGAAATAATGGCCTTCTCTTCATAATAGGAATTTCTTCACTTGAAGTTTTGAGAGATTCATACTTGGACCACGACTTCTTCATTTTTCTCCAATCTTTATTTTGGACTTTGATATACAACGATTCGCCTCCTTTTATGACTTGGATCTATTTATCCTCATACCTTGTTAGGGTCTTTTCGAATACACTTCTCCCTGACTTTTGGGGAGTTTTTTCTTTTCGTCGTGTGTCTCGATCCTTCATATTGATTTTTGATAAATGATTCTTCACATCACTTTGGATCTTTAGCAACAAAATATAGCCCTCATGCCTTGTTAGGGCCTTTTCGGACTCGCCAATCTTCGCATCCCGCTTCAATAAGTTATGCCTTGGCTATGAACTCTAATCCATACCGAGCAACTTTTAAACGATCTTGGGCTAGAAGCTAAGTAACTTTTCAAATCGTACAACCTTATTTATTGCAGATAAATTTATTAGCAAGCGATGGGAGAATAGGCTTATAATTAACTCATATAAATTCACGAAAGAATACCAAACTTATAATTGGCCCTATCATCTCTCGTTCTCCACAGTTTAAAATCTCAAGGAATGAGATTCGTGGATGCTTAGCCTATTAAATCAAAGTTTTAGGTTTTCGAGTCGCCTATAGGATCTTGCAAATTCTTAGACTCTTTCAAGTTTAGAAATCGCGTTTTAAAGTTCCCTTGATAAACGACTCTCTATGATCAATTATAGGAACTTGCGAAAAGTTCTTGTTCTTAACCCGTGAGAGTTAAGACTTTCGCTTTTATAGATCCCTATATAAAAGCCTAGCAAAACTTGATTTAAACACGTTAAGGATACTAACTAGAGTTACTAAGATAGGTAAACTCGGGTTGAGTCAAAAGATTCACAACGTTTGAAAATTAAAACAACTTTATTAAAGATTTATTCTAGTAAAGAAAGAAAATAACTATATAAAGGGAAGAACTAATAGGCCAAAATAGATCAAAAATTTTGAAAAATATCGAAAAATTGATTTTCCGGTTAAAATGAGGACAAATACAAGGAAAACACCACTTAACTTCGATAGAACTCCCCCTACACTTAAGATAAACATTGTCCTCAATGTTTAAGCATGTGGGAGTAAACTCCCCTACACTTAGGACATTGTGCACTTTGTTTAAATCTCGCTAAGGAAAAGACAACTAAAGAGATTCCTATTTTAATATTGAAAAATATAAAATAGTGAATCGAAAAGAGTTTAGGATAGAACAGGGAAGAAGTAGACACGGAATCACGGGTCGTCAAAAATCATCAAGAGTGGATCATTGAAGCTCGCATCCCTGATTAAGAAGAGAGGAGAGGAAAGCAAACCAACGGGTCTCCCCCTACACTTATGATAAAGAAAGCGAAAAGATAGATGCATGGGTTGCCTCCCAAGAAGCGCTTGATTTTTGATTACAGACGGAAGAAGCATGAAATATATCCACCGGGATCAAAGACATAGTTTTCGTCCATCAAATAGCACAAGCTAAGGGCGAACAAGGCAAGCCAAAGAAGAATAGGCAAGGTTCCCTTAAGCAGTGATGGAGCACGGTGGGAGAAAGTATGGTCAGGTGCAAGCATGTCTTCAATATTTCCAAAGATTTTTCCTTTTAGTTCATCAGGTGGATACTGAGATGGCTTAAAGATTTCAATACCGGGGTCGAACACCTTTTCCATTAGGGGAAAATAGCACTCAGGCTCGGCAGAGTGTGAAGAAGATCCGCGAAGAAGCACAACCTCGTCCTCAGAAGGGGGACAAAGAGGTGTTAACTCATACGTGCTGCGGATATTGGTGTCGACCAGTTTCTTCTCCTTAGAAAGAATGTTCTTCAAATCCAAAGTAGGATCAAGACGATAATCTTCAAAATCATAAGGAGGAGCATCACTCTCATGAGGGAAGTAAGTGTTAAGAAACGTAGAGAAGTCTTCCTCAAATGAGTAATCGTCCAAAGTAGGATCGAGTGATGGCGGAGGATCTTCATCATGTGAAAAATCACTCGAAAGAGTATCGGCCTCATCAAAATCATCGTATGTGGGCAGATCGGGATACTCAGAAGTAAGGTTATCATAATCATCCGAATCTGAGCTAGAATCATCATCATCATAAGCATCAAAGACCGGTGGTGAATCATAAATGGGAGAAGCTTCCAAAGTGGGGCAAGAATCATCCACATCATCATGAAAGAGTGGATTATCATTGCAAGACTCGAATAGAGGATTGTTGTAAACAACGAAGTCATCATGCACATTAATCATATTCACTGATTCTCGGCCTCCAAAGGATTTGCCTGTAAGCTTCCCCATTTTAAAAATTTGTGAATCGTCCCCGACTCGTAAGATTAACTCGCCTTCGGCCACATCAACTAAAGCTCGTCCGGTTCTCAAGAATGGCCGACCAAGTATTAAAGGAATACGAGGGTCCATTTCATAATCAACAACGACAAAATCGACCGGGAAAGTAAATGTGCCAACTTTAATAAACACGTCTTCGGCTATACCAACGGGGTAAGCGAGAGTGAGGTTTGCAAGTTCAAGAGTCATCTTTGTTGGAGTGAGGTTGGGCAATGATAGTGTTTTCCAAACACTCAGTGGCATCAAATTAATACTGGCCCCGAGATTAGCAAGGGCAGTAAATTCTTCAGTTTTGTTGAACACGCAAGGCAACACAAAACGACCGGGATCTCCAAGTTTTTCCGGAAGTTCTTTAAGAATAACTGCAGAGCAGTTTTCATTTAAGCGTGTGTTGGCGAGTTTAATCAGCTTCTCCTTCTTGTTAAGCAATTCCTTAAATGCTTTGACAAATTTCGGCATGTGGACAAGTGCTTCAACAAGGCTAATGATGATATTCATTTGAGAAAGCATCTTCACATATTTCGACACTTGGCAGTCATTCTTGGTTAGCAAGTTAGGCTTGTCCAAGCGAGAAGGATATGGGATGTTGGGTCTATAGGTGGAAGGTGAAGGTGTAGGTGTAGGTAAAGGTTGAGATGTTGAAGGGTCCTTCCTAGAGACATCGTCATAACGAAGCGGAGACGTTAATGGTGCACTAATAATAGGTGTAGGAGGAGTAGGGATAAATGGTGGTGGAGGAGGTGTAGATGATGGGGGTGGGATTGGTGGATCGACAATGGTAATTCCACTACGAGTAGTAATAGCACTCACATTAGCTCGCGGATTAGTGACGGTGTTTGAAGGTAGAGAACTTGAAGTAGAAGGTTGAGTGGAGGGCAAGAAACTAGCAAACATATTCTTTAATTCATTCATTTGAGTGCTGAAGGAGGATTGAATATTATCGCGAACCTCGGATCTTATCTCATTTCCTTGCTTCGTGATATCTCCTTTCAAATTGATTATTTGGCTCTGTAGATTCTTGATTTGCTCACCTTGGGTTCTCATGATGGCTTCAACATCAGGGTTAATGGGTGGGTTTTGTTGGGCGGGTAGGTTATAAGGATTAGAAGCTCTTGGTGGGATTTGGTGGCTTCTATTGTAGTTGTTGGCGGGGTTTTGGTTTTGAGGAGAAAAACTGGGTGAAAGGTAGTTGTTTGATCGGTAACTCAGCAGATTTCTATCCCCTTGAGGTCGAGCTTGGTAATTTTCCGGTGAATAATTACCATAAGCTGCATACACATTTTCTGGATTTCCTTGAGTTGAAGGATAATCGGTGTATGAGTGAGGACCGCCGCATGTTTCACAAGGAGCAGCAACAACTTTAACTTGTTGTTGTTGTTGGTTTGAAGCCAAGAGTTGCATACTTCTGCTCATTTCAGTCAGCACACGGGTGAGTTCGGTCATATCAGGGTTTGCTGAAGTGGAGGAAACATTGACTCTCGGATTGTTCCTTGAAGAAGCAGAGGAATCCCAGTTTTTGTGGTGAGTAGTCATGTTTTCAATAAGCTCTCTACACTCCTCGGGTATCCTTTTCATGAATGTGCCACCGGCGGCTGCATTAATCATACCACGATCTCGAAAAGTAACCGTTGTAGAAAGTATCAATCAATGTTACGGGAAGCATGTTGTGGTTTGGAAAACGATCAATCAAGACATTATATCTCTCCCAAACATCAAAAAGAGATTCATCAGGGTCTTGCATGAAACCGCTGATTTGATTGCGAAGGCTCGTGACCATGGATGGTGGAAAGTAGCGCGACAAAAAGCGTTGAGTCATGTCATCCCAAGTGTGAATAGAATTCTTCGGGAGACGATCAAACCATTTCTCGGCATGATGCGATAAAGTATGTGGAAAGAGTTGTAGGCGAAGAACATCCATTGTGGCACCAGGCAACTTCATGCTTTGGGTGATTGTAATGAACTTGTCGAGGTGTTTGTTGGCATCATCATCAGGCAATCCACGGAATGGGTTAGTTTGCACTTGCTGAATCATGTGGTGTTTCAACGAAAACTCAGGAGCGTTGATTTGCATCCGCGCAATCGGTCCTCCTCGTCCAAACATGGTAGGTTGACAAAGTTCCTCCATGGTCCGAAGATCAGGCTGTGGAAGAACATTGTTGTTATTATTGAGGTGCGGTGGAATATTGTTGTTGACACCTGACATACTTAAATCTTCTTGAGTCTCGGGCTCTTGATAATTAGAAGATCTAGTACGCATACACCTGAAAATGCAAAAGAAAAAGAAACCAAACACAAAGACAATATATATACAGAATAAAGATAAAATCTTTTTGGATTTTTGAAATTTTTAATTTTTATGGATTTTTATCAGTTTTTAATTTTTATGGTTTTTTGAATTTTTTTTATGCAAGAAAAATAACGATCACAAGTGAACGGATCCCAAAAAGCAACGCGTCTTTCACAGAAAACCGTTAATCTTTACGAAAAGAGCCGGCAGCGGCGCCATTTTAATGAATGGATTTTGCTAGGTTCAATTGTTGTTCTCGGTATCTTAACGAATTGATTTCCGGCTTAAAGTATGACTCTATCGTTCTTTGGTGAAAACAAAATTGTATCGTTGTAGTAAATAAAAAGTGCAAAACAATTAAAGTAAAAGTGCAATTAAAGTAAATCTAAGTCTAATTAAAATAATGGGCAAGTATTTAAAAGCGAGACGAGAAATTAAAGGGCACTAAAAGTAAATGACGCAAATTTAAATCTATCTAAGGCAATCTTAAAACGCAACTAAAAGTTAAACTAAGGTAAGGCTAAAATAAAGCTAAGGCAAATAAACTTAGAGTGCAACTAAATAAAAGGTGGGAAAAATAAAGCTTGAAAATTAAAAATTAAAAACAGATACTAAAAAGAACCTGAAAGAAACCCTTGATTCGGAAGTTTCTGATTATCCCTTGATTCGGAAGTTCTTGAGTTCCGAATGAACTCTCCTTGACTCGGAACTTCTTGATCCGGAACCTTGGTTCGGAACTCTTCTGAATGAACAAGAATATGTTGATCCGGAACTTCTTGATCCGGAACCTTGGTTCGGAAGTTTTGGTACGTCCGAAAGTTTTCGTCCGGAAGTTTTGTCCGGAAGTTTTCGTCTGGAACTTTGAATGTTCCGGATGAACCTTGCTTGAGTCGGAACTTTTGTTCGAAAGTTTCTTTATCCGGAACTTTTGGTGTTGATCCGGAACTCTTCCGGATGAAGCCCCTTGATCCGGAACTTTCGTTCGGAAGACTTGACTCGGAACTTTTCTGGATGAAGCCCACTGGTTCGGAACTTTGAATGTTCCGAATGAAAGAACTCCTTCTCTTGGCTCGGAACTTACCTGGGAATACAGCAACAGAAACAAACACCCCCGAATAACAAGGGATCACAAAAACACGAATCTAACCACAAATTTAACCAAAATCAAACACAAAATTAAACTAAACTAATAACAAAACAACAATTAATCATAAACAAACAATCTATATCAATAAAACTAACAAATTTAACCACAATAATCAAAAACCCACTTGATCAAAATAAGAACATGAACATGAACACAAACATAAACACAAAAATCAAAGATCAAGAAAGGTAGATAGGAGATCAACAAGATAAAATAAAGATTGACAAGAATTAAATGGAAACTTACTTGAAATTAAAGGAATTTAAGGTGCAAGAAAAGGTATTTAAATTTGACAAGTATTTAAATTGACATGAATTAAAGGTGCAAGGTAAATAAAATGGAAGACTAATTGTCACACTTAGCCAACAAAGAAAATAATTAACTAGCCTAAACTATATATAGGGGAGGATTAGGAAGCTTACTCCCCTTCTTCCTTTTCTCTTAATTGCAAGATTAAGCCATTCCTTCTTTAATCTTCTTTTAATTGCATGCTTAGTCCTTTTCTTCTTATCTTCTTTAATCTTGGACTTTTAATGACTTTTGGCTCGGGATTTCTTTGAACTCGTCTTTTAATTCTTCAGTAAAATAGACTTGAGTTCTTCGGCTTTAAGTAAACTTCCGTCTTTTGACTTTTTCTTCGATAAATATTCAGAATTGGTCTTGGACTTCCTTTCTTTTTGCACTCTTGACTTCTCGACTTCGTCTTTTATCTTTTTCTTCAATAAAAGCCTGTGAATGCCCGTGTTTTCTCCACTTTTCACCTTTTCGTCCTAAATCACAACAAAAACACAAACTACGTATAATTCTGACATAAAAGACATAAAATACACGTTTTGGCTCGGTTATTATTGTAATTAAGTGGTAGAAAGGATGGGTGTTTACACACCTATCAAAGTTTACCAACTGTGCATCGGTAGTTGGAAGACAATTCCATTTGCCGCCTTCGTTTATTCAAAGTAAGGAATCCTCTTTGCTTGACTCGATTTTCTTTGATCATCGATGATTAAACGATAAATAGCCATAGTTGATGTTTATGTGTTAAACGCTTGCCTTTTATGTGTTTATGTTGTATGTGATCTAGTCGAGTGATCGAAAGTTGTGAGAACTTAAGAAGACATTGTCCAATAACGTCCGGTCATGGAGAACACGTGCCATATAATGTATTTCTAACTGTGAACGGAGATGCTTATTGAGATTTTAACCACGTTTGGGATGGAAGGTGAGATGGTGTTCTTGTATTATTGTTATATTTTTTGGGTATGGATCCGTGTGTGAGCACCCTACAATGACATATGTATGTATTTTCTTTCTTTTTATCGATATGCATCCACGGCTAGCAAGCTTGTGAACCTGCTTTAACTTGTAATTTCCTTTTGACTGGACTCATCCGAGAATCATGTCAAATATCCTTAATTTATCATGGCTTGGCTGATTAGCAAGCATGAGTTAACTTGATTGAACTCATTGACTTGGCACGGTTTGGCTATGTTGCAAACATGTCGTAATGTGATTGTATGTGTTTTATAGTGGCTCTTGTGTTTGATTGGATTGCGATGTTTTTGAGAGTTATGTATACGTCGAATGATTTCCGTATCGATGGATTCATTTTCGATGAGATAGGGTTGTATGTACGTAATATTGCAATAAGGTGATTTTCTACGACTGATATTAATTACCTCGTCTTTTATATTTTGAACGTGTTTGATGGGGCTATGTGTGGCCCGTGTGATTTTTCTTTATGAATTAATTATTTGTATGAAACCGATGAACCAAGTGAAAGGACGATTCGAAAGTTGGAAGACATGCTCCGAGCGTGTGTGATTGATTTTGGTAGTTGCTGAGATCGACACTTGCCGTTGGTAGTATCTTTGTACAACGACATTTACCAAGTTAGCCGTGAATGTGTAGCATTTGAAGAATTACGTTGATGAAAATATAGATCACCAGTTGGATGGAATGAAGTAGGAAAAAGTCAGTTTAATGGACTTGAAAGGATTCGAGAGGCTACGGAAGAGATGGTGTAGACTAAGAATCACTGGTTGACCGCGAGAAGCTGTGAGAAAAGATGTGTTGATAACCGTAGGAAGAATTTGGGAAATTGAAGTGGAGACCATGGATCGAGATGTTAAGAGATTGAAGCATGGTATAATACTCATTGTCAAGGTGTGATAGAACCCGATACGTGAACCGAAGTCCACATCGGAACGTGAAGACCCCTTTAGGAAGAAGTACCCCCATCTTTCTAGTAGTACGAAATGCGAGTATAAGAACCGGAGAACGCCGGGATGTCGCTCCCTTAAGGAGGGGAGGATGTGATACCCGTGAATGTGCCATATGATGCTAAGCTATTGTCTCAAGAGCTGTTCAGTATGACCATCCCTCTTAAGTTGCGACTCACTTGAGGATGTGATATCCCGAGCCCAACGTCATTTATTTAATCCTATTTTACGAATATTTTTGAAATTTTTAAGAAATTTCGTTTGCTATATATTTGACGGTTTAAGTTGAAACCAACATTTAAGGTCGTAATTTTAACATTTGACGATTTAAGCAGAACCGATGACGACTACGATACCGACGGATGCCCAAAATTTACCTTTTATTATCGATTGATCGATATTTGAGTTTTTCGAGATTTTATTTTTATTACGTGTTAAGTCGAGTCGGAACCATATGTATATTCGTTTTGTGTGCGTTTGAACCATTTAAAAGTATTTTCGAGTGTTCGGGGCGACCCCCGACTCCCGCAAAATTTTAAAACCGACTAGTGAGTCGTTTCCCGCTACTAAGTTGTGTCGTTTAAAAGTGAGGCCAAAAGAAAACCAAAATGACAAAACAAGTCCCTCAAACTTTACAAAAGGAAGGAAACCAGAAACACACAAACAAAAACACATCAAAAAATTTCTCCTCTTCCTCCTTCCCCTCCCCTAGCCGACGGCTTACACCACTCCACCACCACCAAAAATTTTCCAAATTGTTTTGATTAAATCCAAGCTTAGACCACCTCTCAATTAATCATTGTATGTGTTTTTACATAATTAAATCCAACATGCAATAACATTAATTTTTCAAGAATCAATGATTTTTCAAAAACATGTTTTAATCTAATTAAGCTAGTGGGATGTTTAATTAGTGTATTGGTAATGTTAATTAAACCATAAAACAAGATGGGGTTTATGTTCTTGGTGTTCTACATCCCCCAAAACCCACGAAATGTGGGGGTGTTTGGTGGGTTCATGGTGTTTGATGAAATGTGTTATGGGTTTGTGTTTTAGTGATGTTTTTAGTGTTTTTAAATGATTTAAACTTATTGCATGTACGATTTAGGATTGGGTTTTGATTAGGATTTGAGGTTCATAGTGTTCTAGGCTGATTAGAGTGAATGGAAATGGGTATAAGTGGTTAATATAGGTTTAGGTGATGTTCGATTGGATTGGAAACAAGTGTTAGATTGATTTTGAAAGAGGAAAATTTAGGCAGATTGTTCAAGCTTGTTTTTCGTGGGTTTAACTTTGTAAACAAGTCATAAGCATAGGATGTAGTTGTAGAGATTTGTCTTGGCTTCGTTTCGGTATAAAGTAGAGCTTACGACTCCGAACGAGTCAAAAGTTATGCAATTTTGAAAATACGTGTTTCGGGAGATGAGAACCAACACAATCCGAATTTGTGTTTGGTTTTGGGTCAAATCCAGGGGACCATAGATAGAGTTTGGAAAATGATTCAAAGTTAATTTTTTGTTTCAAACCTGCATTTGTGAGTCTATTTTTAGACTTAGGTGTTGGATTGGTCAATGGTATATTTTAAATGGGTCAAACAAGTCCAACATAGTCAAATTGCAAAATCAGTCCAAAAATGTGTACGTCTAGTAATGTGTTATGAAACGAGTCATATAAGTGAAAACTTTTTATGGGATTAAATATGGGTTTTATACAGGTCAAGAGTTATTTGTGTGAATTTTCTTATAACTTATAAAAGTGCTTAAGTCTTAGTAAACAGCCCGTAATTTTGGGAAGTACCGGCAAATTTATAAAATGGGAATCAACTTTAATTATGTGGATAAATGGTATAAGTCTAGTAAGAACTACTTGTTGGATTTTGGCGTGAGTTTTCATAAACATTGAGTGTGTTTGCATATGCGTGTGTTTAGTACCATAATGTACACGGAGTGTTGATTTGGTTTTCGTACCTTGATTTTAGGTAAAGTGTTAGATTTTCCCGAGCATCCACGTCGTCGGTGACATTTCTCGTTACGTCTTCGCTAGAACCACTACTACTATGCAGGTGAGTCTATAGCCTCGCACTTTACTTATTTCAAACGTTTTTACCCGCGAGGGGGATGCATGCTATTTAAATGAAAAGAACATAAGTCATGAATGATTGTTGGACCCGCATGTTGCCTTGAATTGCGTTAAGTACCTAGTTGTAAAAGTCCCTAAATTAGTGAACTATTAACTATTGTCTTGCCCTTGTGTGGGTTGGAGATAGCCGCTTATACAATTGATAGTACTATGGGGTTGACGACCCTTTCCGAGACGAGAGCTAGTATGTTGAGTACCCTCTGCGGACGGATAACTTGTGATAAGAAATAAGGTATAATTACAACTAATGCCTTTTGAAGGGGCACTGGTTTCACTTAAATCATGCCGATAAATGTACGCGGATGATTGAGTTAACGGATTAGTGTCACGAGCTTAAACACAATAATTAGCTATTGCTAAAGATAATATCCTTGAATAATAGATTGTGTATACGACAATGCTATTGAATGGTCATGATTGGTTTTAAATACTTATGTTCAACCTATTATTTGATAAACCTATAGATTCGCTCAACCTTTGTGTTGACGATTTTAAGCATGTGTTTCAGGTAACCAAGATTTATAGCAACGGAGCATGCGAGGATGGAAGTTGTTGTGGCTTGGCGGTCTACTTTGTTTTTCCTCTCTTTTAGCACTTAAAAATTTTATATTATGTCATGTGAACGAAAATGTACTTTTGGGTCGAGATTCAGTGGGGACCTAAACGCAACTCTGTTTTGTATTATTTTTTAAGATTTGGAAAACAGTAGACTTTGATGTTTTAATCAATCTTTAACTTATGTTCAAATTTCTACGTCTCTTTGAGTCGTTCGAAATAGCTTATGTGTGATGATAACTGCCTAGCACCCAAATGTTGTAGTTCCGCTGCGCATAGCATTTGTTGGGGGTGTTATAAGTATTTAAGTAATAACAAACCCAAGCGCGAAGAAACCACCAAATTTACAAAAGAGACCCTTAACGGTACAACGGACATGTAGCGGTAGATGGAACATAAGCGGTACTTTAATTTGTGCTAGCGGTACTTGGAGTGACAACGGTACCTCACAATTTTAACCAGTTCATGCTTTCCACTATCAATGTAACCTCTTTTATCTTCGTCTAGTAACCTGCAATTACATCAAAAACACAAAACATAGACTATACAATAAAAACTATAAAAATTTGTACAGCTATTACCTCCCCTCAACATATGCAGCAGGTTATTGGTTGAGTATACCAATATGTGTCACCAAGAATTCAAATCTCTTTGTATCAAATGCCTTGGTCAACAAATCAGCTACATTGTTGTTTGTATGAATCTTCAAGACTTGAATAAGCTTTTTGTCATAAGCATCTCTTATAAAGTGATGTCTTATTTCAATATGCTTGGTCTTGGAGTGAAATACTGGATTCTTGACAATGCATATAGTACTTTCATTATCAATGTAAATCTTGGTGTTCATGAAGTTAAACCCATAATCTAACAATTGATTTTGAATACAAAGTACTTATCCACAACAATGAGCAACAGCTACATATTCAGCTTTAGTTGTTTAAGTAGCAACAATGATTTTCTTCTTACACTGCCATGATATGAGTCTTTTGCCTAGGAATTGACAACCTCCTGTTGTGGATTTCCTATCATGATTAGCTCCAGCATAATCACTGTCTGAGTAAGCTTCCAATTCAAAGGTGGAATCTCTAGGATACAATAATCCTAAATTGGGTTGACTTTTAAGATACTTAAAAATCTTCTTCAAAGCATGTAGATGTGACACCTTTGGATGGACTTGGAACTCATTTGAAATCTTCCTTTCATCAAAGCTTCAAACTCTTCACACCGTGTCTTCTTGGTAGAACCAAAAAAGATGTCATCAACATAAACTTGAACTAGAATGATGTCCTTAGCATTCTTCTTGATGAACAGAGTTTTGACAATGGTTCCTCTCCTATATCCATGTTCTAGCAGAAAATTGGATAAGGTTGCATACCAGGCTCTTGGAGCTTGATGCAGACCATAAAGTGCTTTGATACCCTTGTAGACTCTATTGGGGAATTTAGGATCTACAAAACCTGGAGGTTGTGAGACATATACCTCCTCTGAAATAGTACCATATAGAAAGTCACTTTTCACATCCATTTGATAGACTATTGATAGGTGTGTAAACACCCATCTTTTCTACCACTTAATTACAATAATAACCGGACCAAAACGTGTATTTTATGTCTTTTATGTCAGAATTATGCGTGGTTTGTGTTTTTGTTGTGATTTAGGATGAATAGGTGAAAAGTGGAGAAAACACGGACATTCACGGGCATTTATGGACTTTTATTGAAGAAAAGGATAAAAGACGAAGTCAAGAAGTCAAGAGTGCAAAAAGAACGGAAGTCCACGACCAATTCTGAAGATTTATCGAAGAAAAAGTCAAAGACGAAAGCTAATAAGAACCTGAATTCAGCTAATTCGGAATAAACCTTCGTTTGGAACAATCACTCGTCCTAAATGTCACCTTTGGTTGAAATGATTCTTCTTCACTTGGAATATTACCAAAATCCTTGATCCGAATCAAGGTTTCATCCGGAACTCCAAAAGTTCCGAACCAAGCTTGTTCATCCGGAACTTTCAAAGTTCCGGACGAAGTCAAAACTTCCGAACCAAGGGTTTCATTCGGAACTTTTCAAAAGTTCCGAATCAACTTAAAGTTCCGAATCAAGGAACAAAGTTCCGAATCAAGGCTTTTCATTCGGAAGTCATAAACTTCCGAGTCAAGGTTGTTCGTTCGGAACTTCCAAAAGTTCCGGATCAAGGGTCATCTTCCGACTCAAGGAAGGTTCATTCGGAAGTTCAAAACTTCCGAATCAAGAGCTTCATCCGGAAACTTCCGAATCAAGGGGTGACCTAAAAGTTCCGAATCAAGGCAGATTTTACAAGTTCCGAATCAGTAAGTTCCGAACGAAGCATTGTTTTGGATAGGTGACATATTCAGACCAATTTGTTCCGGATCAAGGATTTTGGTAATATTCCAAGTGAAGAAGAATCATTTCAACCAAAGGTGACATTTAGGACGAGTGATTGTTCCAAACGAAGGTTTATTCCGAATGAGCTGAATTCAGGTTCTTATTAGCTTTCGTCTTTGATTTTTATTTTCAAGCTTTATTTTTCTTGTCTTTTATTTAATTACACTTTTAGATTATTTGCCTTAGTTTTAGTCGCACTTTAAGTTTGCCTTAGATAAGATTTATATTCACGTAATTTACTTTAGTGCCTTTAATTTTAGTCACGTTTTTAAATACTTGCACATTACTTTAATTAGACTTAGATTTAAGTTTACGTCATTTTACTTTAATTGCTTTGCACCTTTAATTTTTAAAACACTACAACGACACATCTTTGATTCCACCAAAATAAAACGAAGTCACATAGAGAGCTAAGATCAATTCGATTAGACCAACACAACGAACTTTAATATTTTTAACCTGGTAAAACCTAGTTATCAAATGGCGCCGCTGCCGGCTCTTTTCGTTAAGATCAACAGTTTTATGTGCTAGACACGTTGCTTTTTGGGATCCGTTCACTTGTGAACGTTATTTTTCTTGCCTAAAAAATTCAAAAACCATAAAAATTAAAAATTTCAAAAATCCAAAAAGATTTTATCTTTATTGTGTATATATTGTCTTTGTGTTTGGTTTTGTTTTCTTTTGCATTTTCAGGTGTATGCGTACTAGATCTTCTAATTATCAAGAGCCCGAGCCTCAAGAAGATTTAGATATGGCAGGTGTTAACAACAACAACATTCCACCGAACCTGAATAATAATAATAACAACAATGCTCTTCCACAGCCCGATCTTCGGACCATGGAAGAACTTTGTCAACCAACCATGTTTGGACGAGGAGGACCGATTGCGCCGATGCAAATCAACGCTCCTGAGTTTTCGTTGAAGCACCACATGATTCAGCAAGTACAAACAAACCCTTTTAGAGGATTGCCTGATGATGATGCCAACAAACACCTCGACAAGTTCATTACAATCACCCAAAGCATGAAGTTGCCTGGTGCCACAATGGATGTACTCCGCCTACAACTCTTTCCACATACTTTATCACATCATGCCGAAAAATGGTTTGATCGTCTCCCGAAGAATTCTATTCACACTTGGGATGACATGACTCAACACTTTCTATCGCGCTACTTTCCACCATCCATGGTCACAAGTCTTCGCAATCAGATCAGCGGTTTCATGCAAGACCCTGATGAATCTCTTTTTGACGCTTGGGAGAGATATAATATCTTGATCGACCGTTGTCCAAACCATAACATGCTTCCGGTCACCTTGATCGATACTTTCTACAACGGATTGACTTTTCGAGATCGTGATACGATTAATGCAGCCGCCGGTGTCACATTCATGAAAAGGAGACCCGAGGAGTGTAGAGAGTTAATTGAAAACATGACTACTCATCATAAGAACTGGGATTCCTCTGCTTCTTCTAGAAACAACACGAGAGTCAATGTTTCTTCTACCTCAGCAAACCCTGAGATGACCGAACTCACCCGCATGATGGCTGAAATGAGTAAGAGTATTACGCTTCTCGCTTCAAACCAACAACAACAACAAGTTAAAGCAGTCGCTAATCCTTGTGAAACATGTGGCGGTCCTCACTCATACACCGATTGTCCTTCGACACAAGGAAATCCGGAAAATGTGTATGCTGCTTACGGTAATTATTCACCGGAAAATTATAAAGCTAGACAACAAGGGGATAGAAACCTACTGAGCTACCGTTCAAACAATTACCTTTCACCCGGTTTTTCTCCTCAAAACCAAAACCCCGCCAACAACTACAATAGAAGCAACCAAATCCCACCTCGTGCTTCTAACCCTTATCAACCACCCACCCAACAACACCCACCAATTAATCCCGATGTTGACACCATCATGAGAACTCAAGGTGAGCAAATCAAGAATCTACAAAGCCAAATAATCAATTTGAAAGGAGATATCTTGAAGCAAGGTAATGACATCAGAACCGAGGTTCGTGAAAATCTTCAATCTTCCTTCATCACTCAAACAACTGAATTAAAGAATCTGTTGGCTAGTTTCTTGCCCGAAGCTCAACCTTCTTCTTCTTCGGGTTCTCTACTTTCAAACACCGTCCCCAATCCGCGAGCTAATGTGAGTGCTATAACTACGCGTAGTGGACTTACCATTATCGATCCACCTATTCCACCACCATCATCCACACCTCCTCCACCACCATGTATCCCTACTCCACCTACACCTAGTAGTAGTGCACCATTACCGTCTCTGCCTCGTCATGACGATGTATCTCGGAAGGACCCTTCAACATCACAACCTTCACCAACTACACCTTCCCCTAACCCTTATCAACCTAGAATCCCATACCCTTCTCGCATAGGCAAGACCAACGAGCTAACCAAGAATGACTCTCAAATAACAAAATATATCAGTATGATTTCTCAAATGGGATTCAGCATTAGTTTTCTTAAAGCACTTGTCCACATGCCCAAATTTGCCAAAGCATTTAAGGACTTGCTTAACAAAAAGGAGAAGCTGATTGAACTCACCAACACACGCTTAAATGAAAACTGCTCTGCAGTTATTCTTAAAGAACTTCCGGAAAAACTAGGGGATCCCGGTCGTTTTGTGTTGCCTTGCGTGTTCAACAAAACAGAAGAATTTACTTCCCTTGCTGATCTCGGGGCTAGTATAAATCTTATGCCTTTGAGTGTTTGGAAAACACTATCATTACCCGATCTCATTCCAACAAAGATGACTCTCGAACTTGCTAATCGCACTCTCTCTTACCCCGTTGGTATAGCTGAAGACGTATTCATTCAAGTTGGCGCATTTACTTTCCCGGTCGATTTTGTCGTAGTTGATTATGAAATGGACCCTCGTATTCCTTTAATACTTGGTCGGCCATTTTTGAGATCCGGACGTGCTTTAGTAGATGTGGCCGAAGGTGAGTTAATCTTAAGAGTCGGGAATGCCTCACAAAATTTCAAAATGGGAACGCCTACAAACAAATCCTTTGGAGGCCGAGAATCAGTGAATATGATAAATGTGCTCGATGACTTTACCGTCTACGACAATCCTCTATTCGACTCTTGCATCGATAATCCACTTTTTCAAAATGATGTGGATGATTCTCTCCCTACTTTGGACGCTTCTCCCATTTTTTATTCTCCACCGGTCTTCGATGCTTATCATGATGATGATTTTAGCTCAGATTCGGATGATTTTGATTGTACTTCTGAGTATCCCAAGCTGCCCACTTTCGATGATTTTGATGAGGCTGATACTCTATCGAGCGATTCTTCACATGATGAAGATCCTCCACCATCACTCGATCCTAATTTGGACGATTATTCATTTGAGGAAGATTTCTCTGAATTTCTCAACACATACTTCCCTCATGAGAGTGATGCTCCTCCTTTTGACTTTGAAGATTATCGCCTTGATCCTACTTTAGATTTGAAGAAAATTTTGTCAAAGGAGAAGAAACCGGTCGACACCGAAATCCGTTGCACGTATGATTTGACACCTCTTTGTCCCACTTCTGAGGACGAGGTGGTGCTTCTTTGCGGATCTTCTTCACACTCGGCTGAGCCTGAGTGCTATTTTCCCTTAAAGGAAAAGGTGTTCGACCCTGGTATTGAAGTCTTTAAGCCATCTCAGTATCCACATGATGAAATAAAAGGAAAAATCTTTGGAACTATTGAAGCCATGCTTGCACCACACCATACTTGCTTCCACCATGCTCCATCGCTGCTTAAGGGAACCTTGCCACTGCTCTTTTGGCTTGCCTTGTTCGCCTTAAGCTCTTGCTTATTGATGAATGAAAACTATTTCTTCGATCCTGGTGGATATCTTTCATGCTTCTTCCGTTGATAATCAAGGTCGAGTCAGGCTCACGACTCGGTTAACAAAAATCAAGCGCTTCTTGGGAGGCAACCCATGCATCTATCCTTTCGCTTTCTTTACCTTAAGTGTAGGGGGACCCTTTGGATTGCTATTTCCTCTCCTCACTTCTTAATCAGGGATTCGAGCTTCAGTGATCCACTCTTGATGATTCTTGACGACCCGTGATTCCGTGTTCTACTTCTTCCCGGTTTTATCCTAAACTCTTTTCGATTCACTATTTTATATTTTATCAAATATTAAAATAGGAATCTCTTTAGTTGTCTTTTCCTTAGCAAGATTTAAACAACGTGCACAATGTCCTAAGTGTAGGGGAGCTTACTCCCACATGCTTAAACATTGAGGACAATGTTTATCTTAAGTGTAGGGGGGACTTCTATCGAAGTTAAGTGGTCTTTTCCTTGTTTTTGTCCTCATTTTAACCGGAAAATCAATTTTTCGACATTTTTCAAAATTTTTGATCTATTTTGGCCTATTAGTTGTTATCTTTGTATAGTTATTTTCTTTCTCTGCTAGAATAAATGTTTAATAAGTGGTTTTAATTTTCAAACGTTGTGAATCTTTTGACTCAATCCGAGTTTACTCTAGCTAGTATCCTTAACGTGTTTAAGTCAAGTTTTGCTAGGCTTTTATATAGGGAGCAATAAAACGCGAAAGTCTTAACTCTCACGGGTTAAGAACAAGAACTTTTCGCAAGTTCCTATAATTGATCCTAGAGAGTCGTTTATCAAGGGAACTTTAAAATGCGATTTCTAAACTTAAAAAAGTCTAAGAATTTGCAAGATCCTATAGGCGACTCGAAAACCCAAAACTTTGATTTAATAGGCTAAGTATCCACGAGTCTCATTATTTGAGATTTTAAACTGTGGAGAACAAGAGATGATAGAGTAAATTATAAGTTCGGTATTCTTTCATGAATTTATGTGAGTTAATTATGAGCCTATTCTCCCATCGCTTGCTAATAATTTATTTGCTAATAAATAAGGTTGTACGATTTGAAAACTTACTTAGCTTCTAGCCCCAGATCGTTTAAAAGTTGCTCGGTAATGACGAGAGTTCATAGCCAAGGCATAACTTATGAAGCGGGGCGCGAAGATTGGCGAGTCCGAAAAGGCCCTAACAAGGCATGAGGGCTATGTTTTGTTGCTAAAGATCCAAAGTGATGTGAAGAATCATTTATCGAAAATCAATATGAAGGATCGAGACACACGACGTAAAGCAAAACTCCCCAAAAGTCATGGAGAAGTGTATCCGAAAAGACCCTAACAAGGTATGAGGATAAATAGATCCAAGTCATAAAAGGAGGCGAATCGTTGTATATCAAAGTCCAAAATAAAGATTGGAGAAAAATGAAGAAGTCGTGGTCCAAGTATGAATCTCTCAAAACTTCAAGTGAAGAAATTCCAATTATGAAGAGAAGACCATTATTTCATGAACGTCTCTCAAGATTTGAAGTAAGAAGTCGCTGCCAAATATCGGCCCGAGAAAGGTCTCAAATCGCGAACCAAGTTATGCCAAGATATGAACTTTTTGATATCCCGAGAAGCAGTTTTAAAAGATTTGGTCCTTTAGCTAACTATTGATAAAATCGTGCACTTTATTTTTAAGACTAAATAATTATCGAAATAAGTCAAACAATGCATCTTCGTGATCATTCAAGACAAATAATAAAATATAAGAGATACCCATAGGAATAAGGGAGTCTAAGTGAATAATTGGCCCACATGAGTTCATGTTAGTTTCCTAACTTATAATAACAATGATCTCGTTTTTAAGCTTGGTTTGGAGAAAGTGAAAAGTTAAGGATGATGATTATTCATGACATTTTCAAAACCCAAGGTATGCTTTTAATTTCTTTGCATTGCATTTTTATAATTTTCTATCTCTTTAATAAAGGCCAATGTGGATTGATTATGATGAAAAGTGTAAACATGCTTTGTAACTAATGCATTGCATGAGGACATTGCAATGGTCAAGTGTAGGGGATTTGATAGGTGTGTAAACACCCATCTTTTCTACCACTTAATTACAATAATAACCGGACCAAAACGTGTATTTTATGTCTTTTATGTCAGAATTATGCGTGGTTTGTGTTTTTGTTGTGATTTAGGATGAATAGGTGAAAAGTGGAGAAAACACGGACATTCACGGGCATTTATGGACTTTTATTGAAGAAAAGGATAAAAGACGAAGTCAAGAAGTCAAGAGTGCAAAAGAACGGAAGTCCACGACCAATTCTGAAGATTTATCGAAGAAAAAGTCAAAAGACGGAAGTTTATTAAAAGCCGAAGAACTCAAGTCTACTTTATTGAAGAATTTAAAGACGAGTTCAAAAGAAATCCCGAAGTCAAAAGTCCCTTAAGTCCAAGATTAAAGAAGATTAGAAGAAAAGGACTAAGTACGCAATTAATGAAGATTAAAAGAAGGAGGGACTTAATTATGCAATTAAGAGAAAAGGAAAGAGGGGAGGAAGCTTCCTTAATCCTCCCCTATAAATAGACTAGGATGTTTATCATTTCATGTTGTTGGCTAGGGTGACATTAGTTCTTCCACCATTTTAATTACTTGTCATTTACTTAATTGTCAACTTAATTACCTTGTCTCGCACCCTAAATTCATTTAATTTCAAGTAAGTTTTCATTTAATTATTGTCAATCTTTACTTTATCTTGTCAATCTCTTATCTACCTTTCTTAATCTTTGATTTGTTGTGTTTATGTTTATGTTCATGCTTTTATTTTGATCCAAAGTGGTTTTTGATTATTGTGGTAAAAGTTGTTTAATTTCATGTTTTTAATTGTTTGTTGATGCTTATTCATTGAATCGTTACTGTTTATATTCATACTTGTGTTTGATTTTGGTTACTTTTTGTTTATATCTGCTACTGTATCTATCTCCTTGTTCTTCGGGGGTTTTTGCTTTGTTTCTGATATTTCCAGGAGAAGTTCCAAACAAAAGAAGGAGGGAAGAGCTCATTCGGAACTCCCAAAGTTCCGAATCAAGGTTTCATCCGGAACTCCAAAAGTTCCGAACCAAGCTTGTTCATCCGGAACTTTCAAAGTTTCGGACGAAGTCAAAACTTCCGAACCAAGGGTTTCATTCGGAACTTTTCAAAAGTTCCGAATCAACTTAAAGTTCCGAATCAAGGAACAAAGTTCCGAATAAAGGCTTTTCATTCGGAAGTCATAAACTTCCGAGTCAAGGTTGTTCGTTCGGAACTTCCAAAAGTTCCGGATCAAGGGTCATCTTCCGACTCAAGGAAGGTTCATTCGGAAGTTCAAAACTTCCGAATCAAGAGCTTCATCCGGAAACTTCCGAATCAAGGGGTGACCTAAAAGTTCCGAATCAAGGCAGATTTTACAAGTTCCGAATCAGTAAGTTCCGAACGAAGCATTGTTTTGGATAGGTGACATATTCAGACCAATTTGTTCCGGATCAAGGATTTTGGTAATATTCCAAGTGAAGAAGAATCATTTCAACCAAAGGTGACATTTAGGACGAGTGATTGTTCCAAACGAAGGTTTATTCCGAATGAGCTGAATTCAGGTTCTTATTAGCTTTCGTCTTTGATTTTTATTTTCAAGCTTTATTTTTCTTGTCTTTTATTTAATTACACTTTTAGATTATTTGCCTTAGTTTTAGTCGCACTTTAAGTTTGCCTTAGATAAGATTTATATTCACGTAATTTACTTTAGTGCCTTTAATTTTAGTCACGTTTTTAAATACTTTCACTTTACTTTAATTAGACTTAGATTTAAGTTTACGTCATTTTACTTTAATTGCTTTGCACCTTTAATTTTTAAAACACTACAACGACACATCTTTGATTCCACCAAAATAAAACGAAGTCACATAGAGAGCTAAGATCAATTCGATTAGACCAACACAACGAACTTTAATATTTTTAACCTGGTAAAACCTAGTTATCAACTATAAATCCCATATATGATGCAAAGGCAAAAAATAACCTAATGGCTTCTATCCTTGCCACTGGTGCAAAAACATCATCATAGGCTATCCCTTCTTCCTGTCTATAGCCTTGAGCAACAAGTCTTGCCTTGTTCCTCACAACAACCCCTCTTTCATCCTTCTTGTTTCTGAAGACCCATCTAGTACCAATTACTCTTTTACCTGAGGGAAGATCCACAAGAATCCAAACTTTTTGTAGCTCAAATTGTGTTAATTCTTCTTGCATGGCATCTACCTAAATTTCTTCATCAAGAGCCTGATAAATGTTTTTGGGCTCTACTTGAGATAAGAAACAGACAAACAAACAATGCTGAGTATCTTTATGATTTGTTCTCTTCTGTGGTTTGACATAACTCACAAGTGCATGAGTTTCAATATTGGTTTGAAGTTGTCTTCTAGTTTGTACAACAGATTTGGGATCTCCAATAATCAGTGTAGTAGGATGGTCGTTGTTGACTTTATGAGTGGGAATAGAACTGACTGGAATTTCTGTTTCCAAATTGTTGAAATCAGTTACTGCACCCTACTCATCATAGGAAGCTTTAGAGAAGATTCCTTCAGCTGGACTAGCATATAAGTCTTCATCGTCCATAGCTTGTAAAATCTCTTCTAGTGAGTCAACAGATTTGGCATATTTTGACTTAGCAGTACTTGCGGATGAAGTACCACTAGGTGTAGTATGTATTGCTGAGTGTTTTGACTCAAAAGATTCTTCTCTTGAATGCTTTTTAGCAGATGTTGCATTCTTTTCTTGATCTTGAAGCCTTTGAAGTTCTTGGAAGGCTTGATCATCATTTGATGGCATGGTTTGCTTCTTGGGAGTGGCAAACATGGGAGTAAAAGTAGGCATGTTGGGCACATAGATATGAACATCATCATCTGATGAAGAAACATCTTCTTGAGTACCTGCATTAGTTACACTTGACTCCTCACCCGCATTGTTAGTTTAACAATCCTTTTCCAAAGAATAGTAATCCATGGAGTTAGTTAGATAATCAAAATCAAACATCCAAGCATAACCTATTCCTGGGACATTGGGTTTATTTTCTAAGAAATTAACATGATCATTTTCTTCAACCTTCTTAGTTGCCAAATTATAAACCCTATATGCTTTGCTTTGCACTGAATATCTACAAGATATCTTGGATAACACTTTTCATCAAACTTTCCCAAATAACCAAGAGTATTTAGTATAGACATATGACACCCAAAAGGTCTTAAATGACTTATGTTAGGCTTTACATCAGTCAAAAGTTCGTAAGGTGTTTTGTTTTGAGGCTTGGTTACTAGGACTCTATTTAACACATAACATGCAGTATTGACTGCTTCTGCCCAAAAGGTATTTGGCAAAAGTGAATCAGCCATCATAGTTCTAGCAGCCTCAATCAGTGTCCTATTCTTCCTTTCAGCTACTCCATTTTGTTGTGGAGTCCTAGGATTACTAAATTGTATCTTAATTCCCTTAGACCTACAGAAATCATCAAATTCAGCATTCTTGAATTATGTCCTATTATCAGTCCTAATGATTAAAACCTGTTTAGTGAACTACTTTTCAACTAAGGTGATAAAATCCTTAAGTAATTCATTTGTTTCACGTTTAAGAGCTAAAAAGAAAAACCCAACTGAAACTACTATAATCATCAGATATGACTAGACAAAAAGTCTTATGACTAATGCTTCTGATAGAAACTGGACCAAACAAATCCATATGCAAGAGCTGTAAAGGTTTTGTCACGGTGTTAACAATCTTGGTCTTACAAGAGGCTCTATGTTGTTTACCTTTTTGACAGGCAGCACATGTGATTCATTTTGAAAAGATTTGTTAGGTAGACCTCTAACCAAATTCCTATTCACTAATCTATTAAGATTCTTGAAATTCACATGATCTAACCTTCTATGCCACAAATTTGACTCATCTAAAGAAGCCTTAGCTAGCAAACATGTAATACCACCTGCTGGAGTAATAGTATGAAGATTAAAGGTGTACATATTTTCTTGCATGGGTACTTTAAGCAGTATTTGAGATTCCTTAGGCATCTCAAAGTCTTTAGACAGCATCAAGCAGTCTTTGTCTGTGAATAGAACCTTGTTATTCTTATCACACATTTGTGATACAGAAAAGAGATTGAACACATTCAAATATTTTACAAACAACACATCTTCAAATTCCAACATTCCTGTGTTGATTTTCCCTTTGCCAGTGATTCTACCTTTGCTACCTCCAAAGGCTACTGGACCTCCTCTGAATTCTTCAAATTCAGCAAGAAAATCTTTGTTTCCTGTCATGTGTCTTGAGCATCCACTATCTACTATACCTTTATCTTTTAATTCATCAATTAGATGCCCTGCACACAAATAAAACTCATTAGTTTTTAACAGGGACCGAAGCCACATTTGGCTCAGATCTTGTGGGACCTACACATTTAAGAGTTTGTACTGAAGAATTCCCAGTAATGCTACTTTTGCTCTTATACTTCATGGTTTCATTTATGTAGTCAAAGTCATAGGGTGACTCTATGTGCTCAGACTTCTTTGCCTTAAGTACTGCTTTAGCGGTACTTGCTTTAACACATGTTTTATCTCTTTTAGGAACCCACATTTCCACTGGTTTGTTTTTATCCTTACTTCTATGTGTTTTAACTTTTTCAAAAACTTTCTTAGAAGTCTTGGAGAACTTTGGTTTTATTGAATTTAAACCAACAGTACTTATGTTTGGTCTAGCAGTACTTGCAGGTCTAGACTTGCCGGTACTTTGTTTACCATACTTTAAAGGTACTAGACCTTGTTTCATAAGTGCTGCCCTAGGAACAAAACTTTTGGTAGAGTTATTTTTAATCTGTTTAACTACCCTTGTGTGATCAAACTTAGGTTTGTCATTTTTAAGTTTCTGATTCCTATAAACCTGCGCATTTTTCCCATTACTGTTTTTCATGACCCTTTGCGTAGCCTTTTGTTTCACAATTTTATCTTCATCTAAAGTACATTCTTTGATAAAATGACTTTGACTACCACAAACATAACATCCTTTTCTTCTTAAAGAAGATCCAAAAGGTTGTTTTGACTTCACTTTCTCAAAACCTAGCCCAACCCTTTTGGCTTTATTATGTTTTACATTGTTTTTCAATATCTTGCTAGAGTTTTTACCTGTTTGGGAGCAGAACTAGTCTTAGATTCCTCAGAAACAAAGTTGTTCATTAAAGGTGGATAAACAATATTTTTGATCACAACAGTCTTTCCTTGGGACAAAGTACTCGAGTTTAATGTATTTTTAACCTTTGGTTCTTCTAACTCTATACTTGTATCATTACTAGGGGGCATGAAAATTCCTGATATTGGTGGAGGAACTGCCTTCATATCTTCAGCATATCTATCATTTTCAGGTGTATCATTTACCTCACTAGAACTATCAAAAATCCCTTTTGATAAGTCCTTGTCAATTAAAGTTATCCCAGGTTGGTCCTCAGTATATCCTAGGCCTGATTTATCATAATACCCCATTTGTGAATTAATCAATTTTCCCAATCCTTTAGAGGATTTTTGCCAATGATTAATCACTTCCCTTTCATTATAAAGACTGGCTTTTAAATCTTCATTTTATGTTGATATTTTTAACAGTTGTTTTTCAAAAGATTTTATTTCCACATCTTTTTCCCTCATTTGAAGAGTCAAAATCCTTATTTTCTCTTTATAGTTTTGTTGAGCCTTTTTATACAAAACTATATTTTCTTCTAATTTAACAACACCCTGTTTAAAAGCATTTAATTCTACAGTGTATGTGTTAACCTTTTGATATTGTTCCTCTAGTTCTACTTTTAGGCTATTAAATTTAAGAACACAGTCTTTAGAACAAGGATGTACCTCAGTATCTTCATGTGAGAGAGCCATTAAACCAAGCTCTTCTTCTTCTTCATCTTCTGCCCAGTTCACCACTCCATCTACAGTAACCAATGCTTTGGTTCCTTTAGGACTCCTGCTGTTTCCTTTCAGAAAGCTTTCAGTTATTCTTGGACAGGTTCTATAGTCGTGCATGGACTTCTGATTGCTATTATCAGCTTTATCTCTAGAGAATTCTCTTGTAATGTGTCCATTCCTTCCATAGTTATAGCATTCAACTTTGGAATTGTGATATCCTAATGGCTCATTAGGATCAACAGTCATTTTTCTTCCAGTCTTCTTGAAGAACCTATTAGATCTTACTGACACCATAGCAGCCTGCCATTTAAGATCCATCTCTTCAACATCAGCATCATCCATTTGGAACAAGTCATTGAGTGTTAATCTTGGCCTGTTGTCTTGTCCAGCGAAGAATGAGAAGGCATCATTGTCGTTAAACAATGGTGAAGACCTTCCATGTGGATTCTGAGAGACTATAGGGCTTGCTTCAATACTTTGTGGGTAAGTACTGCTTGTAAGTCCTCCAGTGGTATTTGTGAAGTATGTACCGTTGCTAGATCCACTAGCGGTATTGTGAAAGTAAGTACCGTTGTTCTCATCTGATACAAAAGCCAAGTTAGACTTTGAAGTTGTCTCTGTCTTTACCTCAGTGCCTTTCACATCCATCTCATATGCTCTAAGATTGTTGTAGAGATGATCAAAAGGAATTGTTTCCAGATCATCTCTTGTGATGAAGTGCATAGACATTGCTTTCCATTCTGGTGGAACACTTCTTAAGAATTTTAAATTAGCTTCTTCATTAAGAATTACTTGTCCATAAAATGCCAACTGAATAAGCAACTTAAAGAACCTTCCATAGCCACCATGTATCCCCTCTATACTGGTAATTGAGAAGTTATCAAATTCTTGCTTAAGAACAATCTTCTTAATTTTCTTAGATTTGTCATTACCTCCAAATCTAAGTTTTATAGCATCCCACATTTTAGCATCCTTATAATGATGGAAGCTTGGTAGGATGTCTTCAAAAAGAGCCATAGCCAGAGCAGTTCTAGCTTTTCTCTCTCTGATCTCTGCTAGTACCTCCTCAACAGTCACAGCAGGTAGAGCATAGCATGTACTGTCTGGCAACCAGTGTAGCTTCTTTGGTGTGTTCCCATTCTTGATAATTGCCACACAGTATGATCTGTGTGATTCAAGTAATGTTCCATCTGCATAGCCCATGTCTCATAATTGTCACCTTTGAGAACTGGGAGTTTAACAACAGATAAAGTATGAGAAGGCGTTGTTGTAGAGGTAGCTACAACATTCACGGCTTTAACACCTTGTACCGGTGCATAATGCACAACTTGTGGTTGTCCCTGTGGTATAGGATCAGGGTTCTGAACATCATCCAAGTGAGCATCATCACCATCTGGTTGAGACATTGATTTTTGGTATGTGTGGAGTGTATGGGTTTGTGTTCTTCTTTTTTAGAGTTTCTCAACAAGCTCTGATACCACTTGTTGATCCCTTTGGTTGGATCTATATTCTGTTAAAAATTAGTATAGTAGTTTGTAATCAAACTAAAACACTTTAAGCACTCTTACTAACACTAAATAAGTTATGCGAAATCTAACTTATAAAGCACAGAAGAACATAATTACTTTTAACTATTCGATTCTCTTATTAATCGACTTGAATGAGGTACATGAAAGACATTGTACCTACGTTCCTTTTATAGAGTAAGGAACCCTAGAGACCTTAGAATATTCTATAAAGATAACTATATCACAGACGATATATTGTCAATATTATAACTATTTAAGTATATCACATAAGATATACTCTAACTATAACTATGACATATCTTATACAAAGATATATGCGTCCTAATCAACATAGTAGTACTTACTTTATAAGTAGCATTACTTACTATGTACCACGTTAATACTAACGGTACTTACATAACCTTGACAGTACTTAAAATACACTAACAGTACTTGACACTTAACAAATAATTCCCAACACAAAACAAATATAGTCCAATAGAAAGCCCGCATAGCATGTTAGGAGGGTTGGTAGTTCTTGTTTTCTCAATCTAATATTCATATAGTTAATCATCTCTCTCTCTACTTTCTCTCTCTAGAAATTCATATCTTTTCCATCTCATTTCTTTAAACTATCATCATATAATTGGGACAACAATTGGTATCAATCGCAATGGGGTAGATTCGTGTTTAGTTTGTGGCTATTGTTTTTGATTCGTGTGATTTTATCATCAAATCATCTCGGTGATTTTCACGAAAAATTGGTAGTTTTGGCTTGATTATTGGGTTAAAAGTTTGAAATATCAAGTTTTTTGTTGGGAGTACTAGTCGGAATAAAAGGGTTTAGCACATTCCGAACTGTTTGGCATAATGGGTTATTCCGACTTATTGTCACCATATTCCACATTCCGAATTGTTCTTATATCGTATTCTGACTTATACTATGTTCCGAATAGTATATTCTGTATTCCGACTTGTGATCCTGTGTAGTATTCCGGAGTAAACATAGTAAACATAGATTCCGGATTAAATCTTTATTCCGGATTAAACCAAACACTCATAGCATTCCGGATTACGTATTCCGGATTAAACCAAGAAAACATAGATTCCGGATTAAACCTTTGATTCCGGATTACACCAAGTAACCATAATCCGGATTATGAATTCCGACATCTTATCCGGATTAAGGATTCCGACTTGTGGATTCCGACTTGTGTATCTGATTAAGGATTCCGACTTGTGGATTCGGACTTGTGGATTCTGACTTGTGTATCTGATTGAGGATTCCGACTTGTGGATTCTGACTTGTGTATCTGATTGAAGATTCCGACTTGCGTATCTGATTGAGGATTCCGACTTATACTACATCGTTTGGATTTCGACTTATACTACATAGTTTGGATTCCGACTTATGCTACATAGTTGGAACTCCGACTTATACTACACATTTGGATTCCGACTTTTAAAACCAAACATTCCAACATTGTTGAAGATATATTCCGAATTGTTGTGTTATAAAATATTCAAAAACGTGATTTTAAAATTTTTTCACGAGGTTTTTGGTCTAAGAATTTTTGGTTTCTTACGAAGACATTGTTTAGGGTTTTTCACAAAGTTTCTCGGAATATCAACCACAATCTACTCACAACAACATCTACTTAAGATCTTATTCACTTCATTTTCGAGATGGATTCTACTATTGAATATCGTGTTACTAACAACAACATCATGATGGCGGGTAACAAAGAGAGACCACCAATGCTTGTGTCCGGTCGATATGCACAATGGCAATCACGATTTCTTTGATATCTTGACACAAAACCTAATGGTGATGTTATTCGCCGTTGCATCACAGACGGACCCTATACTCCCACTATAATAACCATTCCTGCAAATCCAGCAACAGACTCGACGCCAGGTGCCGCTGAGCAGCCTATTAAGGAAACATATGAGAATACATCGAAAGAGAACCATGCTTGGATTGATGTAGAGAAGGAAGCAATCTATCTGAGTCTAAGTGGGATTATGGATGATATTTACTTAACGGTTGATGCATGCTCTACTGCTAAAGATATGTGGTTTGCAGTTGAATATCTGCAACTAGGAGAATCATTAAACAAACAAGATGTCAAAACAAACTTATTTTGGAAATTTTGGTAAGTTTACTTCATTTGATGGGGAATCAATTGATTCATATTACTCAAGATTCTACAAGATTATGAATGACATGACAAGAAACAACTTGGAAGTATCCACCATGCAAGTCAATGTGCAATTTATACAACAACTTCAACCAGAGTGGACACGATTTGTAAATTTGGTGAAGCAACAAAATAAGTTAGACGAGGTCAACTATCACACGCTCTTTGACATTTTGAAACAATTTCAGAATGAGGCAAATGAAATTCGTGTTGAACGGGTAGCAAAGACTTCTAATCCACTTGCTTTGGTGTCTACCACTCAACATGTCCAAGATCATCGCTCTCGTGTTCCAAAGTCATACTCTACTACATCCTCCTCACCAAGATAATCCAATACATCCTCCTCACCAAGATACTCCACTACATCCAAGTCTTCAGCTCGCACAAGATTACGAGGCAAAGAACAAGAGCACCATCCCCATCACCTGAGCCATCATCTGAAGAGGACAGTGATGAAGAACAAGCTCAGAAGGATATGGAGATGAACCAACAAATTGCTTTCATTATGAATACCTACAAGAAAATCTTCAAGCCCACCAACAACAATCTTCGAACTTCATCTAACACATGGAACCAATATGTTGAGAGTCCTCGAGGGTATGACACACGTCAATGTGATGAAAGTCCTCCTAGGTATGATCGACGTAATCCAACACATGTTGAGCTTTCTACACAGTATGATAGACAAAATGCTAAGTATGATACTCAGATGATTGCTACTGTTGCTGAGAATAGGGAAACCGTTGGAACTCAATTGGTTCAGCAAAGTGGGATTCAGTGCTTTAATTGTAAAGGTTATGGGCATATGGCAAAGGAACGTAGGAAGCCGAAACGGGTTAGGGACTCTGGTTATCATAAGGAACATATGCTACTTTGCAAGAAGATGGAAGCTGGGGTTAAATTGTCGGCTGTGGAAGTAGCAATGCTTGATGATACTGATGATGAAGCCTCTGACCAAGAACTTGAACCACATTACTCGTAAATGGCAAAGGTTGAAGAAGTTCTCAATGTCACTAAAGATGACAACGGTCCTCTCTTTGATACTGAGCCAATCGAAAAGGTACACACTAAAGAGGAATATAATGTGTTTGGTAATATTCATGAGCATTGTGAGCTACCCAAAGCCATTATTGACACATGTATGATGGAAACGGTTGATAGAAATGCCACACCCGATTCATCAGACATGTGCAATAATGAGTCTGAGGATGATCAATGATGAGATGTCATTTATACATGATCTCATCGTTCTTTCCGGGCTTTAAATGCATAAAATGTCATAAATATACCATATATTATGCTTGTGTTTGTTACTTGTGTATTTTAGGTATGGATATCATGAAAAAGACAAAAGATCACAAGAAACAAGGAAAATGAACACTTGAAACGAAGCCGCACAATGAACCGAGCCCTAGTTATGATTTTCCAAAGAAAAGTCCTTGAAGTTTTGAAGATATTCCAGAAAGATCTCTCATAAATGAAGAAATGACACTTAATACCCGTGTATATTCATAATTAAAAGTTTTGTCCCTTAAGTTTGTCAAAATTACAAAAAGGTCCCTCAACTTTGAAGAATTGACAAGTTTAGTCCCTCATTAATAAAGAATTGTCAATATTGCTCCTCCTTAAAGTCAAACATACCAAGAAGACCTTAAAGATCCAAGAATGTACAAAATTAGTCATTCAAATATCCAAACATGTCAAGACAAACTCTTGAAATCCCTTTTGTAATGTTTTTGTGTCAAAAGTATGAAAATCAAAACATCAAAACAAAGGGAAATACGTTTTAAGGCTGAGTAAACATGTTAAACATAGTTCACCAAAGAACAAGGACCAAATTTGACCTAAACAAAACTTCAAATCCTAAAAACACGTGGGTAACAATTACTGTTGAGATTCAACCTTGTTACTGTTCATATTTTTACCCAGGCACTAAAAAGATGAAAACTGTTGGAAATGCGTTTTACGTATTTAGAAAGTCTCGGTCACTCCAGCAATATAGTTAAGGGCTCGTAGTATAGTTTAATTCAAGTTTATGTTAGCCCGACCCATGAACATGTTCATGGGACAAAGGCCCAAGTTCACTAAGGGACTTGGGTATATAAACCCCTTTCCACCATGGAAAGAGGTGTTGGTTGTTTTCATTTCACACATAATACATTTACATTTTATCTCATCTCTCTCTCTACTTTCTCTCTCTAGAAACAACAACCCTCTTGATATATCATAGATTACCATACTTCTACAATTGGTATCAAGAGCCATAGGATGAAATAAAGGTAGGTTTTGTGTTGTTCATGCTTATTTAAGTGTGTTCATGTGTTTTTGATTGATTTTACCCAAGTTTCAAAAACTTTTCGTGTTTTTGTTGATCCACTTGATCCATATATCTTCTACATAGTTGTAGTAGCGATTTGTGTACTTTGGTTTGGTTAGAAACACAGATTACAAGGTAAAAAATCTCAACTTTTTGGTGTTCTCAAGTCTTAGACTATTTCTACATTATGATCTAGCATTCTGATCGCAAATACCCAAGGGTTTCTACATTGCGATCACATATTGCGATCTATATCGCGATCACTACATTGCGATTACTATATTGTGATCACTGCATTGCGATCACTATATTACGATCACTGCATTGCGATCACTATATTGCGATCACTATATTGCGATCACTGTATTGCGATCACTATATTGCGATCACTACATTGCGATCAGTATATTACGATTACTACATTGCGATCACTTATTCCGATCACATTCCGATCACATTCCGATCACTTATTCGATCATATTCCGATCACATTCCGACGGGATTAAGTTTTTGGCATTGAGAAGGACTAAGTTTGAGCATTACGACAACTTTAAGATTTGAAATTGAGATAGAATTAATTTGGGTATTGAGATAGAATTTGCACAACTTAGAGGATTTTTCGAGATTGCAACTTTCACAAAAACACACAACCTAAAGATAACAACATCTTTGTTTAAACAACATTAAAGCACATAACCTTATTTCATTGCTCGATCATTTTGGTAATATTTATTCAAGGGATCAAAAATGAATCCACATTCATACATGCCAACAATGACATCGCTTACTGACCTTTCTATCATCTCAGATACCGATACCCGTCCACCGTTGCTTATCAAAGAGCTTTTTAAAGCATGGCAAGGTCACATTGTTGGGTCAAAAAGTTGATGTGGCAGAAACTCAAAAACGAAGAAAACATGAAGATATTGTCTAAGCGTTGTCAAGAGCAATCCAAGCGTTGACAAGAGCAAACTAAGCGTTGTTGGCTCAAGAGTTGTCATGTGCAATCTAAGCATTGTCACATGTAATTCAAGAGTTGATAGAAACGTAGACAAGAAGCTTATGGAAGCTTCTATTTAGATAAACATGCAAGATATATTCTGCATAAGTTTATTTAAATAGAAGATTTACTTGTTTATTTGATTTTATCTCTTGTAAACCCTAATCCTTACACTATAAAAGGAACCAAGGATCTTAGGTTTTATTCACAATTCATATTCACAATGTAAACCTAAAGCGTGTGTCGACTAGACGTGGGATTCAATGTATACACGTCTAGTGATTGTTGATTATCAATATAATTAGCAACCCATTTGTTTTAATTCATGTTATTGTGCCTAAACACCTTGTTAATGGTTGTTGTTCTAATTCCGCTTTGATTGTATAATCATATGAACAATGATCATTCCTAGTAGCTTCAAAGATCCGGAAACCAAGGTTTCCACAATTTGTATCAGAGCCTCGTGGCTCATGATGCTAGGACCAACAGGGTGTTCGTGTATGGTAAAAAGAAGAAAAATCCGTCTAGGGTTTTTTCTGGACGTTTTTGTGTGCGCAGCAGTATTCAGAAGGTCATAACTTTTGATTGAACCGTTGGATCGTAACGAAATTTTATATGTGTGTTCTACATATATATATATCTAAACATCCACCGGAGGAATTGTCGAGTTTTGTTCCCAGTAAAAAGTTATTAGGCGTCAAAGTTGACTGCAGAGATAGATATCGTTTTTTTTAGGGTTTGACATAAACCCTAGAATACTTGTTCATCATGGCTGGATTAAAATTATGATTGTACTTGCTTTGGTGGGTGGATCTCTGAATCTACAATGAACCCAAGTATGATTCATAACGACTGAAGTTTCTGATTCTTTGATCTTCATATTAGGGTTTTTCACAAAACCCTAGATTCATGATTATATTGGCAGATTGGTTCATGCTCGCAATGACATCACAGGTGTAAACATCCATACTCATCATTCAGGAAGACAAAGATGCAATGATGTTGTGGTCACAAATCAAGAAGCAGAAGTATACAAAAACCTTAAATGCTTTTAAGGTCTGTGGTCCATGATTTAAGGAAGAAAAGATGCCAATGCAGTCATTCACCTTAGCAAAGATCTGTTTAGGTTGCTAGATGGTGATGTTCGTTGGGATTTTCAGAAAGATAAACAAGCAGATCGTATATCATGGAGTTATGATGGCTGCGTTATTTAAGGGATTTGGTGATTTCCTTATCTATCGCATATTTCTTATGAGATATACGAGATTATGTCTGCAAGTAAGCAGAAAAGTCGTGGCATATACAGTAACAACAGTAAAGGAAATAAATATTTATTCACTTTCCTATTTTGTGGGAAAAGATGACGTGATAGATTGTCAATATAAATCACGCTATTTATGGACAGATGTTTTGTACTAGCTGTTATGATTCAGACGTGGGATGCTAAATAGTAGGAAGTATTCTTCCCTGTTTTTAGGATCCTATGCGTATAATTAAGCTTGGGCTGGATATATATGGATTGGTGAAGACGTGAACAAAAACCAAAAGCCCATTGACAGTGTTACATGCGGACGTTGCTGCTTGTTGTTTTGCCGCTGACAAGGTTGGAATTTGACGCTGACAGAATAAGTCAACGCTGACAGGTTGACAGTGTTGTCCGATATATGCATTCAAACGCTGACATGTATTGTCCGATATCGGACAATACAATTGGTAAAGATCTTGGATAAAGAGGATATTGGACAACACAAGGAAGGCTGCTGTTTGAGAAAATTGGTACGTTTTGAGCACACAAAAAGGTGGAATTTACACACAAAGGTACATGGAATCTCCGTTTTTATTCAGAATATCAAGGTGATATTTATGGCTCGGATATTTCTAAAAGGAATTAATGATCTTAAAGCGAGTTAGCAACTATTCGTAGGAATTTGATGGATATTTAAACTATGTAATCGGGATAGCCTTGCGAAAGAGTTATCCGATGTAACACTTTTACATATGGTATGAAGATGTTATTTCATTCAAATTCATCATGAAGAGGTGTTGGCTTAAGGGGAAGAATTCTTATGGTAAGTTTGATGATTGAAGAAGATTTTCGCGAGTTTGTGTTCTATCATATCTTAAAGTTGTGCACTCCCAGTCATAGACTTTAAAGATAACTTGTTCGTGCTTTACATGGTTGGTGACGAAGACTTGTCATAACACTTGAAGGAGTTACATTATCGTGCTCAGTGTCTCACAAAGGATGAGAATATTGACAAGGGATCGAGGTCTACTTATACTTTGTACCATGAGTATAAGTTCTTAGTCACATGGATAGTACAAGACATGGAACACAAGGTTGGGTTATTCTACTTCTACATCAAAAATATTATATTAATTGTTCTTCAAGATCATTACATAGAGCTACATTTGGAGAATCTTCAAAGATTGCATACATTGTTTACTTCCCTGTTGATGTGACAAAAAGGGGAAGAAATACATGCTACACTTGAGGGGAAGCAATTTGAAGATCATGTACAACTTACAAGAGATACACATAGAGTTTTGCCGACACCAACTAGGGAAAGATTGTTGGGTCAAAAAGTTGATGTGGCAGAAACTCAAAAACGAAGAAAACATGAAGATATTGTCTAAGCGTTGTCAAGAGCAATCCAAGCGTTGAAAAGAGCAAACTAAGCGTTGTTGGCTCAAGAGTTGTCATGTGCAATCTAAGCATTGTCACATGTAATTCAAGAATTGATAGAAACGTAGACAAGAAGCTTATGGAAGCTTCTATTTAGATAAATATGCAAGATATATTCTGCATAAGTTTATTTAAATAGAAGATTTACTTGTTTATTTGATTTTATCTCTTGTAAACCCTAATCCTTACACTATAAAAGGAACCAAGGGTCTTAGGTTTTATTCACAATTCATATTCACAATGTAAACCTAAAGCGTGTGTCGACTAGACGTGGGATTCAATGTATACACGTCAAGTGATTGTTGATTATCAATATAATTAGCAATCCATTTGTTTTAATTCATGTTATTGTGCCTAAACACCTTGTTACTGGTTGTTGTTCTAATTCCGCTTTGATTGTATAATCATATGAACAATGATCATTCCTAGTAGCTTCAAAGATCCGGAAACCAAGGTTTCCACACGCATGATGTCTTATATTATGGGTAGACCCAGTGGGAGACTTATGGTTTAATCCATTGAGCAAGGACAAATCAATTGGTGTGAAGTTACTGTAGACAATGTGACTAGGGCAAGGCTATTTCATGAACTAACGGCTGCCAATCAAATCATTGCCGATGCGGATGACAAGGCCTTCAGACCATCAAGAAAGCTCTTCTACCCGATATTTATCGTATGATAAGCAATTACAAGGTAGAAAAGGAACTTTGGGATCGCATAACGGTTTTGTTACAAGGGACTTCACTTTCTAAGCAGGAACGAGAGTGTCAACTCTATGACTGGTTTGATAGGTTCTCATACATTCCAAGGGAAACACTTCATGACTACTACTGGCGCTTCACTACATTGGTAAATGATTTGAATGTGTATAATCTCACGATTGCTCAGTTTCAAATCAACACCAAGTTCTTGAACAAGTTACCCCCAAAGTGGAGCCAATATGTCACTGATGTTAAATTGATTCGGGATTTGCACAAATCAAATTTAGATCAACTTTATGCTTTCTTGCAGCAACACGAGAAGCATGTGCTCCAAAAACGCATGTGTCGAGGATCTTATTCTGAATCATTGGAATTAATAGCAAATCATCCAACATTGTCATATAACAACACTCCTTATGATATGGGACAACAATCTTATCACAAGCCCATGTTTCAGACTCCAAGCTTTCCATAGTATCAGATCTTACCACACCCACCTACATCATATCAGCAACCAACACTATCATCACAACCATACTCTCCTTATCAACCACCAACCAATCCTGCCATCACTTATCAGCAACATGAAGTTCCTCAACCACATTACTCATAACATGTTAGTACTCCTTCATGTGTGTATGTAGCTCAACCAACACTAGTTTTCTATTGTGATTATGAGGTTCCAGTTCCTGAGTTCAGACAAGGGGATAATCCTACTAATATACTTGCACAAATGTCTGCTTACATTACTCAAACGTTGAACAAAAGAGGTTACAGAGGACCATCTCCAACAAACAATCAGTTGAGGAATTCCTCTAACTCTCGTCAACAAGCTACAATCCAAGATGGCTGAGTTACTATGAAACCACTTCAGGGGAGACCAAGTTCATCCAATACTAGTGCACACCCATTTAACACTGCTCCAAGGGGAAATAACACTAACAAAGTGAAAATGATCATCTGTTATAACTGCAAAGGGGAAGGACACATGGCTCGGGAGTGTAAGCAACCAAAGAGGAAGAGGGATGGTAAATGGTTTCAGGAAAAGATTTACTTGGTTAATGCTCAAGCACAAGGTCGAGAGCTCGATGAAGAGGAGTTAGCATTTCTAGCAGATCCAGGAGTTGCGGATAGTGAAGGACTCACAATAGCTTCTAGCATCAATGCAGCATATCTATGCGATGATCTTGATGCATACGATTCAGACTATGATTACCTCAATACCGCCAAGGCCGCTCTCATGGAAAATCTTCACTTTATGGGGCTGATACAATCTCTGAGGTACCAAATACTGCCAATGATACTAGTATTGAACCTTATCAAGTTGAGCAAGTGTCTGAGTATCCGGAACAACCTCGGCAGTTAGTAATTCAAACGAGGAGACAAACAATGATATCAATATCAATGCAAGTCCCCAGACTTTGAGTGAAACACAACCGGGAGCTATTACGTCTACAAATTTGTCTGATCAACAAGATTTGGTTATGGTGTCGGTATTTATGCTTGGCCAAATGAATAATGCGGTCCTTGAAACCCTCGGTGTTAATCAGACATTATCTGCCGAGCTTGCTTTATATAATGAAAAGGTTAAAACCTTGGAATTAACTCCGTTGAATAATAACTTCACCAATCTAGAATTTGATAGGTTTAGCAAAGTCCAAATGGATAACTTGCTAGAAATTGAATGTTTAAGAGCAAATATTTCAAAAGAACTTAAAGAAAAAGAGTCACTTGTTAATAATTTTCAAAAACTACAAATGGATTTCGAAATTTTTGAGTCTAAAAGGGTTGAAACGGAAATTAAGGTGTCTGATAAAATTAAAAAGACTAAAGTTTTGCTTTTAAAATAATACTCCGCTTAACATCTAGTACACTTGTTTCATTCATCTTTTATGGAATTTACTCTATCGCGTCTAACAGACTTACCACCTAACTCGGGTTATGAAAAGTAAGCTTTTAACCACAACCCATGACTTTATGATGCAACCAAGTTAGGATTGGTCTTATATCCGATTGTGTTTCTGGAATCATCCAAGAATATGCCACTGTTTGAAGAGAATCGGTCAAAAGTGATTTTTACATATCCTAAGTATGATTATGAACAACTTAATGAAGAGAATGCAAAAACGGATTTTAGAACTCGCTTTAATACACAAAGGGAATTTATCCATACACCAAATTACATGTCTACTAGAGAAAACCTTAGTATATTTCCTACACTTTTCAACCCGAATGAACCTAAGGAAATTCCAAGGGTTCTTCCACGGGTAAGTATAATATTGCTAAGCTTCAAAGAGATTAGACGATACCTTACCGGATTTGATAAGGTCATCAAGGAATGTACGACTTCAACGGCTCAAACCGCTGGAGAATGGGCTTTCGAACACTTGAAAATGGTGTTTGAGAAAGAGATCGTTCCATTTGTAAACCAAATTTTAGAGGGTTTTCTAGATCTCGGGGACAATCTTAATTTCAAAATGGTTGAAGTTCAAAAAGTTTTCCATGAAATGGATGATGCTTATGAGTAACATTTAATTGAGAAAAAAAAGATTTTGTCCGAATATGACCGATTCTTGGAACAAGTGGTGTCTATCGATGTGATGCAAGTTGTAACTATTGAATGTGCTTTTGAGATTACATCTGCTGTGAATAAATATGATGATGTGCATGATCTCTCTGTGAATATTGTTGAACTTGTGAATAATGTAGATAATCATTCTTGTCACGAATCTAACGCTGAATTTTTAAAGCTTCAAGATTCTTATAACTCACTTTCAAAACGTTTTGATGAGCTTCAACAACATTATATATCTCTGGAAATTGAAAACCAATCTAAAAATGAAACTGTTTCAAAAACAAATGATTGTGAAAACACCGTTGAGACGACTGACAAGATGATTCAGGTAGTTCAGGCATTAGAGGAAGAAATCATGAGACTTAGGAGAGAGTCATTGAAAGAGAAAGTGGAACTAGAGGCCACAGAGATTAAAAACCATGCCTTAGAAAATAGAATTACTTCTATGCTAGGGGAGTTTGATAAAGTAAAGCAGGTTTTTTCACATATTTATGGTTCATTAGAAGAACGCTTCATTTTTAATGCTGCATAGAAAAAGTAACTTGTTGACCAACTGAACCAAAAGTGTGAGGAAATTTCTTACTTAAATATTCAACTCATAAACAAAAACATGGTTTTGGCTGAGTTAATGGAGACAATTCAATTCAAAGAACAAGAAGTTGTTGATAACCCAACTACAACTTCAGCACCATTCTCTAGTACTCCTAAAACCAAAAAGTTGGCTCTAACAACCCGTATAAAAACAATCCTCTATCATATATGGTCTATATGCAGCATGCAATTAAGCACGCGGATCTTGCTAGGGATGTTGTAGATGATATCTATGAACTAGATCCCTCAAATAGTCACTATTACTCTGCTCATGCTTACATTGAGAAGGTACAACAATGCTTAGAGCATTTGAATTACATAGGACAACCGGGTTCTACACCACTTAAACAACAAACCCCCATCATTGCTATAACTCCATTCAATAAAACCCCAGGATCTAAGCCTATTTTAAACACACCCAACAAGGCTAAGTCAAAATCTATTACTAATATTCCCTTGGCTTCTATAGGAGTAATTGTGTCTACTAAGGCTAAAGGATCTCAAGACAAGAAAGATAGGATCAAGCCATCCACTAGTAGGACTGCGAAGAAGAAAGTAGATGTTCACCCTAGGAATGTTATTTTAGATTTAAATAAAAAGAATCATGTAGCTAAGACAAAAGGTTCTGCCTCTATGTAGAAGCCTAAGCAAAATGTGAATTGTAAATTGAGATGTCAGAATTGCAGTGAATGCATGTTTTCTCAGCGGCCTGATTTATGCCTTGTTGATCATGTGAATGAAATGTACGCCATTAGGAACAATCTTGAATGGATTCCAACAGGGAAGAAATTCACCCAAGTTGGTTGGCAATGGAAACCCACTGGTAGGACCTTTACTGCTAATGGAACTAAGTTTCCTTTAACTAGGATCACATCCATTGAAGTTAGGTCTCATTAATAAGTGTGAAAACACTTATCCTTTTACCACTCATTTCCAATAATAACAAGACCAAAAGGTGTGATTTATGTCGTAAAAGTCAGAATTATGCGTGGTTTGTGTTTTTATTGTGTTTTAGGACCAAAAGGTGAAAACAGAAGAAAACACGGGCTATCACGGGCTTTTATCGAAGAAAACGGGAAAAGACGAAGTCAAAAGATCAAGAGTGCAAAAAGAACGGAAGTCCAAGACCTATTCTGAAGATTTATCGAAGAAAAAGTCTAAAGACGGAAGTTTAATGAAGTCGAAGAACTTAAGTCTAATAGAAGAAGAAAAATAAAAGACAAGTTCAAATCCCGAGACGACATCGAGAAAAGACAAAGAATTAAAGTCGAGTCGAGAAGACGTGAAGAAAGAAAGAAAGAAGATGCAACACATGCACTCCTTCCACCTTCCCTATAAATGCCCTCCTAATACACATTAGGAGGGAGTTAGTCTTTAATTTTTAGTTTTTCATTTTGCACTTTTCTTTCTAGTTTTAGAGAGAGAAAGTTCTAAACTTTCTCTCACTAAGTTTTCATCTTTTTCTTTTAATCTTTCAAGATTAAACATTTATGTATTGCTTATTTCATTAATCAAGTTCTAGTTAAGCTTTTAATCCTTAATCTCATTTTACCTTTCTTTGATTTCTAGATTGATTTTGGTACGAATCACATTAAATCCGTGTTGATCTTAATGGTTTTGTGCTTAAAAAGTTAATCTTTTTGTTCCTATATAAGCTTTCATTTGATTAAGCTTTAAGTTTCTTGTGCTTATTGGCTTATTTACATGTTTAGCTTATTTACCTTTTAAAAAGTTTTCTTTAAAAAGTTCATATTTTTATGGTTTGATTTAAAAGTTTGTTTATTTTGAGTTTAGATAAGTTGATAATAGTGCTTATTTGATCCGGTTTAGTTCTGATTCGTTCAAGTTGGGTATTAGATTATTCAATATAGCTTATTACATAGCTTATTACCGAATCCCACATATATCGGAAAGGGTTTAAACCCCTTTCCGATCTGCGTATTCCGACCAGCACCCATCCTTTTATTCCGATCGATTGATCGGATAAGGTTTTTGGGACATTCCGTGTAACACTCTCAATTTTCGTATCGGTACAGCGGAAGGGTCTTTTAGAGTGTTACGGGATAACACAATAACTCCAATCATAGACAACACATAAAAATGGTTGTTCAAGGTTCAACATACATTCATTCGATAAAAGTTTAAAAGCGTACAACAGGTCCCAAATTATACAGGTCATTTAGTTTACAAAACATAGATCGAATGAACATTTTTAATATTATGTGGGCCATCAGAGTCGATCTCCATCCGGATTACCTTCAAGCACCTGAGATAAAAACATGCAAAAATCATATCAGCGAATGCCGAGTGAATTCATAGAGTTTAATAAAAACCGTTATATAAAACAATCATTTAAAATCAGAACACAAGTATAATATCGGAATTAAGTCCTCATATTGCTAGTCAGGCAATATATAAATCAAGCATACATCTTAAACCGTCCATGAGACCGTAGTCTCTATATTACCATGACAGGTAATATATTCATCGTTAATAGCGTCGTATCATATCGGATATTTAGATTATATAGGTTGTAGGATTATTATTAGCCGCATGACATTGTTACCTTACTATGAAAACAGCGGGCCGCGAACCCGACAAACAATTTGCCCATCTAAGTTAGCGTGTCGTCACAAAAATCACGCTATGGAATCTTCTCATACATAAATTCCCTTACCAATCAATGTGGTACGACGGGGATCAACCGTCAAGGCGCGAACTGGGGTGATTGTCCCCAAATAGTACTATCAAATGCATAAGCGTCTACCAAATCCCCGTAGTTCACAATTCATGCTAATGGGACTTTAAGTGACATAACCTAACTACTAATAATCCTTTTAGTCTCGTTTATAGGGTCATAGCATCATTCGGGTCCATATCATTAAGCATACAATCGGGACTACTTGTGTTCTATTTTTATAAAATCTAGCATGTTATCTCCCTCGCGGGTTTACAAATCATTTTATAAAACATTTAAAAGAGTGCGAGGCTATGAACTCACGTTGTTAATGAAAGGCGGATTATCGGCTACGGGCGTGCTTCGGTCACGGAAACCTATATAAATAATAATCGGTCTTAGACTCGGTCCAATGACTTTTATCAAAATAACAATATACATATGATGATATTGTACATATGATGATGATCAAGTGGGTTTATACATCCTTGTTTACTCATTTTAGTGTTTACGTTTTGGTAACGTTTTACTATTTTGCTAGTTTTACCTATTTTCACGTTTTAAGTCCAATAAACCTTTTATAAGTTCTTTAACTTGTTTTAATCCCTTTTATACCTATATTATCAGTATATATACTTTCCATGTTGGGCCCAAGTGGGTTAAGCCCAATAAGTTCTTTTTACAAGTATTTATCTTATTTAGTCCAATTATTAGTCCAATATGTTTAGTTAGCTCGTAAATGTCCGTATTTCTTATAGTTTGGGTTTTATCGGTTTTTACTTGTATTAGTTACCTATACATCAGTATATGACTTTTATCAACTTTACATTAGACGGGTTTGGTCGTCAAAGTTTTATTTAGCGAAAAACGTTAATTTTACGGCAATAGCCGAAAAAGTCGTAAAAATCAAGTTTATAGTTTTTACTACTTATAAATATTATTTCACTACCATTTATATAACTTATCCATTTAATTAACCTTTTATATATTTATATAAATAAGTTTTATAAGTTAGTGGGTTTTTATTTTTACATTTTATACATTAAAATGTGAGTGCTTATATAATAATAATAAACATTAATTCCAAAAATCTGATTTTTATCTTCATGTATACACCATTTTTACCATATCTAGAGTTCTATAATGAATTAGAAGCTCATTTTTGGGTGACATGTTCTTCAATATATGTGCTACATTTAACTTAGTTATAGATACTGCCCATTTTGAGTTTATCATGCCTTAACAGTCCCTACAAAACTGCTTATTCAGATTAGACCACCTAACTTGTTTTGATCATATCTCACTCATTATTTTGATTCCATTGCATGGCCAACTCTCACATGTGTATAACATCTTGTACTTACTGTAAATGGATCATACCATGCAATTTTATCAGTTCATGTTTTAGTTTTATACTGTTTTTATACAGCCAACTAAATAGTCAAGATTTTAGCCTTATTTCTTATAGTTATTAACATTTTTAAGCATATCTATCAACACTTGATCCCCACACAACATTTTTATCATCATATATACATCATATAGATATACAAAATGAAAGAAAATATATTTGTTCTTTACAAAATAACAAGAGAAAAATGGAGAGGATGATCTTCTTTACCAACCAAGTGTATTCCTTGTTTTTGGAAGACAAGGACTTGATGAATACAACAAGTAACTCCAAGACCATCAAATATCAAGAACATATGTTGGAAAATCAGCCCTAGTACACAAGCAAATCACCTCCAATGATGTTAATATGGCCACCAAATGATCAAGGCTTCAAGATAACTCCTTAATAGAGCTAGTAAACATGTGTTTCATGGCTAGAAAAGATCAAAAGGGGTGTTTGTTGCTTAATTTTGGACGGCAAAAGGGGAGAGTATTGAGAGAGTTTTGAGAGGATTTTGCATGTAAGAAATGGTGGAATGAGAAAACTAGTAGCTAGTTTTGAGAGTTAGTGGAATGTGTAAGCTTAAAATGTAAGCTAGGCTTACACTTGTAATGTGTTAGCTTAACTTGATGTCACCTTAGTGTGTGGTGTCAAATGTGCCGTCCAAACCAAGCTAGTGGGATGGGACAATGTGTTTTGTCCCATCTCACTAGTTTACGGGTATTTCTCGATTCTAGTTTTCTCGATTTGCGTGCCCTCGGGTCTTTTTACGAAAAACGTTTTTATAAATTATGAATCAACGTCACAAAACGAATCCAATAAAAATTGTCTCATCAAAAACGGAGTTCAAAAACGTAAATACGTAATCCTAAGGTTTCCGGTTTAGTCGTAAAAAGACGCCAAATTATGAACGTAAGCCCAAATTTAAATCCGTAAATTGTGAGTTCGTCAACCAACACAAAAATAAGTTTCAAAATATTATACGAGAAAATATTTCACTACCTGAAAATGTTAGATTGTCACAGCTTTTCCTCCTAAAAGGGATCAACGTCCTCGTGATCCATTTCATTTGAATGTCCCTTTCTTATTGAAATCGAAGAGGTGCGGATATTTCTTCCACATTTCATCCTCTCGCTCCCAAGTATACTCCGGTCCATGCTTTGAATTCCATCGGATCTTGACAATAGGTATCCGACTTTGTTTCAGTTGCTTTACCTCACGGTCTATAACTTCTACGGGATCTTTGATAAAATGCAACTTCCCATCTATTCGAACCTTACCTAACGGAATTTTCTCATCACTCACTGCTAGACATTTCTTCAGATTAGATACATGGAATGTGTTGTGAACACCATGAAGTTCTGGGGGTAACTCTAGTTTGTAAGCCACCGGACCTACTCTAGATAAAATCTTAAAGGGTCCAATATAACGGGGATTCAATTTTCCTCGCTTTCCAAATCTGATAACGCCTTTCCATGGCGATACTTTCAACATTACTCGGTCACCCACTTCAAACTCCATTGGCTTCCGCCGCACATCCGCGTAACTTTTCTGTCTACTACGAGCAGTCAACAACCTATTGTTAATCTGAACTATCATCTCCGTAGTCTCCCGGATCAATTCCAGTCCCGTGAGCTGGGTATCCCCAACTTCACTCCAACATACAGGAGATCTACACTTCCTACCATACAAAGCTTCAAACGGTGCAGCCTTAATACTAGAATGGTAACTATTGTTATACGAAAACTCTGCTAATGACAAATGTTTATCCCAATTCTTACCAAAGTCTAACACACAAGCTCTCAACATATCTTCCAGTGTTTGTATCGTCCTTTCACTCTGCCCATCAGTCTGGGGGTGATAAGCAGTGCTCATGTCGAGATTCGTTCCCAAAGATCTTTGGAGAGATTTCCAAAAATTCGATGCGAATCTAGGATCTCGATCTGAAATGATCGATACAGGCACTCTATGCTTGCATACAACATTATCAAGGTATATACGAGTCAGCTTCTCTAGTGAAAACTGCTCTTTAACCAGAATGAAGTGTGCTGATTTGGTCAGTCTATCGACAATAACCGAAATCGAGTTTTTTCCAGATGATGTTCTAGGAAGCTTGGTGATAAAGTCCATCGTAATTCGCTCCCTCTTCCATTCAGGAATCTTTGGTTGTTGAAGTAGTACTGATGGCTTTTGATGTTCAGCTTTAACTCTAGCGCAAGTCAAGCATTGCAAAACATACATAGCTATGTCAGCTTTCATATTCGGACACCAATATAACTTCTTCAAATCATGGTACATCTTATCAGATCCCGGATGAATGGAATACTTAGATTTATGGGATTCTAACATAATCAAGTCTCTTAAGCCTCCAAACTTAGGTATCCACATACGACCTCTTAAGCATTTCACTCCATCAGCTCTAACCTCTAAAGGATCTCCTTCTCCTCGGAACCCTTCATTAACAAAATTTTCCTTCTTACAAGCTTCTATTTGCGCATTTCTAATTTGCTCAGGCAAATTATTGTGCACGATCAAGAATAGAGAACGCACCCTGATAGGCTCTCTATCTTTCCTACTTAACGCATCGGCAACAACATTGGCTTTTCCTGGGTGATATTTTATATCACAATCATAATCACTTAACAACTCTATCCATCTTCGTTGCCTCATGTTCAATTCCTTCTGGTCGAGAATATACTGTAGGCTTTTGTGATCGGTGAATACCGTACACTTGGTGCCATACAGATAATGTCTCCACAACATAAGAGCAAAGACTACAGCTCCTAACTCAAGATCATAAGTAGTATAATTCTCCTCATTCTTCCTTAATTGCCTAGAAGCATAAGCTATCACTTTCTCTCTCTACATCAAAACAGCTCCATAACCTCTAAGAGATGCATCACAATACACTACAAAATCTTCACTCCCGTCGGGTAATGATAAGATTGGCGCACTACATAATTTTTGCTTCAATGTCTGAAATGCTCCATCTTCATCACTTCCTCAAACGAAAGGTTTATTCTTCTGAGTAAGCTTAGTCAAGGGTTTAGCTATCAAAGAAAATTCTTTAATGAATCGCCTATAATAGCCAGCCAATCCTAAGAACCGTCGCACTTCCGTTAGCGTTGTCGGTGCAGACCAATTCTTAATAGCTTCAACCTTTGCAGGATCAACATGAATTCCATCTTTGTTAATCACATGACCAAGAAATTGCACAAAATCTAACCAGAAATCACACTTCGAAAACTTAGCATACAACCTTTCATCCTTCAACAAATTCAAAACAATCTTCAAATGTTCTCTATGCTCATCTTCATTCTTAGAATAGATTAGAATATCGTCAATAAACACAATAAAAAATTTCTCCAAGTAGTGCTTGCACACTCGATTCATTAAATCCATGAAAACCGCAGGTGCGTTAGTTAACCCAAATGGCATTACTTGAAATTCATAGTGTCCATAACGAGTTCTAAATGCAGTTATAAGAATATCTTCTTCACGGACGTGAAGCTGGTGATATCCTGACCGCAAATCTATCTTAGAATACACACTAGATCCTTGCAGTTGATCAAACAAATCATCAATCCTAGGTAAAGGATATCGATTTTTAATTGTCAACTTATTCAGTTCCCTATAATCAATGCACATACGAAAAGATCCATCCTTCTTCTTAACGAACAAGACTGAAGCTCCCCAAGGCGACGAGCTCGGTCGAATAAAACCTTTATCAGACAACTCCTTAAGTTGCTCAGATAACTCCTTTAATTCAGAAGGGGCTAATCGGTAAGGCGCACGTGTCACCGGTGCAGCACCAGGAATTAAATCGATTCGAAACTCTACTTGCCTTATTGGTGGAAGTCCGGGTAAATCTTTAGGAAATACCTCAGGAAATTCACAAATAATAGGTACATCTTCCAATCGTTTCTCCCTAGACTCATTCCCGGTCACTTGAGCTAAGAATAACTCACAACCGTTCCTGATGTACTTTTGGACTTTAATACATGAAACGATTTTCAAACGGGATTCACCTCGACTACCATCAATTACTAACGTCCTATTCCTAAGAGGAATCTTAACTTTCTTCTCTCCACATAAAATAGTAGCATTATTCAACGACAACCAATCCATACCAATAATAATATCAAAACTACCTAATTATATCAACATCAAATCAATCGGAAAGGAATGGTTTAAGAGATTTAGAGAGCATCCTTCTAATAGCTTATTAGTTTTCACTAATTTACCATCAGCCAATTCCACCTCGTAACTGGTACTTATCTTAACAGGTTTGATATCAATAAGGGCACTAAATTTAGTGGATACAAAGCTCCTATCGGCACCCGAATCGAATAAAGCAACAGCATAATGATTGTTGAGTAAAAACGTACCGGTAACGACATTCAGATCTTCTTTCTTCACCTCAATTGTTCCAAGTTGGTAGATACCACCCTGGGGGTTTCTTCCAGGTACAATCGCTTTCAACTTGGGGCATTCCGATTTCCTATGACCTTCTTTATTACAGTTGAAGCAAATGGTTCCCTTCTTACACCTTTCAACCTTGTGTCCAAGCTTTCCGCAATTTCGGCACTTCCAGCAGTCGCCAGCATGCCTCTTGTTGCCACACTTAGGACATCTATCATCGTTGCGCGGTGTGTTGTTGGTAAGAGCATTTGCATTCCCCTTTCTCTTGTTCTGACGACGATTGAAATTCTTCCTATTATCACCTCTATCTACACGCTCACCGTCTCCCTTTCTTTTCTCACCTGCACGGGCTTCATCTTCCTTATCCTGAATTATCTATCCAATGAGTTGGTAAGCCATTCGAACAGCATCATCAATGGTCAGTGGTTTCGATGATGTCACGTCCCCCCGGATATTCCTGGTCAACCCTTTAACATATTGCTCAATTCGGATCTCTTCGGGTTCAACCAATCGAGGACATAGCAAGGCCAACTCATGGAATCGGTTCGTGTAACTATCAATGTCCACACCTTTCATTCACAAATGAATCAACTCTTGTTCTAACCTAATAATCACACTACGAGGACAAAACTCCAAAGTCATCCACTTCTTAATTTCAGCCCAAGGAGTAGCATTAGCAGCATCAAGACCCATGAAAGCAATTCTCCCGTTCCACCAAGTCAACGCACGACCTTTAAGAGTAGCCATAGCAAAAGTCACCTTATCTTCCTCCTTACACTTACTAATCCGAAACACCGATTCAATCTTCTCAATCCACTGGCTTAGTCCTACAGCACCTTCAGTTCCATTAAAAGGTAGAGGTTCACACTTCATGAACGTCACATAAGTACAGCCACCAACTTCAGGTGCATTAGCTCCAAGTCCTCCTACATTTCCTCCAACATTAGCATTCACATTATTAGCATTCACATTCACATTAGTACCGCCAATTCCACTACCGCCAGCTCCACTACCGCCAGCTTCATTTCTATCATTTGCCATAAATTCAGTCATAGATGCGGTAACTTGCTCCGTAATAATCCTACGTACATCATCCTCAGTCACAGCCTTCTTGGGCGGCATAGTTCTATAATTTAACAATTTCAAAGTATTAAGCATTCATCCAACAAAGGATTCATATAATATGGATCGAATTCATAATCAAGATACAAATAAGGCACAATATGGAATTCAAGACAAGATACATATTTCATTCGATCTGAAACAAAAGTATTGTCTTAGTACATCCCATATCAATGTTCTAGCACTATATACACTCAAAATTCGTGCCAAGTCTACTACTAACAAGTCAGTTCAGTCAAAGCTACAAAAGCACAAAAGATACAAAGGTCACTACTAAACACAGACTGGTCTACTGAGAACCGCTAGATGGTCCATCATCCATCGTCTTCTGAATCTTCGTCGGACGATCACTAGACACATCTTCAACTGGGCGCTTACGGATTACTCCTCTTTCAACCATGTCAGCATAAAATCTACTATTCCATCCCACAAATATATTCAGCTCCTTTTCAGCTTTCTCACGCATCGCACGAGCCACACTCAACTGTATCTCCATAGTATTCACCTTTCTCTTCATAGCAGCATACTCACCACTTTCCAACACCGATAACCTCCTAAAAGCCTCATTCAAACCACGCTCAACATCAGTCAAATCCAAACTAAGCAATTCCCGCTCTTTCTCGCCAACCTTAGTCTTCGACTCCAAATAAGCAACCTGAGTCTGAACAACACCTAATCCAACCTCTGTCATACAACTCTTAACACGGGAAGCATCTAGATCACGTCTCAAGGCCCATGGTGCAAGACCATCAATATGAGTAGCCTCTCGAGCACTAGACGACTCTCCTACCTCACATTTACGAGTAGCAATACCATCAGTACCGTCAGGTGCATTGTCATCCTCATCCTCCTCTGATTCAGAATCAGATTCAGATGATTCAGACATTTCATCCCTAGGTAACTCAACCTCAGCATCAGACAAAGCAACTGGTGGGGGCAAAGGCTCACCCTCTATAACATCATACGGATAAATAAGCTCGGCTTCCTCATCATCATCGATCTCAACAGATATACCTACATCCTCCTCGACATCCTCGTCGTCAATCTCATCATCTAAATTATCTAACCCAATCTCCTCATCATTCTCAATATCCACATTCTCAATCTCATTCTCTACCAAGTCAACCTAAGGGGCAATCTGATCTCCTAGTCCTAACTCGGGCTCGGGATCCTCAAATGGTTCCTCCTCATCATCCATATCATAATCTACTAAGTATAAATAAGGATCATCATCTACATTAGGTTCGGGAATAGCATGGTTTTCTACAGGAATATTAGGGCCAGCCATGACAATCTGCATTTATATATATATATATATCTCGTATTAGGATAACATACTAGTTAAACAATTACATAATGAAATCACGATATATACATATATATAAATTAAATTATATATATCAAAATATATATCTTCTCGATAGGGCTTGTTGGTAACGTCGGAGATCTCTGGCACCGTTATAGTCAAAAGATTTTTCAAATATTTTCTCAAATGTTCATTGTCAAAAGATTTTGAAACGTTTTGTTCAAAACCTTGGTTTTTAAAATCTTTTGTTTTCTATAACGAGAGCTCTGGTACCAAACTGTAACACTCTCAATTTTCGTATCGGTACAGCGGAAGGGTCTTTTAGAGTGTTACGGGATAGCACAATAACTCCAATCATAGACAACATATAAAAATGGTTGTTCAAGGTTCAACATACATTCATTCGATAAAAGTTTAAAAGCGTACAACAGGTCCCAAATTATACAGGTCATTTAGTTTACAAAACATAGATCGAATGAACATTTTTAATATTATGTGGGCCATCAGAGTCTATCTCCATCCGGATTACCTTCAAGCACCTGAGATAAAAACATGCAAAAATCATATCAGCGAATGCCGAGTGAATTCATAGAGTTTAATAAAAACCGTTATATAAAACAATAATTTAAAATCAGAACACAAGTATAATATCGGAAGTAAGTCCTCATATTGCTAGACAAGCAATATATAAATCAAGCATATATCTTAAACCGTCCATGAGACCGTAGTCTATATATTACCATGATAGGTAATATATTCATCGTTAATAGCATCGTATCATATCGGATATTTAGATTATATAGGTTGTAGGATTATTATTAGCCGCATGACATTGTTACCTTACTATGAAAACAGCGGGCCGCGAACCCAACAAACAATTTGCCCATCTAAGTTAGCGTGTCGTCACAAAAATCACGCTATGGAATCTTCACATACATAAATTCGCTTCCCAATCAATGTGGTACGACGGGGATCAACCGTCAAGGCGCGAACTGGGGTGATCGTCCCCAAATAGTACTATCAAATGCATAAGCGTCTACTAACTCCCGGTAGTTCACAATTCATGCTAATGGGACTTTAAGTGACATAACCTAACTACTAATAATCCTTTTAATCTCGTTTATAGGGTCATAGCATCATTCGGGTCCATATCATTAAGCATACAATCGGGACTACTTGTGTTCTATTTTTATAAAATCTAGCATGTTATCTCCCTCGCGGGTTTACAAATCATTTTATAAAACATTTAAAAGAGTGCGAGGCTATGAACTCACGTTGTTAATGAAAGGCGGATTATCGGCCACGGGCGTGCTTCGGTCACGGAAACCTATATAAATAATAATCGGTCTTAGACTCGGTCCAATGACTTTTATCAAAATAACAATATACATATGATGATTTTGTACATATGATGATGATCAAGTGGGTTTATACATCCTTGTTTACTTATTTTAGTGTTTACGTTTTGGTAACGTTTTACTATTTTGCTAGTTTTACCTATTTTCACGTTTTAAGTCCAATAAACCTTTTATAAGTTCTTTAACTTGTTTTAATCCCTTTTATACCTATATTATCAGTATATATACTTTCCATGTTGGGCCCAAGTGGGTTAAGCCCAATAAGTTCTTTTTACAAGTATTTATCTTATTTAGTCCAATTATTAGTCCAATATGTTTAGTTAGCTCGTAAATGTCCGTATTTCTTATAGTTCGGGTTTTATCGATTTTTATTTGTATTAGTTACCTATACATCAGTATATGACTTTTATAAACTTTACATTAGACGGGTTTGGTCGTCAAAGTTTTATTTGGCGAAAAACGTTAATTTTACGGCAATAGCCGAAAAAGTCGTAAAAATCAAGTTTATAGTTTTTACTACTTATAAATATTATTTCACTACCATTTATATAATTTATCCATTTAATTAACCTTTTATATATTTATATAAATAAGTTTTATAAGTTAGTGGGTTTTTATTTTTACATTTTATACATTAAATGTGAGTGCTTATATAATAATAATAAACATTAATTCCAAAAAGAGTAAACTGCAAAAATCATCCTTGTGGTTTGTAGTTTCTTGTAAAAATCATCCCTAACCGAAAGTATTAGCAAAAATCATCCTCGTGGTTTGTAGTTTCTTGCATTAATCATCCCTCGCTACTATTTATGAAGGGTAATTATGTCATATAAACCATAAAGATAAATTTTTGCGGTTTATTATTATTATATTTCTTTATTTTTAATAATAAAAATAATAAAAATAAATAAATAAATAAACAAATAAATAAAAATAAAATAAAAATATTTTTAATTAATTTTCTTTTTTATTTATTATTTTTAAAATCTTGCACCTTATTTTTTATTTTTAAAGTTAAAAATATTACTACGTCTTCGTCTTTAACACAAACCAGTATATATTTAAAAATAAAATCAGATATCCTGGTTTGTGTAAAAAATGAAGACGCAATAAGTTATATAATTTTAAAAATGAAAAATAAAATAAAAAATTTTAAAAGTAAAAATTAAAAATTAACTTGAAAAATAAATTTCATTTTATTTTTATTTATTATATTATTATTATTACTATTATTATTATTAATCATAAACAAACAAAATAATAATAATAATAATAAATAAATAAATAAATAAATAATAGTTACAATTTTTTTAGTAAACTGCAAAAATCATTAATGTGGTTATGTGACATAATTACTCTTCATAAATAGTAGCGAGGGATGATTATTGCATGAAACTACAAATCACGAGGATGATTTTTGCTAATAGTTTCTATTAGGGATGATTTTTGTAAGAAACTACAAACCACGAGGATGATTATCGCAGTTCACTCTTCCAAAAATCTGATTTTTATCTTCATGTTCACCATTTTTACCATATCTAGAGTTCTATAATGAATTAGAAGCTCATTTTTGGGTGACATGTTCTTCATATTATGTGCTACATTTAACTTAGTTATAGATACTGCCCATTTTGAGTTTATCATGCCTTAACAGTCCCTACAAAACTGCTTATTCAAATTAGACCACCTAACTTGTTTTGATCATATCTCACTCATTATTTTGATTCCATTGCATGGCCAACTCTCCCATGTGTATAACATCTTGTACTTACTGTAAATGGATCATACCATGCAATATTATCAGTTCATGTTTTAGTTTTATACTGTTTTTATACAGCCAACTAAATAAGCATGATTTTAGCCTTATTTCTCATGGTTATTAACATTTTTAAGCATATTTATCAACACTTGATCCCCACATAACATTTTTATCATCATATATACATCATATACATATACAATAAGAAATAAAATACATTTGTTCTTTACAAAAATAACAAGAGAAAATGGAGAGGATGATCTTCTTTACCAACCAAGTGTATTTCTTGTTTTTGGAAGACAAGGACTTGATGAATACAACAAGTAACTCCAAGACCATCAAATATCAAGAACATATGTTGGAAAATCAGCCCTAGGACACAAGCAAATCACCTCCAATGATGTTAATATGGCCACCAAATGATCAAGGCTTCAAGATAACTCCTTAATAGAGCTAGTAAACATGTGTTTCATGGCTAGAAAAGATCAAAAGGGGTGTTTGTTGCTTAATTTTGGACGGCAAAAGGGGAGAGTATTGAGAGAGTTTTGAGAGGATTTTGCATGTAAGAAATGGTGGAATGAGAAAACTAGTAGCTAGTTTTGAGAGTTAGTGGAATGTGTAAGCTTAAAATGTAAGCTAGGCTTACACTTGTAATGTGTTAGCTTAATTTGATGCCACCTTAGTATGTGGTGTCAAGTGTGCCGTCCAAACCAAGCTAGTGTGGTGGGACAATGTGTTTTGTCCCATCTCACTAGTTTACGGGTATTTCTCGATTCTAGTTTTCTCGATTTGCGTACCCTCGGGTTGTTTTACGAAAAACGTTTTTATAAATTATGAATCAACGTCACAAAACGAATCCAATAAAAATTGTCTCATCAAAAACGGAGTTCAAAAACGTAAATACGTAATCCTAAGGTTTCCGGTTTAGTCGTAAAAAGACGCCAAAATATGCACGTAAGCCCAAATTTAAATCCGTAAATTGTGAGTTCGTCAACCAACACAAAAATAAGTTTCAAAATATTATACGAGAAAATATTTCACTACCTGAAAATGTTAGATTGTCACATTCCGATTTGCAGCTTAATATTCCGATCGTGTTGATCGGAATAGGGTTTTAGATATTCCAATTGTAGTAGTTTTATGGTATTCCGATTGGGGAACTTTATCATATTCCGATTGGTGGCCTTTGTTTATATTCCGACGAGTGGAGTTTTGTGGTATTCCGATTGTGGTAGTCTTGTGTTATTCCGACTAGGCCTATCTTTTGTAACATTCCGACAGCCTCATTTCCAACATTCCGATCACCAGATCGGAATATATTCCGATTTGGACCATTGTTGCCCACATTCCGATTGCACCATATTCCGACCAATATTCCGATTAGATCCCAATTTGGCAATTTTGCGTTGGTTTAGTTTCTTGTTTTTACAAAGTTTTCTAAGTGTTAGTCTTATTTAGTGTTCAAGTTTCTTTCTAATATTGCCTTTAAGTTCTAGCATTTATTTTTAACTTGTTATTCTTAGTATAATATTTAAACTTCTACTTTACTCAACGACACTTAATTACTTGCTATTAGTTTAAAATAGATAATCAACCAAACCATTTTCATTTCCACCAAGAACAATTGAGTCACACTTTGAACCAATAGTTAATTCGAAAGGATTCGGACGATAAGATTTTATACTTGGGGTAAAAGCCGACTATTAAATGGCGCCGCTGCCGGCTCTTTTCGTTAAGATTAAAGGTTTTTAGTGAGAGACGCATTGGATTTTGGGATCCGTTCTTCTTTGAACGTTATTTTCCTTGCTTTAAGAATTTCAAAAATCCTAAAAAATATAAAATCTTCAAAAATACATAAAAAAATAAAAAAAACCATAAAAACCAAAAATATATCCTTTCTATTTTTCTAATCCTTTTGTAGGTGTGCATGCGTACTCATGCTCGTAAGAAGAGAGTAGCTCAAGCCGAAGTCATTACTCAACCAATTATCACCATGGACAATCAACCAATGATCGAGCTTTTGCAATCGCACGTAGAAGGCAACACCGATGCAATTGTTATCCCTGAGATTGGAGCCAACAACTTTGAACTCAAATATGGCGTTATACAAATGGTCTCTGCTCAACGCTTCTTGGGCCGCTCACTTGATGATCCTCATGACCACATTAAAAGGTTTCTTCAACTTACCAATACGGTTAAGTTCAATGGGGTATCACAAGAAGTGATTCGCTTGCAACTTTTTCCTTTCTCCTTAGAGGGACAAGCCCGTAATTGGCTTGATAAGGAACCGCCACAAAGTATTCTTACGTGGACGGATTTAGAGACTAAGTTTATCAACTACTTTTTCCCACCCTCACGTACTACCGCTTTGCGGAATGAAATTATTACCTTTGAACAAAAGTACGGTGAGTCTTTTAGTGAATGTTGGGACCGTTTTAAGGAACTCGTTAGGAATCAACTCATTGTTTTCATTGGGAACAACGGTGATTCCGCCTTTCTTAGGCACACAATGGACGGGACTAACCCACGGTTAATCCGAGATAGGATAGATCATTCCCGCATCAAGAAGTTTGATAACCTCTTTTTTGATTACGTCATGGATCTTAGGATTCACCTTTCTTTGGCTTTGAATAGTGGGTTTGAAGTCGTCCTCCATGAGAATTTTTTGTGTGCAGAAGTGAGGATCAATTCCACGAATATCGGAGATCTTCCAAGCAATCGCTTTCTTGTGATTCTTCAGCACGACGATAAGTCGGGATTTTTCTTCATCTTTCAGGTCCTTTGCGATGATGACCGGTAACGTCTTGTTGTCTTCAAGGAAAACGTACTCGAGATGAGACAGAAGATCCTTAAGCTCTAAATCCGGAGGATTTTTGATGGACGGTGTAGTCAACTTCGGATCATCGGTAGAGATATCCTTAGGCGTTGGAAGAGAAGTTTGGTCCTCATTGAGAAGTTTCTCAATGGTACGAATGTCTTCATCCCAATCGGTGGGAGAACCATCATACTTAAGATCGAGAGGACCCAAACTAGCTTCAAAATCATCCAAGTCACTTTCTCCAAAAGGAGTCAATGACGGAGCAATTGAGGCAACGGTCTCAACATTGGGTAGTGAAGAAGAACCACTTTTACAAGCGTCTTTGAAATGTTCTTCACAAGCCTCATCAAGAACATCAATGAAATTAACACTCTCGTTTTCCGAAGGCTGCTTAGAAAGTTTACCCATGTTGAAGACGATTTTATCGTCACCAACTCTCATGATTAATTCGCCAGCGGCTACATCAATGAGAGTGCGACCGGTCCTCAGAAATGGACGTCCAACGATTAATGGAACACGAGGATCCATCTCGTAGTCAAAGAAAACAAAATCCGCCGGGAAGGTGAATTTGTCGACACCAACGAAGAGGTCTTCGGCTATCCCCACTGGATAAGCAACCGTACGGTTAGCTAATTCCAAAGTCATTCTTGTGGGGACTAGCTCGGGGAGAGATAATTGCTTCCAAACACTTAATGGCATTAAGTTGATACTGGCACCTAGATCGGCTAGGGCCATGCAATTCTCTACTCCCGGGAAGTTGCAAGGAATCAAGAAACGACCCGGATCACCAAGTTTAGAGGGCAATTTCCTTAAGAGCACCATTTGGCTGAGAAAGCTCAATGGGCCCAATTTCAAGGTGAATGGCCAGCGTTTGAAGCTGTACTTTGGTGAGGACATCTCTCAAGAGATGATTCCATCCCTCACCATGTTCCCCATGAACTAAATTGGGTTGAGTCAGGCTCGTGACTCCGTGAACAAAAACAAGTGCTTCTCGGGAGGCAACCCGTGATCTATCCTTTACTGCTTTCATAATAAGTGTAGGGGGAGCCCCGTATGTGTTTGTTGTCTTGTTTCTTATCTTGTGTAGGGATTCAAGCTTCAAAGAGCCCTTGATGACTTTCGACGAACCGTGAAACCGTGTTCCCATCTTCCCGGTTATATCCTAAACTAAACTCTTGTGATTCAATATTTCATATCTTATATATCACTTTGAATTCACTTTAGTTGTCCTTTCCTTAGCAAGATTTAAACAAAGTGCACAATGTCTTAAGTGTAGGGGAGTTTACTCCCACATGCTTAAACATTGAGGACAATGTTTATATCAAGTGTAGGGGGGACTTCTATCGAAGTAAGTGGTCTTTTCCATGAATTTGCCCTCATTTTAACCGGAAAATTTGATTTTTCGACATTTTTCAAAATTTTTAATCTATTTTGGCCTAGTTGTATAGTTGTATTTTCCTTTGTTATGTTTATTTTCTTTTCTTGCTAGAATAAATTTTCAATAAAGTGGTTTTAAATTTTTTTAGTCATGAATATTTTGAATCAACCCGAGTTTACTTATCTAAGTTTACTCTAGCTAGTATCCTTAACGTGTCTAAGTCAAGTTTTGCTAGGCTTTTATATAGGGAGCTATAAAACGCGAAAGTCTTAACTCTCACGGGTTAAGATCAAGAACTTTTCGCAAGTTCCTATAATTGATCCTAGAGAGTCGTTTATTAAGGGAACTCTAAAATGCGATTTCTAAACTTGAAAAAGTCTAAGAGTTTGCAAGATCCTATAGGCGACTCGAAAACCCAAAACTTTGATTTAATAGGCTAAGCATCCACGAGTCTCATTCCTTGAGATTTTAAACTATGGAGAACGAGAGATGATAGAGTCAATTATAAGTTTGGTATTCTTTCGTGAATTTATGTGAGTTAATTATAAGCATATTCTCCCTTCGCTTGTTATTAAATTTATCTGCAATAAATAAGGTTGTACGATTTAAAAAGGTTACTTAGCTTCTAGCCCAAGATCGTTTAAAAGTTGCTCGGTACGGATTAGAGTTCATAGCCAAGGCATAACTTATTGAAGCGGGATGCGAAGATTGGCGAGTCCGAAAAGGCCCTAACAAGGCATGAGGGCTACATTTTGTTGCTAAAGATCCAAAAGTGATGTGAAGAATCATTTATCGAAAATCAATATGAAGGATCGAGACACACGACGAAAAGCAAATACTCCCCTAAAGATCATGGAGAAGTCTATCCAAAAAGGCCCTAACAAGGTATGAGGATAAATAGATCCAAGTCCTAAAAGGAGGCAGATCGTTGTATATCAAAGTCCAAAATAAATATTGGAGAAAAAATGAAGAAGTCGTGGTCCAAAGGTGAAGAATCTCTCAAAACTTCAAGTGAAGAAATTCCCATTATGAAGAGAAGGCCATTATTTCATGAACGTCTCTCAAAGATTTGAAGTATGAAGTCGCTGGCAAAAATCGGTCCGAGAAAGGTCTCAAATCGTGAAGCGAGTTATGCCAAGATATGAACTTTATGAGGTCCCGAGAAGCAGTTTTAAAAGATTTTGTCCTTTAGCTAACTATTGATTAAATCTTTCACTTTATTTTCGGCCTAAATAATTATCGAAATAAGTCAAACAATGCATCCTCGTGATCATTCAAAGACAAAAATAAAATATAAGAGATACACCTAGGAATAAGGGAGTCTAAGTGAATAATTGGCCCACATGAGTTCGTGATAGTTTGCTAACTTATAATAACAATAATCTCGTTTTTAAGCTTGGTATGGGGAACGTGAAACTTGAGGATGATAAACGTTCATGGCAGCCAAAACCCAATGTAAGTTTTTAATTTCTTTACTTGTTTCTATCTTTTTATGTTTAGTATTTAATAAAGGCCAAGGTGGGTTATTTATGATGGAAAATGTAAACCGTGCTTTAAAATTAATGCATTGCATGAGGGCATTGCAATGGTCAAGTGTAGGGGATCTAATAAGTGTGAAAACACTATCATTTTACCACTCATTTCCAATAATAACAAGACCAAAATGTGTGATTTATGTCGTAAAAGTCGGAATTATGCGTGGTTTGTGTTTTTATTGTGTTTTAGGACCAAAAGATGAAAAAGGAAGAAAACACGGGCTTTTACGGGCTTTTATCGAAGAAAACGAGAAAAGACGAAGTCAAAAGATCAAGAGTGCAAAAAGAACGGAAGTCCAAGACCTATTCTGAAGATTTATCGAAGAAAAAGTCTAAAGACGGAAATTTAATGAAGTCGAAGAACTTAAGTCTAATAGAAGAAGAAAATTAAAAGACAAGTTTAAATCCCGAGACGACATCAAGAAAAGACAAAGAATTAAAGTCGAGTCGAGAAGACGTGAAGAAAGAAAGAAAGAAGATGCAACACATGCACTCCTTCCACCTTCCCTATAAATACCCTCCTAATACACATTAGGAGGGAGTTAGTCTTTAATTTTTAGTGTTTCATTTTGCACTTTTCTTTCTGGTTTTAGTGAGAGAAAGTTCTAAACTTTCTCTCACTAAGTTTTCATCTTTTTCTTTTAATCTTTCAAGATTAAACATTTATGTATTACTTATGTCATTAATCAAGTTCTAGTTAAGCTTTTAATCCTTAATCTCATTCTACCTTTCTTTAATTTCTAGATTGATTTTGGTACGAATCACATTAAATCCTTGTTGATATTAATGGTTTTGTGCTTAAAAAGTTAATCTTTTTGTTCCTATATAAGCTTTCATTTGATTAAGCTTTAAGTTTCTTGTGCTTATTGGCTTATTTACATGTTTAGCTTATTTACCTTTTAAAAAGTTTTCTTTAAAAAGTTCATATTTTTATGGTTTGATTTAAAAGTTTGTTTATTTTGAGTTTAGATAAGTTGATAATAATGCTTATTTGATCCGGTTTAGTTTTGATTCGTTCAAGTTGGGTATTAGCTTATTCAATATAGCTTATTACCTAGCTTATTACCGAATCCCACATATATCGGAAAGGGTTTAAACCCCATTCCGATCTGCGTTTTCCGACCAACACCCATCCTTTTATTCCGATCGATTGATCGGATAAGGGTTTTGGGACATTCTGATTTGCAGCTTAATATTCCGATCGTGTTGATCGGAATAGGGTTTTAGATATTCCGATTGTAGTAGTTTTATGGTATTCCGATTGGGGAACTTTATCATATTCCGATTGGTGGCCTTTGTTTATATTCCGACGAGTGGAGTTTTGTGGTATTCCGATTGTGGTAGTCTTGTGTTATTCCGATTAGGCCTATCTTTTGTAACATTCTGACAGCCTCATTTCCAACATTCCGATCACCAGATCAGAATATATTCCGATTTGGACCATTGTTGCCCACATTCCGATTGCAGCATATTCTGACCCATATTCTGATTAGATCCCAATTTGGCAATTTTGCGTTGGTTTAGTTTCTTGTTTTTACATAGTTTTCTAAGTGTTAGTCTTATTTAGTGTTCAAGTTTCTTTCTAATATTGCCCTTAAGTTCTAGCATTTATTTTTAACTTGTTATTCTTAGTATAATCTTTAAACTTCTACTTTACTCAACGACACTTAATTACTTGCTATTAGTTTAAAATAGATAATCAACCAAACCATTTTCATTTCCACCAAGAACAATTGAGTCGCACTTTGAACCAATAGTCAATTTGAAAGGATTCGGACGATAAGATTTTATACTTGGGGTAAAAGCCGAGTATTACTCATCGTCCTTTAAATAGGAACTCCATCACTAAGAAATGGAAAAAGCGCCCTTTAACTAGGTCTGCGTCCACTATTGTGCTTACCAGTGAAGAAGTACCTCAGGTTATTAGACAACTAGAATCTAAGCTAGCATATAGGAAGAAAATTTGGAAGCCTAAGAATTCTTCTGATAGCAAATCTAAGATAAATATATCTGTACCTGCTAACACAGAGGAACAATTAGATTCCGATACATTATCTTCGCCTGGTGATATTTTCAGGTGGTCCAAATCATCCTCTGATACTTGGACTCTGGATGCTCAAAGCATATGACCAGAGACCGCTCGATGCTCATAAATTCGTCAGCAAGTTTCTAGGAACAGTTAAATTTGTCAACGACCATATTGCAAAAATCATGGGTTATGGTAAATATTAAACTAGGAATGTTACGATTTCAAGGGTGTATTACGTGGGGGGACTTGGTCACAACTTTTTCTCAGTGGGATGATTTTGCGATTCAAACCTCGAGGTTGCTTTTCGACAACATACTTGCTTCATTCGTGATCTTGCAGGAAATGACTTGTTAAAAGGTTCTCGAGGGGATAATCTCTATACACTGTCCATTCAAAACATGATGGCCGCCTCTCCTGTATGCATTCTCTCCAAAGCATCTAAGACCAAGTCACGGTTGTGGCGTCGCCGGTTATCTCATCTTAACTTTGATGCTATTAACCATTTGGCTAAAAACGAGCTTGTTCGTGGTCTTCCAAAACTTAAGTTCGACAAGGACCATTTATGTTCCGCGTGTTCTTTGGGTAAAGGCCCCAAGAAATCATACAAACCTAAAGCTGAAGACACCAACCAAGAACCACTGTATCTTTTGCACATGGATCTTTGCGGGCCAATGCATACGGCTAGTGTGAGTAGTGGAAAATACATCCTCGTAATGGTGGATGATTTTTCAAGATTTACATGGGTTAAGTTCTTAGCGACCAAGGATCAAACACAAGCATACATTATTACCTTTCTTAAGATGATCCATGTGCGTCTTAATGCTACTGTTCGCCGCATTCGAACTGATAATGGAACTGAGTTCGTTAATCAGACTCTACGAAACTATTATGAAGAGGTCGGTATTTCACATGAAACTTCAGTGGCTCGCACTCCACAACAAAACGGTGTCGTGGAGAGATGTAACCGTACACTTATGGAAGCTGCTAGAACTATGTTGATATATGTGAATGCTCCTTTATTCTTATGGGCCAAAGCAGTGGCAACCACATGTTATACCCAAAACCTCTCCATCATTCGTAAGCGCCATGGAAAAACTCCATATGAGCTACTTCATGGACATAAACCCGATATTTCATTTCTTCATGTGTTTGGTGCACTGTTTTATCCAAATACTAATAGTGAGAATTTGGGCAAACTTCAAACGAAGGATGATATTGGAATTTTCATTGGTTACTCACCCGCAAAGAAAGCTTACCGAATTTATAACCATCGTCTTGGCAAGATAGTAGAAACTTTAGATACCGATTTTGATGAGCTGCCAGCAATGGCTTCTGAGCAACATAGCTCTGAACTCGCACTTCATGAGATGGGAACCGGTACGATTAGTTCCGGATTAACTCCCAACAATCCTACTTCTCCATCATTTACACCACCTACAAGGCCCGAGTGGGATGAGTTATTTAAACCTATGTTTGACGAATTCTTTGATCCTCCAAGTGATGATTCTCCAGAACCTACAACGGTAGCTCTAATTCTCGAAGTTGTTGCTCAAGATAATGGAAATAAGTCTGATGCTTCTACTGCCACTATTGAACCAGATGCACCATCCCCCAACAATTCTCAAACTACACCCGAATCATCACCCCCACTCGTTCCTAATGATGTTGAAGAGGATTACTATGATCATGATTTGGAAATTGTTCACCTACAAGATCTTACATTCTTCGGTTCACAAATAACCGAAAACCCTAACGAGGTATCTATCTTGGAGGAAGCTCCTCCAATCGTTTACTCTAGACCACCACGGATTGAAAATCACAACACCAAATGGACAAAGGATCACCCAATCCGCAATATTATTGGTGACATCGATCGACCAGTCTTGACACGTCATCAACTACAAGAGCACACATTATATTGCTTCTTTGATGCGTTTCTCTGGGAGAAGGAACCTCATCTTGGCAACAAGCCATGAAACAATCATCTGGGATTGAAGCGATGCAAGAGGAACTTAATGAATTTCAACGCCTTAAAGTATGGGAACTAGTTCCTCAATCTGACAAAGTTGACATCCTTACATTGTTGTGGGTATACAAGGTTAAACTCGATGAGTTAGGTGGAGTGTTAAAGAACAAAGATAGATTGGTTGCTCGAGGTTATAAACAAGATTTGGGTATTGACTTTGAAGAATCCTTTGCTCCTGTTGCACGATTGGAGGCGATTAGACTATTCCTTGCTTATGCTGCTCACATGAATATGATCGTCTACCAAATGGATGTTAAGATGACATTTATTAATGGTGAATTAAGGGAAGATGTTTACGTAAGCCAGCCGAATAGATTCGTCAACTCAGAGTATCCTAATCACGTGTACAAGCTCAATAAGGCTCTTTATGGGTTGAAACAAGCTCCACGCGCGTGGTACGATCTCCTATCGTCTTATCTCATCTCAGAAGGCTTCTCCAAAGGCAAAGTGGACCCAACATTATTCATTCTCAAGGAGGACAACGACATGATATTAGTACAAATTTATGTTGACGATATAATATTTGCTGCCACTACTCAAAGACTGTCTGACCATTTGAGAAAATCATGTCCACACGCTTTAAGATGTCGATGATGGGAAAAACTTCATTTTTCTTAGGGTTGCAAATTTCTCAAAATCCTAGAGGAATCTTTATTAATCAATGAAAATATGCTCTTGAATCTTTGAAAAAGTATCATTTGAAAAATGTGACCCCGTGGATACTCCAATGGTGGAGAGATCCAAGTTAGATGAGGATAGGGATGGGATTGCTGTCGATCCTAAACTTTACCATGGAATGATCGGCACCCTTCTCTATCTGACTGCTAGCAGGCCTGATTTGTAATTTGCTATATGCATGTGTGCCCGGTATCAGGCTCGGCCTACCGAAAAGCAATTACATGTTGTGAAAAGGATCTTTCTGTATCTTAAAGGAATACTTAATCGTGGTTTGTGGTATCCGAAGGATTCCTTTATTGCACTAATATCATATGCAGATGCGGATTATGTTGGGTGTCAAGATACTAGACGTAGCACTTATGGCAGTGTGCAACTTCTTGGAGATAGACTGATTAGTTGGGCATCCAAAAGGCAGAAAAGCGCTGCGATATCAAGTACAGAGGCTGAATACATTCCTATGTCCGGTTTTTGTGCTCAAGTTCTTTGGATGAGATCACAATTAACTAACTACGGTCTTGGATTCAACAAAATCCCGATGTGGCGTGACAACAAAAGCGTCATTGCCCTTTGCTACAACTACGTTCAACACTCCCGGGCGAAGCACATTGACATACGCTACCACTTTATCAAAGAGCAAGTGGAAAATGGAGTAATCTAGCTCTATTTTGTCAACACTGAGTATCAGATGGCGGATATATTCATAAAGGCCTTAGATCGAGGACGTGTCGAGTTTTTGACCTCGCAAAGATGGGCATGAAATCATTTTCACCGGCGACTCTTAAGGAGTTGGCAGAAGATTCTGCAGAATAGTGGTGGTAAACTATTCTAACGTATCCTTTTTATCGTGATCGTGTATATTATCGTATATATATATATATATATAAACCACAAAAAGAAAAATACAAAAATATAAATCTTACAAAAACCATAAAAATATAAAATCAAGAAAATCCAAAAATATTTTTCATTTTAAATCGGGCATGTCTTTTAGTACGGTAATATTTACGGCCTTAGAAATGTCAATTAATATTGACACGACGCCATAATTAGAGTCCGTATGAATGTTGTAAATATTTTAAAACATGCCCATATGGCTTGTAGTTATTTTTTACTGCAACCCGCTTTTCGCATTTAATTCACGTATTCCTTTTGAAAACGTTGGCTCACAACGGGAATTAATTTTCTAGGGCAAGGTTTACTTTAAAACCTTTTAAGGGATCAAGTTTACTTTACAACTTGGTCTAATACAAATTAGTTTACATTTCAGTGCACTTATTTTGTTAAAATAAGAGAAATCTTATTGCCACCAGAATCGTTTCATAAAATCACTATACAGAAAAGGTTTTCTGGATATTTGTCTCTTTAAAACAATGACTACAACTCTTTCAATAGAAAACGGGTCAGTGTTTAAGGGGAAGCAAATATCAAATCAATTTGGACTTGAATTGGTCTTCAAAAAGTATTTTCAGAAAAATACAACACGATGTATGTTTTTCTTTATGTGCTATGTGTGCCTTATGAGGAAATTGAATTGGCCTTCGGTTATATTTCATCACATGCTTTACGTCATAACGATAGAAAAGTTAGTGGTGGGTACGAGTTTAGAAATTAAGAGTATTCGGGGAAAGAGGTTTAGTTAACTTGTTTTATTACAAGTTTATACATACTTTTCAAACAGGGGGAGACCAAAATGCAATTTTTGCAAAATGGTTTGAGATTGACCAAAGTCAATACCCCCCCTGATACTTCTTTCTCATCGCAACACATACATTCTACCAAAACCTTTCCGCCATTGTTATAGCTTCTCCAAGATTTCATTGTGTGCTAAATCTGCTATATCATCTAGGTACTTGTCAATTATACGTGCTTGTTATGATTATTAACTGCTTTTCATTACAAACGAACTTCTATATCTCGTATTAATCAGATTAGGGTTTCGAAGTTTTGTGTGATGAAAGTTGTGATTGATAGAGTGGTTTTGTTCGTATAGAATCTATAAACATTGATCTTGAACAGTTTTGCTTCAAACATCGCCTAATTCCCATAATCGAATGATCAAAACTTGCATCGAAATATACGTCCCAGATTGCGATGACTTTCCCGCTCTTATATTGCGATGACCATATTTCTAGGACTCCATTGCGATGACGATATTGCGATGACCCCATTGCGATGACTATATTGCGGTGACTCCATTGCGATGAGATATTGCGATGACTCCATTGCGATGAGTTACTGCGATGACTTCATTGCGATGATTTATTTCGATGTCTTCATTGCGATGAGTTATTTCGATGACTTCATTGTGATGAGTTATTGTGATGACTTCACTGCGATGAGTTATTGCGATGACTTCATTGCAATGAGTTATTGCGATGACTTCATTGCGATGAGTTATTGCGATGACTTCATTGCGATGAGTTATTCCGATGACTTCATTGCGATGAGTTATAGCGATGACTTCATTGCGATGACATTCCGATGACATCACTTAGTATTCCGATGGACTTTAAGATTGCAATGGTTTCTTAATATTGCGATAGGTGGAACTTATAGACACATTGCTAGATTAAGAGTTGTGAAACATTAAAAATGCTAAGTGTAGTTTCTTCTCAGTGTGTTACAATAACAAATACAACACTAATGCATTCGACTTAGTTAACAATCAGGGTTTTTTAGGCAATAAGAAAATTAGGGCCATTAAAGCGAAACCAAGCTTTATTGGATAAAATTAATTTTTTCTCATATGAATACTTGAACGGTTTCTTATTACAAAAATTCTCTTATTTTGTAAGTTGATATTTCTGTAAACAAATGAGATATTACTTATTCCATATCTTGTGTTTTGCATTCAGGCCATGGAAGATACTGCATCATCTTTGTCTGACCTTGAGTTCAAACACACTGAGATTTTGGTTATCTCAACACCTACTGAGGTTGAGGTTTTTCCTACACCTACTGAGGTTGAGGTTTTGCCTACACCTACTGAGGTTTTGGTTACACCAACACCTACTGAGATACAAGTTATACCCAGGCCTACTAAGGTGGTGGTTGAATTTCATCGTCATTTTTCCACTAGTTCTCCCACAGAAGTAGTGGTAATGACTACAAGGAAACCCAAATCCTCAAGGAACTAAATCTAGGTCATTATGTCATTCGAATAAAATGTCTTTGGTATACTGTCATGTATTTAGGTGATAATCTAAATGTCTGATTGTATTTCCTATGAAATATGTCTATAATATTGTGTCACATTTAATAATATGTGGTTACATTTGTTGTGTTATTTACATGGATTATGAGATATATATATGTGTGTATATATCAATTATGTCTGTGCTATCTAAGTAGGAATATGTCGTTCTTCGAAGAACAACAACTACAACTTGATCTTACACTTGTTCCACTTAGTGCCCGGCTGCCACATACAGAGAAAAATTCTCGTCTGAAAGACGACTTTGATCCATCTCTTGCAGCCTTCAAAGTCGCAATGGATATCCTAGACATGTCACCGATAAAGGATGCCTTACGAGCTACTGCATCAGTTCCTGAAGTTTATATGCACGAGTTTTGGGCAACAGCGCCAATCTCACAGGACATACAACTCTCAATGAAGAATATCACCTTTATGCTCAACAACAAGAAAATGATGCTTGATTTGAGTCATTTTCGGCAATTGTTCAAGTTTCCTAGGTTAGCAAAAGGAGAAAAGTATGTGCCTAACCCAGAGATAGATGAAATGCTTAGAGTAATTAGAGCTCTGAACTATGAGGGTGAAATCCTTAATTTATCTCAGTTTAACACTTCACACATCGGGAAACCATGGAAAGCAATTGTCACTATCATCGTCAAGTGCCTCACTTCAAAGACTCATGGATCAGATGTAATGAGACCCCCTCAGGCTCATGTATTTTGGGGACTTTACACTGGAGCTAAAGTGGATTACGCACTATTACTTTGGGAAGAATTCTGCTATCAATTCACAGGAACCAAGAAGAAGCCTTTGCATTTTCCATTTCCACGGTTCACAAAGCTCATAATCAATCATTTCCTGAAGAGTGACCCAGCCATTGATACTCGTGGGAATTTTTTCTACCATACCATTGATAGAGACTATGTGATGGACCATATGACTGCTGATAATCACTCTACAAAGAACTTACTACGTCCAGCTCTCGTGCCAGATGTACTGATCAATAAAGGGATTAAGGATAGTGAACCATACAAAAGGATGGTCAGGGACACTGAAGCAAAAATGAAAAGAGCAAACGCCGATCCTTCTGATCAGCAAACCGATAAACGGAAGAAACGAATAGCCAAGTGCCAAAAGACTTCTTCATCCAAAGTTAAAAAAAAGGGAAAGAGCAACTCAATGATGAAGATGACAAAGAAGAAGATTAGATGATCAGAACTGATGACGAAGAGGAAGAGCAAGAGCCGAGAAAAAAGGCAAAGAAGCCAAAGAAAAACAAAGGTAAAGAAAAACGCGTTGATGAACATGAACCAGTTCAAGAAACTATCTCTCCAGACAAACAGCTGCGTCTCACCCTTAGGCAGAGCAGAGAGGAGGGTTTCGCGAAGTCTAAGGGTTCAGGCTCCACACCAGCCGATGACTTAGATGAATTTGGCGAACCTGGTGAAGACACTTACCTTTATGAAGACCCTAATGATAAAGAAGTTGTTACATCCAACTTTGAAAGTCTTTAGCATAGTGAGGAGGGTGGTGGCAGTGACAACACATAAATAGAATCACTGTACCATGATGTTAATACCAACACATCATTACCGTCAGCAAGTTGCACTTTGATTTCAGAAGATGCTCATACGACTCTCATTCCGGAAACTCAAATCCAAAGTAAGTCTACTTCTAGTTCTGATGATGTTATGATATATCTTAGTCTTGAAGGGGAAGGCGTCGAAGTCATGTATACTGATCCCTCACCGAATGAGAATATGGTGGACGTTCCTATAACTTCAGTTACAACAACTACCATTCCACCATTTATCCCCCCTGGTAATCACTAATGTCATCACACCAACTCCCACACCTTAACTCATTGAACAATCAGTATCAACCACCGCTCAAATGACTGTTCCTACACAGCCATCTATCATCTCACAACAAGTACCAACCACCGCCCAAGTGACTATACCAACACCGCCACCAATCCTCGAACAACTTGTATCATCCACAAACCCTCTAACACTTGTGGTTACACCTCCTCCATCAACTACAGTAAAAAAGGTACCATCCACCTCGAATCCATTTCTTTTGGTCAATGATCTACTAATTCAGCACCTCGAAAAACAATTGGAGGATCAGGCAAAACATAATGAAATGCTGAATGGAAGGATACCTAATCCTATACAAGCCCTCAGAGAACAGCAAACTGACGAGTCTAAACTCAAGCATCAAAGCATTTATCACATCCCAAAACATTAAACATACAAAAACAGTTTAATAGGGATCTATAAACTCACCTCAAGCAACGATTCAAACCGCACAAGTAAGATCAAATAGTAGCGAGCAACTCTAGCAACAACCTAAATATAATACTATAGTTTAGGCGCTAGCAAATAAGTCACAATAGTTCATCACATACGTTACTCATCAATCAAGTATATATTTTGTTGTTAAAATCGTGACTTGTAAATGTTACATCGTTATAAACATTATAGTATATATATACTTAGGCGAAAATATTTATTTTTGACTCGACGAAATTTCGACAGCCTTTCGGCGTAAATTTTAATTTACCAAAATTTATCTTAACAAATTTTCCTATACGATTTCTAACGAAAATTCGGCAGCCTTTCGGCGTCACATAAAAATTTGCCATTTTTAGTAATTACTCAAATCTCGTCCTAAAACCCCTATTTTCAACAATTTCTCAATCGCCAACAAATCAACAATTCATTTTTCACAATCGTAACCATTTCAACTTCCAACGTTCAAACTTTCAATAGTAACCACATTTCGAGCTAACACGCTTTTACAAAACAAGTCCAACATTCATACATACCATTTAGTAACCATTTCGACACTTAAAACAACTCCGTTTAACTCGAAAATGTCGTTTCGACCACTTTAAAAATCTGGACAGCAACCACTTATAGTGTTGTTCTCCAAAAATTAAGTTTTCCGACAACAAAATTTAAACGACCACAACTTACTCATTCTAACTCCGTTTTTAGCCCATAATATATCGAAACGAAGGTATTCACTTATATTTTCAAAATCTCGTAGTAATCTAGTGTCAAAACAATTTTTACGACTCTCTACGCCTCTTACAAAAGTCGGACAGATTGTACGTTTCCCGTAAAAACTCGTTTTCGACCATTTTCAAGCGTAACCACTAGTAGTAACACTACTAGTTTCTTCTAATTTTTCATATACATCAACAAAATCAAAGATTTTTCTTCAAGTTTACAAATCCAAAATATACATACTTATATTTTTCACAAATCTTTCAATTAACCCATTTTCATGTATGGATCTAATAGATCCACACTTAATTTCCACAAATCTTAAAATATTTCATGACCAAAAATAGTTTTCATCATTTTATTTCATAAAAATATTTGATGAGTAACATGCATGCATGGATCTACAAAGATCATGCATGGAAAATGAAGAAGATGAAAAAGGTTTAAGAAATGACCTTGTGTAACGATTCTACGTAACCACAACGACCCGATCTACAATATAACCCAATAATAATCAACAACAATTCTACCCTAAATCTTCAACCCAAAAACTACTCAAATCGTCAAACCAAGAAAGTCCATTCTTCTTTATGCTTATACAAGCTCTAGGGTGTATTTGTTTTGTGTTAAATCTTGGTAAAATGAAGCTTTTTAGAAATCAACAATGGTGGAAATGTATATGTGTTTGTGCCGTGTGTTTAGAGAGAGAGAGGAAGAGATGTGTGTGTTTTTGTTTGAGGTGAAGTGAATAATTGTAAGTATGTGAAGTTTATCTGTGGTATAAGGTTAAACAAAATGTAGGATGTGTAAGTTAAGCTCAATTTGGCAAAGAGTGAAGTGTTGGTGTATCTTGCATGTGGTGAGGGTTTTTGGCCGGTTATGGGGGTCCCAATGGGGGTAAATTTTTCAAAATTTTTACTATGGTAATTAGTTAAAAGGTTTAAGGTAAAAAGGTTAGTTAGTTTTAGGTAAATATCAAAAAGTATATAGTTAAGTTAAAAATTACGTAAAACCTAAAAATTTGACGAAATATATTAAATTTACGATTTTTCGACGAAAACTGACATTTTATGATTGGTAAAGTATTTTATGCATGTTAACGACGGTTAAACATAAAAACGACGTAAAATACGAAAACGCGATACGTTAATTAAATATTCACAGTAAATACGATTTATTACTATAAATAGAAAAAATACTAAAATACAGGCATATATAAACATATACAGAAATATTTAAATACGCTGCTCAAGAAAATACGATCACGCTGTTAAAAACTAAACGGTTAAGCACATAATTCACAGATAACGAATAATCTCATGGATTATCGTCAATTCATTGACCGTCTCAGCACTTTGCTCAGGTTCACAGAAAATGTTCAGATTAATGACTGAGCTCAGAGTCAGGCCATTACTCGTCAGCAAACAGTTTTTCAGAAAACGCGGGATAACCTCCCAGTTCCAACACAGTTAAATCATATAGTTGACTAATTAAAAAGTCAAAGGGTAAAATAGTCATTTTACAAAGTAGGGAAAATTACCAGGTGTTACATCATCCCCTTGATAGAGAAGCTTTGTCCTCAAAGCTTAGGAGTGTCACGGTTTCTAGAATTGTCAAAGAGTTGCGGATATTTCTTGCGAAATTGATCCTCACGCTCCCAAGTGAATTCAGGTCCACGTTTAGAATTCCACCTCACCTTGATGATAGGAATACGACTCTGTTTCAATCGTTTGACCTCACGGTCCATGATTTCAACAGGTTCTTCGACAAATTGCATCTTGTCGTCGATTCGGAGTTCCTCCAATGGTATAACGAGTGTCTCATCAGACAGGCACTTCTTCAAGTTCGACACATGAAAAGTGTTGTGCACGCGGCTCAACGCTTGCGGTAATTCGAGACGATAGGCTACAGTTCCAACCTTTGCCAGAATTTTGAAAGGTCCAATATAACGGGGGTTCAGCTTTCCTCGCTTGCCAAAATGTACCACACCTTTCCAAGGCGATACTTTTAGCATAACTTTGTCTCCCACTTGAAATTCGAGAGGCTTACGTCGAACGTCGGCGTAACTCTTCTAACGATCACGGGCTGCTTGAATTCGGCTCTTGATTTGAACAATCTTCTCAGTCGTTTCACGGATAAGTTCAGGACCAGTGAGTTGACTATCCCCAACCTCACTACAACATACAGGCGAGCGACATTTACGACCATACAACGCTTCAAACGGTGCAGCCTTAATACTGGTATGATAACTATTGTTGTAAGAGAATTCTACTAGAGGCAAATGTCTGTCCCATTGCTTTCCAAAGTCAAGCACACAAGCACACAACATGTCCTCCACCGTTTGAATAGTTCTCTCACTCTGTCCGTCAGTCTGCGGATGATAAGCAGTACTCATGTCCAATTGCGTACCCAACGCTTTCTGAAGTGATTTCCATAATTCGAAGTAAATCTACCATCTCTATCAGAAATTATCGAGATCGGTATTCCATGTTTTGTGACTATTTCCTTCAGATAAAGTCTCGTAAGCTTATCCATCGAATCATCTTCCTTCATAGGCAAAAAGTGTGCAGATTTCGTAAGTCGATCCACAATTACCGAAATTATGTCGTATCCGTTGGTTGTTTTAGGCACCTTAGTTATGAAATCCATGGTTATATTTTCCCATTTCCACATAGGAATTATAGGTTGAACCAACAATCTAGATGGTTTTTGGTGTTCTGTTTTCACTCTAGCACAAGTCAGACACTTCCCTACGTAAGTAGCGATTTCAGCTTTCATATTTGGCCACCAATATAGCTTCTTCATATCCTGATACATTTTGTCAGATCCTGGGTGAATCGAATACTTAGATTTATGCGACTCGTGCATAATCACGTCCCTTAGTCCTCCAAACCATGGTAACCAACTTCTACCATTCAGACATAGCGTTCCATTAGTGCTAGTCTCCAATTTCTTAGTAACCATTCCTCCTAATTTCTCAGCTTCAACATGTTCAGGCTTAAGGGCTTCGGTTTGTGCTTCACGAATTTGCACAGGTAAGTTCGGATTGATAACCATAGCTAACGATCTAACTCTACGTGTCATCAGTTGTTCCATTCTACTTAGCGCATCCGCCACTACATTGGCCTTCCCAGGGTGGTAACGGACTTCACAGTCATAATCGCTGAGCAACTCGATCCATCGACGTTGTCTCATGTTCAGTTCCTTCTGATCAAGAATATGTTGTAAACTCTTGTGATCGGTATAGACGACACACTTGGTTCCATACAAGTAGTGTCTCCACAATTTCAAGGCAAATACTACAGCTCCTAGCTCCAAGTCGTGCGTAGTATAATTTTTCTCATGCGTTTTCAATTGTCGTGACGCGTAGGCGATAACTTTCTTCCTCTGCATCAACGCAGCTCCCAATCCTTTTGCTGATGCATCACAGTAGACCACAAAGTCTTCCGATCCTTCTGGTAACGATAGAATAGGCGCACTACACAGCATTTGTTTCAACTTTTGGAATGCTAATTCCTCCTTATCTCCCCATTCGTATTTCACCTTCTTTTAAGTCAACTTCGTCAATGGTTTCGCGATCTTCGAGAATCCCTCGATGAATCTTTGGTAGTATCCGGCGAGTCCTAAGAATTGGCGAATTTCAGTCGGTGTCGTAGGAGCAGTCCACTCCCTAATTGATTCAATCTTGGCAGGATCAACATGAATCCCCTTGCTATCTATAACGTGACCTAGAAATTGTACTCTTGGCAACCAAAAATCACACTTCGAGAACTTAGCGTATAATTCCTCCTTTTTAAGCAATTCCAGTATTATCTTAAGATGTTCCTCATGTTCCTTCTCATTCTGTGTGTAAATCAGTATGTCATCGATGAACACAATGACAAACTTGTCAAAATATGGTTTACACACCCGGTTCATGAGGTCCATAAACACAGCAGGTGCGTTTGTCAAACCGAACGACATCACTTGGAACTCATAGTGTCTATACCTAGTCCTAAAAGCAGTCTTTGCAACATCTTCCTCACGGACTCTCAATTGGTGATAACCAGACCTAAGGTCAATCTTCGAGTAAACGCTCGATCCTTGCAACTGATCAAACAGATCATCGATCCTAGGTAACGGGTAATGGTTCTTGATGGTAAGTTTGTTCAACTCACGATAGTCGATACACATCCGAAAACTCCCATCCTTCTTCTTTACAAATAAGACTGGAGCTCCCCAGGGTGAAGAACTCGGTCTTCTGAATCCTTTATCAGTCAACTCTTGTAGTTACGTTGCTAGTTCTTGCAATTCCGACGGTGCTAAACGGTAAGGCGCTCGAGCAACAGGTGCAGCTCCCGGTATTAAATCGATTTGGAATTCAACTTGTCTAGCCGGCGGTAATCCAGGCAAATCTTCAGGAAAGACTTCCGGAAAATCCCGTACGATAGGTACATCTTCCAACCGTTTTTCTTCCGTCTCCTTTTCAGTAACACAGGCTAAAAATACGTGGCAACCTTTCGCAACAACTTCTGAGCCTTGACACGCGAGATAATGTTCAGTCGTGACTTCCCTTTTCCGTTACTTGTATCCCCTTGTACCTCCAAAACTTCATCACCAAATGGTAAACGAACGATCTTCTCGTCGCATACAATCGTAGCACGATATCTCGACAACCAATCCATTCCGACAATCACGTCAAAACTCCCTAAATCAACAGGCATAAGGTCTATTACGAAAGGATGACCTAGAAGATTTAAAGTGCATCCACGAAGTATAGTGTCGGCTTCTATCAACTTCCCATTAGCTAACTCGATAGTGTACTTAGTGTCTAAGGGCGAAGGGGTCACATCAAGTAAAACACTAAAAGCGGTCGACACAAAACTCCTATCGGCTCCAGTATCAAATAAAATAGAAGCATAACGACCATTGAGAAGAAACGTACCCGTCACGACGTCGGGGTTTTGTTGCGCTTCTCCTCCTCCAATCACATAGACCCTTCCACGAGCTTCCCCAGCTTTAGCAATCTTTCCTTGGTCCTTGTCCTTGTTCTTTTTCTTTGGGCACTCATTGCTATAGTGTCCCTTCTGCTGAAATTCAAAGCAAGTGACGTTGGCTTTCGTGTTGGGTGGTGACTTACAATCTCTAGCAATGTGTCCAGTTTTCTTGCAGTTGTGACACTGTACATTGCATTGTCCATTATGGTGACGCTTGCATCGATTGCACAGAGGTAACGTCCCATTGTACACTCCCTTTTCCCTAGTACCAGCAGTGTACGCTTTCACAGTGTCTTGCCTCTTATTCGGATAGTTCCCATGGTTGTTCCTTTGGTTATTACCCCATTTTCTCTTGTTGTCCACGGCATTCCCAGCATTTGCTCGAACAACTTGGTCCATCAGACTGTGAGCCATCCTTATAGCATCGCTAACTTTTGTCGGTCCAGACGACGTCACATTCCCTTGAACTCTACCCGGTAAACCCCAAATATAGCGTTCAACCTTCTTCTCTTCATCCGGAACCATTCTAGGACATAGCAAACACAATTCTTGGAACCTCCTTGTGTACGTCCCAATATCATTGTTCTTCACAGTCAAGTTCCACAATTCGATTTCCATTTTCTGAATCTCATTACGAGGACAATACTCCTTAGTCAACAATTTCTTAAGTTCCTCCCAACTCATTCCATACGCCTCCTCGGCTCCAGCCGTTTGCTCATGTGTGTTCCACCATGTCAACGCTCCAGCAGCTAAAGTACAAGTAGAATAAGTTACTTGGTTTTCAACAGCACATCCACTAACACGGAACACAGCTTCCATCTTTTCAACCCAACGAGCTAATCCGACAGCTCCTTCAGTACCATTAAAAGTCAAAGGGTCACAGCTTCTAAAGTCCTTGTAAGTACACGGCTTAGGCGGTCGATTGTCAACATTGTTCGATGGTGCTTCGTTCACATTGTTGTTAGCTTGAACGTTTGCCAGTGCAGCAGTCACTCGTTGCGTAATCAGTGCTTCCAATTGTGCGTCAGTCATTCCGTTACGTATGTTCACCGTTGTTTCTCTGCGTTAAGACAACAATGCAATTAAGGTTCAAGCATGAATATACACATTATATATTTCATACGCTAAAATAGAATGCAGAATTTAACAGTACAACAAACATAAAAAGGATAGTCACTGGTCAAGGTCATAAAGTTAAATTCCCATTCATAATCAAAATATCAAGTACATAGTCATAAAATAAGAGTACGACTACATCTAGTCTACTCCAACTAACCGAGTACTACTCTAGTTTAGTGGATACAATACCCAAAAGATAAAGATGTCAATCTACTCTAGAATCAAGCACAATAACGGTGAATCTCTAAGTGCGACGACGACGATCACACTCAACACATCTCGGTGAATCACTCCTCGGGTCTCCATCTACAGCTCGGTCTCCTCCACGAACTGACTCTAACTCATGCCTCAACCTAGCAACCTCCTCAAGTGTGGTATCCAACAAGTCACGGGTATCCTCGTTATCCTCTAACAATCCAAAAACCGCATCCTCAAGTAGACGAAAACGAACATCATCTGAATCCCTAGCATATCCTATCATAACAACACATGACCTAGGTCTAGAGGGCTCTCCAACATGATGAGTAGGTGGTGTAGAAACAGCAGTAGCAGCTCGAATCTCATGAGTAGGCGATGCCTCAGGTGTAGTGTGTGAATCAGACATACGGATCTTCTTCCGTTGGCATGACGAATCAGAATCGGACAAAGCTCGAGATCTAACACTGGATGGTCCAGCTCCATCAGCAGGTGGTACAGTATCATCGGAATCAGTATAAACCTCAGCTGGCGGCGTACCCCATAAAGCTTCCCTCTCCTCTCTAAACCGCTGACAGGGAACAGTAGGCTTCTTCCTCAAGTTGGACGTCTTCCTAATCTCACTCCTCCTACTAGGCTCAACTCTCTCAGGTACAACGGTCAAAGTATCAACCCTAATATCATCATCAACCTCATCACCCTCGCTATCACTACTGGCCACAACCATCCTAACGTCAGCATCACTCTTAATCTCGTCATCTATGTCCTCATCATCCTCACGATCTACCTCATATCCATCCATATCATCATCACCCTCAGGATCTACCTCAACACCATCCATATCATCCTCATGAACTACCTCAACACCATCCATATCATCCTCATGACCTACCTCAACACCATCCATATCATCCTCATGATCCTCGTCGTCCTCACTACCACTAACCCACTCAATCAAAGTACGATGCACAACCGGTGGCATCCTATCAACAACATCAGAAGTATCAGACAACACATCAGGCTCACCCTCATCATCCTCCTCCGGATCCTTGTCAGGGTCATACTCCGCACCTTCCTCCTCAGGATCAACCTCCTCTTGGTCATTCTCCGGCTCAACATGATCTGGTACCATCTCAACCTCGTCTTCCCACTCTTCGTCGGCAGAGTCGGGCTGGTAAGAAACAGTAGATGACGACATAACCTGCAACAACCAAAATGCGTATTAAGTAGTTGTAGGGTATGCATGAAATAATCATGTATAGAAATTAAAGTATGCAAATCAGCGAGATGCATATGTATATAATACATATTACGTATTATATAATATATATTACATATTACTTATAGTGTTATCCTACGTAATACATTACGTAGTACACATATATATACAGAGTAACAAGTAGCCACATCGGTTATAGTCTAGGCCTAAGATGCAAACCTAGTTCTCTATAACCAAGGCTCTGATTACCAATTCTGTAACACCCCAAAATGTGATATGCGGAAGCGGTGAAGCTCGGGGGCTGTTACGTCATTGTATCATAGTTCAAGGTACAAGAGAACGACTCTAAATGAGACGTTTTATAAAAGATACCTCGTTGAATTTAAATTAAAAGCATCACAGTACAAAGGTCTCAGTTCAAAAGATAGTGCATCGGAATGTAAAAGTTTTTAACATCAACGAGATAATAGTTCAAAAGCATAAGTAAATAAATGTCCGAAGATAGCCAAGAAATGCATGCGGACTGCAAGTACTTCACATAGCAGGTACAACACATCATCAGTTACCTGAGATAAATGCTAAATTGGGTCAACATAAAGTTGGTGAGAATATAGGTTTCAAGTAAAAGTTCATAGTAATTCAATTTCAGATTTCATTTCATGTACACGTGCAACTATAGGAGATATAGTGCCAAGTGTAAGATAAATTGGGTGTTCACAATATTTATGATAGCTAAGCTCGTGACATCGAAACTAGTGATCCAGTGCATACAATAGATTGCATACATAAATTTTGCCCCAATGGAGTACCTAGCCAAGATAACTCCGTTCATACAAATGGTACACACTCGTCCGGCGTCAGAATGCCCGAGTGGAGGTTGTCAACCCTCAATAGATCTATCCGTAACATAAGAGCTTACTCCAGCAGAGTAACTAACGATTAACGATAGTGGGGACTATGGCTAAAGCAACTTAAGCTATCTCATAAATAGTGTTCACAAAGCGTTCACATAAATCAAGTTTTACTTGCGTCCAGAAGCAAGCATCAAAGCATTTATCACATCCCAAAACATTAAACATACAAAAACAGTTTAATAGGGATCTATAAACTCACCTCAAGCAACGATTCAAACCGCACAAGTAAGATCAAATAGTAGCGAGCAACTCTAGCAACAACCTAAATATAATACTATAATTTAGGCGCTAGCAAATAAGTCACAATAGTTCATCACGTACGTTACTCATCAATCAAGTATATATTTTGTTGTTAAAATCGTGACTTGTAAATGTTACATCGTTATAAACATTATAGTATATATATACTTAGGCAAAAATATTTATTTTTGACTCGACGAAATTTCGACAGCCTTTCGGCGTAAATTATAATTTACCAAAATTTATCTTAACAAATTTTCCTATACGATTTCTAACGAAAATTCGGCAGCCTTTCGGCGTCACATAAAAATTGGCCATTTTTAGTAATTACTCAAATCTCGTCCTAAAACCCCTATTTTCAACAATTTCTCAATCGCCAACAATTCAACAATTCATTTTTCACAATCGTAACCATTTCAACTTCCAACGTTCAAACTTTCAATAGTACAACAAGTATTCACATTTCGAGCTAACACGCTTTTACAAAACAAGTCCAACATTCATACATACCATTTAGTAACCATTTCGACACTTAAAACAACTCCGTTTAACTCGAAAATGTCATTTCGACCACTTTAAAAATCTGGACAGCAACCACTTATAGTGTTGTTCTCCAAAAATTAAGTTTTCCGACAACAAAATTTAAACGACCACAACTTACTCATTTTAACTCCGTTTTTAGCCCATAATAAATCGAAACGAAGGTATTCACTTATATTTTCATAATCTCGTAGTAAACTAGTGTCAAAACAATTTTTACGACTCTCTACGCCTCTTACAAAAGTCGGACAGATTGTACGTTTCCCGTAAAAACTCGTTTTCGACCATTTTCAAGCGTAACCACTAGTAGTAACACTACTAGTTTCTTCTAATTTTTCATATACATCAACAAAATCAAAGATTTTTCTTCAAGTTTACAAATCCAAAATATACATACTTATATTTTTCACAAATCTTTCAATTAACCCATTTTCATGTATGGATCTAATAGATCCACGCTTAATTTCCACAAATCTTAAAATATTTCATGACCAAAAATAGTTTTCATCATTTTATTTCATAAAAATACTTGATGAGTAACATGCATGCATGGATCTACAAAGATCATGCATGGAAAATGAAGAAGATGAAAAAGGTTTAAGAAATGATCTTGTGTAACGATTCTACGTAACCACAACGACCCGATCTACAATATAACCCAATAATAATCAACAATTCTATTCTAAATTTTCAACCCAAAAACTACTCAAATCGTCAAACCAAGAAAGTCCATTGTTCTTTATGCTTATACAAGCTCTAGGGTGTATTTGTTTTGTGTTAAATCTTGGTAAAATGAAGCTTTTTAGAAATCAACAATGGTGGAAATGTATATGTGTTTGTGCCGTGTGTTTAGAGAGAGAGAGGAAGAGATGTGTGTGTTTTTGTTTGAGGTGAAGTGAATAAGTGTAAGTATGTGAAGTTTATTTGTGGTATAAGGTTAAACAAAATGTAGGATGTGTAAGTTAAGCTCAATTTGGCAAAGAGTGAAGTGTTGGTGTATCTTGCATGTGGTGAGGTTTTTTGGCCGGTTATGGGGGTCCCAATGAGGGTAAATTTTTCAAAATTTTTACTATGGTAATTAGTTAAAAGGTTTAAGGTAAAAAGGTTAGTTAGTTTTAGGTAAATATCAAAAAGTATATAGTTAAGTTAAAAATTACGTAAAACTTAAAAATTTGACGAAATATATTAAATTTACGATTTTTCGACGAAAACTGACATTTTATGATTGGTAAAGTATTTTTTGCATGTTAACGACGGTTAAACGTAAAAACGACGTCAAATACGAAAACGCGATACGTTAATTAAATATTCACAGTAAATACGAGTTATTACTATAAATAGCAAAAATACTAAAATACATGCATATATAAACATATACAGAAATATTTAAATACGCTGCTCAAGAAAATACGATCACGCTTTTAAAAACTAAACGGTTAAGCACATAATTCACAGATAACGAATAATCTCATGGATTATCGTCAATTCATTGACCGTCTCAGCACTTTGGTCAGGTTCACAGAAAATGTTCAGAATAATGACTGAGCTCAGAGTCAGGCCATTACTCGTCAGCAAACAGTTTTTCAGAAAACGCGGGATAACCTCCCGGTTCCAACACAGTTAAATCACATAGTTGACTAATTAAAAAGTCAAAGGGTAAAATAGTCATTTTACAAAGTAGGGAAAATTACCAGGTGTTACAATTATACCAGAACCAACTTTTGCTGAATCTCTTGTCATAGACAAGACTGTACAGGAGAAACAATGGATTACCAATGCAGCACCACACACATCATTTCTCAACGGCAACAGATATCAAGCTTACCCAATTCCTCAACAATCCAATCGGTTTTTCGGATTTCCGTATGTATACTCACGGGAAACACACTATGACTCCCGATCTTCTCAAAATCTCAGTCGCAGATGTGGATTTCTTTGACACCATGAAGATCAACAACAATGAGGCTGAATTTAACATCAATGAGCTTGCGAAGGCCATGAAAGCGATGACTTCCGGGATTTAGACTCAGTGTTACAGCCTCTCACACCTACAGTCATTGTCGGTTCTACAACTATTCCAATGGAATATTTTGTCTGTCATGATCTGGAGTATCTAGAAAATGGCGCGAACAAATATGCTACATCACTCACCATGGTCAAGGCAATAAACATGGAGAATGTACCTTGTATTCAAGACAAAGTACCTAATGCTTTATGGCAAAGAAAGTTGCTCAACCCCTTCGCAGAGCTTGGAATTTCTCATTAGAATCCAAAGAAGAGATTAGGTTGCAGCCACTTCAATCGTAAGAAATCTAGTTCTCTGATTATCTCTGATCGTCGTATTAAAAGCATACAAGGAGCCACCACTATGACGGTATTCGGTTATGATTACTTGAATTTAATACTAATCAAACGCTCTAACGAAAAAGAATACATAATCGATGAAAGTGACCTCCAATACCTTAGTCTTGAAGACATTGAAGATCTTCTACTGATATTGGCTCAAGAAAAGGTTGCTCATTTACTTCCTGGAATCGTCATTGCATTGAGTTTAAACATCCGTCAATTTACTCGAAAGGTCGTCATGAAAAGTCGAGTTGAAGACTTCCAACTTGGTATGGAGAGTTTCCATGTACATAGTATCGCTTTCTAATGTAGTTAATGTGAGGGGATTTATGACCTTCCAACTCGTTGGATCGTGGTTGTTTGTGAATGTGTTATCTAGATCATCATCATCGCCAAGTTGAAGACTCTCGTGTTCGTTTACGTGAGCCTCGATCATTTGCTTGAAGAGTTTTTCTTGAATCCATGGCATATCCTTTATTGTTCTAACAATTATCTTTAAGCATAATTCATAAACGACTTTAGATATATTGTTGATCACCCTTTCTATGCTAGATCCTAAGCATTCGACTCTTCATCTCCAGTATGGGGGTGCTCCACCTTTAGACTCGAAACATTGAGGACAATGTTTAATTTTAGTATGGGGGGTGAATAGATACTTGCCTTGCTACGCCCTCATGTTTTCCAATTTTCATCCTTTTGTTTTGTTTTGTTGCAAATAATGCTAAAAATAGCCAAATTTTAAAATTTTTCTTTGTTTTCATAAGTGGCCTTTAAGACACGGATGTATATTTTCCGATGGGTAGAATAAGAGTTAAGTTTTTACTTGAAGGGCATTTGCAGCCTTTTACATTCCTTAACCCGCTTAAATCAAATTTTGCTAGAGTTTTATAAAGGGAACTTTAAAACGCGAATGTCTTAACTCATACGGGTTAAGAACAAGAACTCATACGGGATGAGAAGATTGGAGAAGTTCCAAAAAGGCCCTAACAAGGCATGAGGACTCTATTTTGTTGCTAAAGATCCAAGATGATGTGAAGAATCATTATTCCAAAATCAATATGAAGGATCGAGACACACGACGAAAATCAATTTACTCCTCTAAAGATCATGGAGAAGTCTATCCAAAAAGACCCTAACAAGGTATGAGGATAAATATATCCAAGTCTGAAAAGGAAGCGGATCGTTGTATATCAAAATCTAAAATAAAGACTGAAGAAAAATGATGAAGTTGTGGTCCAAGTATAAAGAATCTCTCAAAAACGTCAAGTGAAGAAATTCCAAAATATGAATAGAAGACCATTATTTCAAGAACGTCTTCGTGGACTCGAAGTATGAAGTACATGCCAAATATCGGTCTGAGAAAGGTCTCAAATCGTGAAACGAGTTATGCCAAGATATGAACTTAAGGAGATTACGAGAAGTCGTTTTAAAAGATTTTGTCCTTTAGCTAACGATCGATTAAATCGTGCTACTTTTTTCGGACTGATAAATGCTCAAATAAGTCAATATGAATCACTTGTGATCCATGACAAATAGTTAAAAAATTCTAGATACCTTTTCTTTTCATAATAACTAGGATTGCGGGGAGAAAAAGTATTACTCAATTTGGACGTATGAGTAGTGTTAGCATTCTGACTTGTACCAACAATGATCTCGTTTTTTAACTTAGCATGGAATGTATGACAATCAAGGATGACAAACTTTACTCTATGAGACATTCACTTGTTTTTATTCATTGACCCCAAAAGACAAATACGTGAAGAAAATCATACATAATGTCTTTAACACATCGTAGTAGTAGTATAGCAAGTTTTACTTTTCAATAAAGGGTAACAAAATTAAATTTTGTAGATGCTTAGATACTTTATTCTAGCATTGAGTGAGGGCACGACAATGGCTTAGTATAGGGGATTGATGAGATGGTATTTATACATGATCTCATCATTCCTTTTGGGCTTTAAATGCATAAAATGTCACAAATATACCATATATTATGCTTGTGTTTGTTACTTGTGTATTTTAGGTATGGATATCATGAAAAAGACAAAAGATCACAAGAAACAAGGAAAAACAAACACTTGAAATGAAGCCGCACAATACCCGTGTTATGAACCCTAGTTATGATTTTCCAAAGAAAAGTCCTTGAAGTTTTGAAGATATTCTAGAAAGATCTCTCATAAATGAAGAAATGACACTTAATACCCGTGTATATTCATAATTAAAAGTTTGGTCCCTTAAGTTTGTCAAAATTACAAAAAGGTCCCTCAACTTTGAAGAATTGAAAAGTTTAGTCCCTTATTAATAAAGAATTGGCAATATTGGTCCTCCTCAAAGTCAAACATACCAAGAAGACCTTAAATATCCAATAATGTACAAAATTAGTCATTCAAATATCCAAACATGTCAAAAGAAACCCTTGAAATCCCTTTTGTAAAGTTTTTGTGTCAAAAATTTGAAAAACAAAACATCAAAACAAAGGGAAATACGTTTTAAGGCTGAGTAAACATGTTATTCATATTTCACCAAAGAAATAGGACCAAACTTGCCTTAAACCAAACTTCAATACCTAAAAACACGCGGGTAACAATTACTGTTGAGATTCAACCTTGTTATGTTCATGTTTTTACCCAGGCACCAAAAAGATGAAAACAAAGGGGAAACAACAATTGATCCTTCCCACGCTGATTCACCTCACCCCAAACCCTTGGCACAATTAAATCACAAAACCCACTAACCAGTCGACCCCACACTCCCTCCCCTTCACCACTCATGAGACGACAAGTGTCTAGGAATCACAACTTGATAAGATCAATGGAACATAATCACTACTTTGTCTCCAAGGATAGAATGAACGATTTTGATCACATTTGACAATTTGCAGCACCAAAAACGTCTAAAAGACTAAAGGGGCATTTCTGGGAAGTCCTAGGGATTAGGGTTTATGTATTTATCTTTCTAGAATCGTCTATTGCAGTCTATAAATAGAGCCCTCAAGATGTGAGTGAGCCTTTGTTCCAGATTTACAAAAGTTCTTGTAATTCCATTTATTTTAATAAAATTGGTAGTTTTTCAAAAAGTTTAAATTTCCTTTAGTTATTTAAAGTTGGTATTAGTTTTGTGCAAATCTGAGTTCCCTATTGATTATTTGTTCGAGTTTTTGAGGAAGGTTTTAAGTTAAAAAGATCTTTTGGTTTCAAATATTGTGGTTTTTGTTTTGGATCCTTGGTTTTTAGATATACCTTAACAGCTTTAGACCATAACCTTTGAAGTTGATCATACACACCTTCAATCCTTAGATCAGGGGTTTTGTGAACCTTCAGGATTTGGTTCATCATCTTGTGAGGTTTTTCAAAACTCTAAGTTTTGTTTCCTGTTTGATATCTGATTATTATATCTTGTGTTTTGTTCTTGTTTGATCTTAGCATGTATTAAGGAAGCTTTTGGTTGTTATAGCTACCACATAAGCTCTAAACAGCCCAAGGTGTGGATTGTACATCTTGGAGGTTTAATTTTCAAACCCCTTTTTTTCCTGTCAAGTATTTGATCATTATGTGATTTGAGATCTTATGGGTTGATTGCTTGAATTTGTGTTGAAATCTGTTCATTACGGGGTATTAGACCATAATCCATCTAGAACTTGTTAGGTTTAAAAGATTAAAACCAGATCTGCTTACAACAGGTGGTTTAAGGGGTATTTGTTTTCTCTTGTTCATAGGCCTTAGGTCCTTTGGGATTTAGTTCTTGGTGTTTTTAGTTGATTTTTTTACTGTTTTTAAAGGTTTTTATGATAGTGGTAAAGTCTAAAACAAAAGGTACAAAAAATAGTAGGTTGCTAGTTTCTGTATACACTTTTGTGTCAGACATATCAGTAGGATTTGGGTTACTCATTTGAATGATTCATGCTCTGAAAATTGGTATGCTTATAGATCTAGTGGTTGGGTAACTCTGCATAATCCGGTTGTGAAGTTTGGTAGCTTATTAAAGATTTTACAGCTTATTGATTTTCATTGATTGGTCAAGTATATCAGCTATTGTATCATTGATTGCATGCTTGTTGATTTGGCTGTTTAAGTGCTCAATTGTGTTTAAACTTGTGTTATTTTTGTTTCTTTTGACTCCCACTAAGCCAATGCTTATTGGGGTGCCTTTGTCTCCAAAAAATCCACCAAACAAGGCCTGAAATCAAGCCAAAAAGTATCTGCTTAAGTATCAGTGGGAACTCCTTTCCCACTGACACTACCCACTAGCAGTGTTAATTCACTTTCAGCTTATTGCTTATTCATTCTAGCTTATTCCTTTGTGCAAAAACTTTTGTTTTATAATAGGTCTCACTTATTTCATCTCATAAGCTAGTCTGGGAGTTTGTAGCCTTTAATTTTAAGGTTTTACTAGAAAACGAACTTATTTGACTTTTTTAAAAGTGCTTATCATCTTATTCAACTTACTTGGCTTAGCTTATTAGGTGTTTTATGATTGATTTGTCTTAATTAAGTCATTTAGAGTCTTTTGCAAGTTGAATCAAGTTCTAAAGTGGTCTAAATCTCTAAAACGACTATTTTGTCGTTTAGTGAAAAAATAGTTTGCTTATTTCTGGCTTATTCTTTGATCTTTTTCAAAATTTCTTTTTACAAATAACTTTATAATCTCAATAGAAGGATGTGTGTTGAATTAGAGGTTATGGCATCATCTTATAGCTTAATGGGCTTATTGGCCCATTAAGAATAAGTTGTGTGACATTTAAGTTGTGATAAGCTCACTTTCAGCTTTTGGGGCTTTAATGTTTTTTGTTTAAAGTTGAATTTAAAGCTAGACTGGTGATTTTGGGCTTATTTGGTTGACTTTTTGCATATTGGGCCTAAAAGCCCATTTAAGTGGACTGTTTTTGTTTTTAGCCCATTTGGGGGCCCAATAGGGGTATTTTGGTAATTTAAACTTCATTTTCTTTTTAATTAGGTCAAAATAAACTAGTTTGCCAGTTCTTAGGCTTTTTTATAAATTTTTTATTTTTAATATTAGTTTAATATTAAAAAAAATTTTAATTATTTTTAATAGATTTAATAGTTTTAAAAATTTGGAAAAATACTTTTTAGTTTAATTTACTTATTTTTGAGGTTTACAAATTGAAAAATCTTTATTTGGGCTTTTTATTAATTTATAAACCCTAATTGGATTTTTAGAAATCTTTGGTAACTTTTTTGGAATTTTTAGTGGAAGTTTTTATTTTGTCCATTTTACGGTTTTACGTTTTGTACGTCGTAGTGTATCTTTCTCGTATCCGTCATTCTCTTTTCTCACCTTTTCTTTTTACAAATATTAATCCAAAGTCATACAAGTTTTTCACACACAACCAACCTCCTTGGGAGACAAACTTTCACCTTTGGGTCATTAGTGCTTGATTTTCATAAATCGACACTTAATACTTACCGCTTCATTTACGCTTTGTTTTCCTAAAACACGTAAACATACCACAATCAATCAACATGCAAATGACTATCATGATGAGGAGGAGCGTATTGCGCTTGGTAACTTAAGTGTTTCTTTACAAAAATATGTCAAAGAAACTATAAAATGTCAAAAGCAATTAAAGAAGGCAAACGCTACGCTCACTCAAAATTTTGAAGAAAGCAAAGCTACAGTAAAAAAATCTAATGAACTTCTTGCAAGCTGCAGAGCTGAGCTTATTCCAAAAGACAAAGAGCTTGCAAGGTACAAAGGGGGTGTTGTTACTACTATAAAGGATGTTTTTTGAAACTAAATACAACGAAGTCGTGGAACTTGAAGTTCAAATTGATTTGTATAAAAAAATTGTTTATAAAACAAATCAATCTATTCAAACCATGCGAATGTTGGCACCTCGTTCGTTTTTCAAGGGTAACGCTAGTTTTGCTAGTCCTAAGTACCTCGAGCAAGCTCAATCTGAGAACCCGCGCCTATATATTGAGGAGTCCCAATGGACCTACGTTGATTGGTTAATTGCTAGGACCGATAGTGATGAGTCATTAATTTTTGAAGAACAAAGTAGATCACCAGTGAATAAAAACTTTGTGAAACCATATAATTATGTTTATGAAAATAGTCTTTATGAAATTTTCAAACCACAAAAACAGAAGTCTCATGAAAAAATATTTTACGAATGTGAACAAACAAAAATTAAATGGAGACAAGTTTTTGCCACTAAGAAAACTAATGTTTCAAAATTTATTGAGTACTTTCCATATAAAACTTCTGTAAGAAAGAGTAAGCAAGCACTTAGTTTTCTTAAACAAAATATTGAAAATTTCAAAAAGGTTGAAGATGACGACTGGAAAGAACGTGAACGTTTGAAAGGCAACAAAGAAATTCCTGGATATAACTGTGCTTGTGAAAAGTATTTTGATTCCGCTTGCGGAAAGAACACAAAAACATATTTTGGAATTTGAAATATTAATTAAGCAAGAAATGTTTGATGATTTGAAATATGTGGAATCTCTTGAACAAGAAGTGAACGACCATCAACCTAAAAGAGACGAATTTTCTATAGCATATGATCTACTCTTGCAAAAATGCCTCTCAAAAGATATTATGTGTGTTTATGTTACATCTTGTGCTGATATTGATGAATATTCTGATGTTACATGTAAATATCTTGATCAAGTCAAAGAGTGTGAACGTCTTGAAACTGAGCTTTCGAATAAAGTTGACCAAAAAGAGTTTTCGTTGCTTCAACATAGATATGATTATCTTCAAAAACCTTGTCATTCACTTGAACTTGCTTTGCAAAACAAAGTAAGCAGCTTTTTAAATGATACGCCTTTGGAAGTAAAATTATATGAGTCATGTTGATTAGTAAACGAAAAAAGTCTTGATATTTCGGATTTGAAAGCTCAGTTAAAAGAAAAAGACATAACAATAGCAGAGTTGAAGAAACTCGTTGCTAAGATGGGTAGGAAAGTTGTCGAACCTAGCGTTAAGAAACCTGTTGTTAGACAACCCAATGCCTATAAAGTGAATAGATCCTCTATCTTGGGAAAACCATCCGCTTTCTGAAATTCCTCGTTTGCAAAACCTGTCTTTGCCCCCAAGATGGATGGAAAGGAAAGGATACCACAGAATCAACCCATAAGGATTATTCTAGCACCAAGCGTTATGCACAATAATGTGATTAAACCATGGATGTATAGAATTACCACTAAACCCACAAAAAAAGTTAGTCAATTGCCTCAGACTTCTAGAAACACTAATACTCGTGTGTCTTCTACTAAAGGAGTAGCCTCCACTGCTAGTGTTAGACAGCCTCAGCTTAAGAGAACTCATGTGAATGATAACGTTTGGAAACACAAGAGTCAAGGCAAGATGAAGGAAGTAGAAGAACACCCTAGGAATTTGAATGTTTTTAAGAATAAAATGTCTGTAATCGCGTGTAATGACGATTTAAATGCTTGGAATGATTTGAATGCTTTGAATGTTAAATTTGTTTGTGTCAAATGTGGAAAATGTGCTAATGCTAATCATTCTTTATGTGCTATGAATAATGTGAAAGGAGTAGATACTAGAACTAAGAAGCAAGTTGCGATGCCTATTAGTGCTAGTAAACCCAAACGCAAAGTGAACCATACTGGTGCAACCCCCACTAAGAAAAGTATTGCATCAGACTCCACCACTAAGAATCCTAGAAGCATAATTATGGAATTATATGAGTCTTCTAGCAAGTCTTGGAAATGTTGGTTTGCTAATCAATGTCCTCCAGGATATAAGGATGCCTAAAGTTAGCATAGAAAATGTGACAACGAGTGTCAGTATGCCTTTAAATGTTGCTAAGGACACTAATGATTCTGAAATCACAACTAACGTGGCCTACAATTTAGCAAATGCTCCATCGTGTTCTAATTCTTCTGCAGGTGATATAAATAATTCTCTTCATACTGGACTCCGGATGCACGAAGCACATGACGGGGAATCTCAAGCTTCTAATTAACTTCGTGGAGATGGACCTAGGTACGATCCGATTTAGAAATGATCAATTTGCACCGATCTTAGGATATGGATATTTGGTTCAAAGGAATATCACGATCATAAGGGTATACTACGTCGAAGGGATCAATCACAATCTTTTCTCGGTTGGTCAATTTTGTGATGCGGATTTAGAGGTTGCTTTTAGAAAGAAGACATGTTTTGTTCGTGATTATGATGGGAATGATTTACTCACCGGTTCACGGGGTACCGATCTTTACACAATTTCACTTCAAGACACAACTTCCTCAACTCCAATTTGCTTCATGGCTAAAGATTCATGACTCATGCATGGTTTTGGAATCAACGTTTATCTCATCTCAATTTTGATACAATCAACTTACTTTCCAAGAAAGATATTGTTAGAGGCCTTCCAAGCTTGAAATTCATCAACGATGGTCTTTGTTCTTCTTGTGAGCTTTGTAAAGCTAAACGAAGTAGTTTCAAAACAAGCACTACGCCAAGCTCTAAAGGATGGTTAGATCTTCTTCATATCGATCTGTGTGGTCCCATGCGTGTTCAAAGTATCAATGGGAAGAAATAGATTATGGTAATTGTCGATGATTACTCAAGGTACACATGGACTCACTTCTTATGGTCCAAGGATGAAACACCCAAACTTCTAATCAACTTCCTTAAACTGATACAACGTGATCTTCAAGCTCAAGTAAAAGTGGTTCGTACTGACAGAGGAACAAAATTTTTTAATTCAACTCTAAAGAACTATTTTGAGGCCGAAGGAATTGAACATGAAACATCTATTGCTCGAACACCCAAACAAAACGGTGTTGTTGAAAGACGAAACCGTACTTTAGTTGAGGCTGCTCGAACATTGTTATCCTCTTCAAAACTTCCACTATTCTTTTGGGTCGAAGCCGTGTCAACTTCATGCTACACACAAAACTGATCCTTAATTATTCCAAGACACGAAAAGACACCATATCACATAATTCATGATCGAAAACCTTCACTCAAACACCTTCACGTTTTTAGATGTACTTGTCATTATACGAGATAGTGAAAATTTGGATAAGATGTAAGAGAAAGGTGATGCATGTATTCTAGTGGGATATGCAACTCAGTCTAAGGGATATAGAGTTTACAACAAGAGAATAAAATTGATGGTCGAGACTATTCATATCTGATTTGATGAATTAGAAGAAATGGAACTTGATCAAAACAGTTTAATTCCCGATCCACAACGACAAACGACTTCCGTTCACAACCGCACGGAACTCGGAACTCAAGACCACATCAATGAACCGTCATGTTCAAAGTTGGTTCAAGGAAATGTTCCAAGAGCATATATGACTGTCAACACGACAATTAGAAGAGTTGGAAATGTTATATGGACCAATGTATGATGAATATTTTATGGGGGAGAAACATGTTGTATCAAAGTCTTCCGTTGTCACTTATGATAAGAATGATGATACCGATCATCGTCAACAAAAGGATACAACTTCATTTAATTCAACACGGGTTGCTGCAGTTTACCTCCACAGAATATCACATCAACAACCGCTCCTACAACATCCACAACTACTGTCATTGCTCCAGAGAACAAAATCAAGCATACCATGCAATAAATGACGAAGACGAAATTATCAACCTATTCGGTACACCGGTACACGAAACTGGAGAGTCTTCTACTCGCCATGTTGATCCGTCAAATATGCATACATTTTACCGACGACATCCTTCAACACATCATTGGACCCGAGATTATCCTTTGGTTCAAGTAATTGGAAACCCTTCACAGCCCGTTCATACAAGACGACAACTTGAAACCGACGGTGATGTTTATATGTTTGCACTCGCCGTGAGTACAGCTGAACCAAAAAATATCAAAGAGGCCTTGGCAAATCACGCTTGGATTGAATCGATGACAGATGAACTTCAACAATTTGAAAGACTTAAAGTCTAGGAACTTGTTGACATACCATTTGATATAACACCATTAAATATTCGATGGATCTGGAAAAACAAGATGGATGAAGAAAACACGATCATCAAGAATAAATCTAGGCTGGTGGCTAAAGGGTATGGCCAGAAAGAGGGTATTGATTTTGAAGAATCATTTGCACCAGTAGCTCGTATGGAAGCGGTCAGGATTTTCCTTGGTTATGATACACATAAGGGATTCATCGTTTATCAAATGGACGTAAAGACGGCGTTTCTTAACGGTCCTTTAAAGGAAGAAGTCTATATCACACAGCCGGAAGGATTCGTCAATCCTCATTATCCTGACAAGGTGTATCGTCTCCACAAAGCACTTTATGGACTCAAGCAAGCTCCAAGGGCGTGGTATGACGAGCTCTCGAAATTTCTGGTACCCAAAGGTTTCTCAAAAGGTTCCATTGATCTAACTTAGTTCACATATAAATATGGGGATGACATTTTTCTTGTGCAAATTTATGTTGAAGACATTATTTTCGGGTCTACAAACCCAAAAATTTCAAAATGGTTTGAACGAGTAATGCACACCAATTTGAAATGTCAATGATGGGCGAACTAAAATTCTTTCAAGGAATTCAAGTTCACCAATCCCCAAGTGGTATCTTTATCAACCAAGCTAAGTATTGTCAAGAGATATTAAAAAAGCATGGTATGACCTCATGTGACCCCGTTGAGACACCGTTATCAACCATATCCCTAGATGCTGATTTGGAGGGAGATGCCATAGATCAAACTAGATATCATTCCATGATCGGCTCCCTCATGTACTTAACAACAAGCCGACCAGATATATCAAATGTTATGTGTTATTGTGCACGATATCAAGCACGACCCACTTAAAAAACACCTCAAGGAGGTTAAACAGGTCTTTCGGTACCTTAAGAATACCATTCACATGGGACTCCGATATCCGAGGGAAATTAGTTTCTTTCTAACGGCCTATTCAGATTCTGATCATGCAGTGTGTCTTGATACACGAAAAAGTACTTCTACTGGTTCACAATTTCTAGGTTAAGATAAGCTCGTGGGATGGTCTTCCAAGAAGCAGGATTACACGTATCATCAGCCGAAGCGGAGTATGTGTCTCTGTCTGCATGTTGTGCTCAAGTTCTTTAGATGAGAACACAACTCACGGATTATGGCTTCCACTTTGATAAAGTACCTATGTACTGTGACTCAAAGTCCGCCATAGCCATCTCCTGCAATCCGGTACAACATTCCCGCACGAAGCACATTGATGTCAGATATCACTTCATTAAGGAACAAGTTGAAAGGGGTATCGTTGAACTATACTTTGTTGGAACTGATTACCAATTAGCTGACTTGTTTACAAAAGCTCTTTGGAAAGACAGGTTTGCGTATCTTGTTAGTAAAATTGGTATGAGATGTTTGACTCCAGCACAACTGGAGATTCTGGCAAATAAGCCTACTTGATTCATCTATCAAACATCTACTTGTAAATATTAATGAAAAACCAAAAACCAAAATTAAAAAATCTTTGATAATCAAAAAATATTCTTCTCGACATGTCTTTCAGTATCGATAATATGGACGTGCCTAGAAATGTCGCTCAATAACGACACGGGTGTGTGCATAAAGCTCGAATGAAAGTTGTAAATATTTTTCAAAACATGTCATTTTTACTTTTAATAAAGGAAAATGTCTATTTTGGACAATTTTTCCTACAACGGGTAGAGCAATCTAACTTGGGTTGAGCTTGTCACAAAACGTTCAACGTTTTGAGCTTAACAAAATGGCTTGTAATCATTTTGAGATTAAAACCCGGATCTATATTCACGGGGGAGTGTACGCTTTAGTGCCCTTACCCTCAGCAAAAGAAGAGGAATCTTCTTAACTTGAGTGGATTCGTCAAGACATTCAAAGTCTATGTACTCAAGTTAATGCTTTTAAAAATCCATTTTTTTCAAAAAAATTGGAATTTTGAGATTTTTCAAAAAGCGTTGAACACAATTTTTTCAAGAATTTTTTCAATAGTTTTTTCAATGATAATTTAAAATCTTTCAAAATTGTATGTTCAACAACTCTTATCCTCAAAAGTTTAATGTGGGTCATATCCTGGTAATGACGATTCCATTGGGTCAATTTTTGAGGGGGAGCGTTCCAAATTCATGCTAAGTTTGACACATTTTTATCCCGAATGTTTTTCAAGACTACTTTTCACAACATATTTTAATCAAATTTGGTATCTCTAATATCAAACGATTTTATATATTAGAGATAGGGGACAAAATGTGATTAAAATGTGATCTAAAGACCCAAGCACTTATGGTTACGATACCTACAACATCTTTAATTCACAACGTTATTGGTGTAAAAAGGGTCGTTAGGTTTAAGTCTTATGATCCAACCAGAACCAGAGGGATCTTCCCAGGGACAATCCAATAGATTATTAGAAGTCATTAGGAAAGATGGAGTAGAATATAAACGAAGCTGAATGCCGACTAAGTACTGATGCTAGCACTGGAACAATCACAACAAGGTGCTAGTAATGATGTCTTGGTAAGCGTTGAAGGGGTTGAAGAATGAAAAAGAAATGTAAGGATAAAGGGTGTAAAGAAATTAGCCCTCCATACAACTTAGGCAGAAACCAGGTCAACACATCATGAAGACAACGCATTATGGACCTAGTGATCTAATACACAACCCCTCCCCAGCTGACTCAGGCTTCTCTCAAAAAAAGTTTGTTTTATTGTCACAGAGATCAACACAACTTCTATTGACTTTCTCACTCCGAGATAGTTGATATTGAATAGGTGGCATCTGCTCCAGCCTCCGACCACTAATAGTGCACAAATCGGGTCTAGAGCCAAGAGATCAATCAAATCTCATTAGGACACACGAAATGAAGATAAAGAGAGTCCTACGCTATATCCTTGTGATGTTTCTAGAACAATCTGAGTGATACTACTTAGTATTCACAATGATGAGTGGAAATCCTTCCAGTGTTAACATCAAACAGCACTACGGTAGGTCATGTGTAAGATTCTTTATGAGTTGAACATATGTAAAACTGAAAAGCAACAATGGTTTGTTTCTTTATCGATTCAAACTCGTTTTAGGTTTCTACACAATATCTTTAGGATCTTGCCGGAATAATCAAAGTGATATTTATTAATATTCACAGTGACGAATGGAAATCCTTCTAGGGTCAACATTAAACAGCGCTACGATAGGTAACTTGCGAGATTCTTATGAATCAAGCTTGTGTCAACTGGAAAGCAACAATGGTAAGATTCTTAATGAATCAAAATTGTTCCAGGAATTTGAATTAACGACTTTAATCAAGCGGATATTTATCCAACTGATTCACTCTTTATGTTCATAGTCTTGCTTTGAGATGGTCGAGTAAAGAGAACGGCTAGTACTGCCGCGAAACCCTACCAAGGAGATTCTTAATTGAATCTACCTAATCAGAGGTACGATATTTAATATCGTGTAACTGTCTTCACCGACCGGAGGTAAAACGCTACCGATTTAGGACGAATGTCAAAGCCATTCAGTCAGTGTCTATGTTTTATCTCAAGAAGGTGGTGTTACAGTGTACTCAGAAAAGTCAAAGATTCAAAACCACATACTCATTCCCAAAGACATTCAACAATCAAGAAAGCTAAAGACTTCCGCATCTCTGATGGTCAAAATCTTCCTTATCAATTAATATAGAGGAATGACCTCTATTCAAAGGAGATTGTTAGCAAGCTTTCAAGATAGTGCAAAGTATGAGCGTGTGGATAAAGACACAAGATCACAAGATGGCAAAGACAAGTACAGGATAATTTGAAGATCTCAAGATAAAAGACAAAGTCAAAAGACAATGACAAAGGCTCAAAGATCATAGCATGAAGGAACAAGACTACTATTATAAGTTCAAGACTCATTTATGACGAGATTTGTAATCTCCAAATATCAAAGGGGAATGACCTCACATTGGGGGAGATTGTTAGCCTAAAAAATGTTGAGTCAAACAAGAATGTTCGGTCATAGGTTTATATTGTAACATTTATTAGAACGTTATAATAGTTAGTTAAAATAGTCGTGACATTATGGGCTTGATGGCTAGCTTAAAAGGCCTCTTTCAAGGTACTAGGCATTCATTCAAGCCCGACCCAAAACAAATATAGTCCAATAGAAAGCCCGCATGTGGGTGGACTATATAAGCACCCTCCTAGCATGTGAGGAGGGTTGGTAGTTCTCATTTTCTCAATCTAGTATTCATATAGTTAATCATCTCTCTCTACTTTCTCTCTCTAATTTCTCTCTCTAGAAACTCATATCTTTTCCATCTCATTTCTTTAATCTATTATCATATAATTAGGACAACACATCTTCATTGTAAATACTTGCGTATTACTTGGATGTTCAGGCAAGATCATGAAGATTTTGTGTTGATCTACGTGTGATTAAAAAAAATACCTTTTGAGAGATATCTAAGTTAGCTAGGATGGGTTGTGCAATACATCATTGGGTCCATAATGTGTATCTTCAATAACATATGAGTTGACCCGGTTTCTGCCTAAGGTTGTAAGGAGGACTTCTTTCTATTCACCCTTTATCATTACAAATTTTTTCATTCTTCAACCCCTTAAATGCTTACCAATATGTCATAACTAGCACCTTGTTGTGATTGTTCTAGTGCTAACTTAAGTACTTGGTCGACATTCAGCTACGTTCACAATCTTTCTCCATCTTTCCTAAGGACTACTATTTCTAGCTATGGAATGTCCTTGGGAAGATTCCTCCTGTTCTAGAAGAATCATTGGACTTTAACCTATCCTACCATCCTTATGTCACCACAATCTTTACCGTCGTGAATAGAGATGTTTTGGGTAAGTGTGTGTCACCATGAAATCCATTTTGATATCCAAATACATTTTGCTCCCCTTTAACATATATCATGATATCCGAAAACATTTCACACATGTCGGGATGAGCTATAACGTTAAGTCAAACCATTTGTGATTAATCATTTCCCATATTAAATCATTTTCTCCCGCATATTAAAAATATTAACCCAATCGATGTTTTTAATATCAATTGATTTAATAACACTTTAAGATAATTTGGGAAGAAAAATTCAAATCTAATTATCTTCATGATTTATAGAAGCTCCCCCTCAAATTAATGAGGTTGTACTTGGTACGTAAATTAAATACCTTTTAAACACAAGTGTAAGGTACTTATCACGTGTAAAAATCATATATGATAATGTATTCACAAGATTGATAATTTACGAGGTTGGACAAAAATGATGAGAACATCATATGATAGAATCACAGGGTTCTTGTTCACGAATGTTGTTCTCCCCCGTAACGTCTGAAATTATCTCCTCCTTTTTGAAAAGTGGTAATCTTTCATGACACCACATGTACAATTGATATCGTTGTCTTCAAACCAATTTGTTAACTTGGCACTTTCGACATCGAAGATTCTGAATGCTTGACAATTGCTCCCCCTCAATTGTTGACCCGTGTTCTATCGAAAGAGTTGTAGTCGCCGTTTGAGTAGTCGCATCGTCGAGTATGTAGATATCAATTGTAAATTTTTGCGGGTTGTGGAGATGATAACTCCATAAAAAAAGATTTCTCTTGTTTTAACAAATAAATACACTGATGCGTACATATATTCGTGTTAGATTGTGTTATTACGTAAACACAATCCCTTACATGGTTATAAAAAAACCATGCCTGAGAAAATTAATTCCCGTTGTTGAGTCAAAGCTTTCCGGTGAAATGCTTGACTTGAATATGAAAGGCGGGTTACTATTTGAAGTAATAGCAAGCCATTTTTAGCAAGTTTTAAATCATTTAAACATCTGCTCGAACTTTATTTACAACCCTGTGACATTATTGTACGACATTTCTAGGATCGTAAATATTATTGATTCCGGAAGACATGCTCTTTTGTCAACACATTGTTGAACACACAATTTTGAAAGATATTGAAAAAAAAATATTTTGAAAAATTCTTGAAAAATTGTGTTCAACGGTTTTAATAAACCAATTACTTGAGCTTAAGATTTTGAATATCTTACTAAATGAGCTCAAGTCCAAGAAGTTATAAACTTGTCGTTGTGAGGATAAGTTTATCATCGGCGATAAACTTTCCTTTTAACTGAAGAACGAGTCCTAAGCTGACATTTACTTAGAAGTCGTTTTCATGACCTTGAAAAGTTTTGAAAGTTTTAACGGAAAGTTCATGACCGAGAAAGGTGATGTAATATCCCATTTTGGTAAATGTAATGTCATGCGTAATTATGGCGTGTCATCAAAGAATGCAAGGTAAATGTCAAAAAACATTAATGACCATGAATGGAAATACCGGAAACAAACATCGGTAGTCCAAGTATAAGCTCATCACACATGAATATAAGTACTGAAATGGAAAAGGAATAAACAATTTCCAAAGAAATAAGTAGCATAATGTATGGAACAATGCATAAAGTAGTGAAGGCTAGATAGCTTCCAATCCGTATGCACATACTCTTAAAATGTATGAGCTCCCTTGAGTACCTGCCATTTGAGGACATGAAAGGAAAACGGCTGATCATAACGCCCAGTGAACGGATAAACAAGTATAACATGAAATGACATAAGCATGAAAGACTAATAGCAGCGGAAATATAAAAGTCCTAGATCACCTGGAACATGTTTATAAAACTGGTTTTAAAGTTTGAGAAGACTTATGTTTTTATATGAAAATCTGTGATAATTAGCCAAACCTTATATAGGTCATGAGGTTCCACCATGCATGAATACTTGTAGGGGAGACCCCATCATGCAATTAGAGGGGTTGCCTCTAATTAAATAGTCTAGATAGGAGGGATCAACTCCTTGTGAAGGATGCAAGGCACACATCGCATTCACCATGAAAATCCTATAAAACATGTAACTAGGATGCACCCATACGCCCCACATGATAATAAATATAGGCCAAAACTGAAAAGGGATACCATGAGCAATCACTCCGCCGTGGGGAAGTCATAACACTGATGCCTCCTGTATAGTTATGGTACCTCCATAACTAGGTAACACCAGTCATGCATGTATATGGATTAGGCATTTAAACTAACATAAGTAATCAAACATATAAAACAAATACTGGGAAAATAGTTGGCTACAAACGGGGAATCCAAATAAGGAAAGTGATATGACTGAAATCTCATATCAATTATATCAAAAATAACCCTAATAAGGATCATTTGTTTGTAAGAATGAAGCTCAAGGGACCAGAAATGACAACTTTTTAAAGATTCTAGCTTAAATCAAAAATCTGCTAAACAGAAGGACTAATTTTGCCAAAATGAGGAGAAGTTTATATTGGATCCGTGTGTCATTGTTTTAAACCAATGAGAGGCGCCCATTTCCTTCACTTGGATCACCACATCATGCCAGCTGGCCACTAACAGCCGTCACAATTAAATAACCAGATCATAACAGTGGTTACCACTTTCTCTTGTCTCCTCCAATCACAACTCGCCACTCCATAATTTCTACTGTTTAAATGGATCACAATCCGTGTGACCATTATTGGGCGAGTAAACAACTTACACGTGGATATTCAAACTCTAAACGAGCCCAGATTTGACAAAGAGGAAGAGTGATTTTCAGAAGATGAGTTCAGCATCAAAAGTGCTCTAAATCAAGAGAGGAATCCATTCCAACCATTCAATTGAATTGAAATCAACTCAAGATAAAACGCCCAAATCTGTTCTTCATCTGAAAATTGCAATTAAGCAATTGAGACCACATGGAAAGTAGGTATTGGTTCCCACACGTCACTGCACCTCAACTAACTACAATCTTCTTCTATAAATAGCCCCATTGTACTTTCATTTTCGTATTGTATCTAGTGTATGAAAAAATACACACTTATCATTTCCTCTCATTTTCAGTTAGAGAATTAGTTTCTAACTAATCTCAAGTGTCTGATAAACACTTGAGTTAGTTAGTTAGTAGTGTAACAACTTTGTAACAACCTTCTGCCATTAACAAAACTTCAACTTTCACTTTTCACTTCAATACTCTTCTCATTACTGCATTATGTTAGCCTCAAAAATATTGAGTCAAACAAGAATGTTCGGTCATAGGTTTATATTGTAATATTTATTAGAACGTTGTAATAGTTAGTTAAAATAGTCGTGACATTACGGGCTTGATGGTTAGCTTAAAAGGCCTCTTTCAAGGTACTAATCATTTATTCAAGCCCGACCCAAAACATATATAGTCCAATAGAAATCCCGCATGTGGGTGGACTATATAAGCACCCTCCTAGCATGTTAGGAGGATGGCAAGTTCTCATTTTTTCTCTAATCTAATATTCACATAGTTTCAAAATCTTCTCTCTACTCTCTCTCACTACTTTCTCTCTCTAGAAATCCATCTCTTTTCATCTATTTTCTATCTTTAATCATCTAATAACATGGGACAACAATTGGTATCAATCGCCACGGGGTAGATTTGTGATTTGTTGTTTGGTTTATTGTTTGGTTCGGTTGATTTATCATCAAAATCATCTCGAATGAATTTTTTATAGTGTTTTCGGGCTCTAAATCTTGATATAAATCACTTGCATAGATTTGGTAGGGATTTGGTTAAGTTTTTGTGGTTCAAACCGCAAGTTTTTGGGGTGTTTGGATTGTTTTTGAGGTTCGGTTTGAAGAACAGTAGCTACGTTGGCAAACAGATTATTCCGAAAAGAGAGGTTTCGGAAAAGAGTTTTGGTATTCCGATGAAAGGTGCTTTTCCTTGCTTTATCCGAAATGAAGTTATCCGAAGGTGAGTGTTTTGGGTTTGGTTTATCCGAAAATATTCTAATTATCCGAAAACACAAGTATCCGAATTCACTCCATCAAATCTAAAAAGAATCATTTATCCGAATATCACTTTTTTATCCGAAAAACCACAGATTATTCCAGAAATAATTTATCCGAATATCTTAGTTTATTCGAAAAACTGTAATTATTCCGAAAAAGTTCTTTATTCTGAAACCAATTCATTTTCCCAAAAACTGTGATTTATCCGAAAAAAGAACATTATTCCGAAAATCCACAATTTTTCTGAAAAAGGAGCTTATTCCGAAAATACCAATTTTATCCAAAAACTCCTCATTTATCCGAAGACTCAACATTTTTCCGAAAATCTTCAATTTTTCCTAAAGATGCAATTATTCCGAAAATAGCCAAGTTATCCGAAAAATCCACTTTATCCAAAAAAGTGAATCTATCCGAAAACCAACATTATTTCGAAAAAGGGCTTTTATCTGAAAATTTCCATTTTATCCGGAAAAATCACTTATCCCGAAAAACACCAATATTCCAAAAATAGAAGTTTTTACAAAAGTGAAAATTTTTAGTTTGGTTTCTTGAGAAGACAATTCTTAGGGGATTTTAACATTTTTCATCGACAACAACAATCACAACACATCTACTTAAGATCCGTTTTCACTTCAACAATTTCAAGTTTTTCAACATGGATTCTACTCAAGAGTATCGTGTGATAAACAACAACATCATGGTGGCGGGTAACAAAGAGAGACCACCAATGCTTGTGACTGGTCGATATGCACAATGGCAATCACGATTCCTTCGATATCTTGACACTAAACCCAATGGTGATGTTCTTCGACGTTGCATCAAAGAAGGACCCTATACTCTCACTACAATAACCATTGCTGCAATTCCAGCAACCGATTCGACGACCAATTCCGATGAGAAAACAATTGAGGAAACATATGAGAACACTTCCAAAGAGAAACGTGCTTGGATTGATGCAGAGAAAGAAGCAATGTATTTGATTCTCAGTGGGATTGGGGATGATATTTACTCAACGGTTGATGCGTGCTCTACTGCAAAAGAAATGTGGTTTGCCATTCAACCCTTGAAACAAGGAGAATCACTTAACAAGCAAGATGTCAAAACTAACTTGTTTTGGAACTCTGGCAAGTTTACTTCATTGGATGGGGAATCAATTGATTAATACTACTCAAGGTTATACAAGATGATGAATGACATGACACAAAACAATTTGCAAGTCTCCACCATGTAAGTCAATGTGCAATTTCTACAACAACTTCAACCAGAGTGGACACGATTAGTAACGTTGGTAAAACAACAGAGTAAGTTAGACGAGGTCAACTATCACACGCTCTTTGACATTTGGAAACAATTTTAGAATGAGGCGAATGAACTTTGAGTTGAAAGGACAACAAAGACTACTAATCCACTGGCTTTGGTGTCTACCACTCAACACGTCCAAGACCATCACTCTCGTGCTCCAAATTCATACTCCACGACATCCTCCTCACCAAGGTATTCCACTACATCCTCCTCACCAAGATACTCCACTTCATCTAAGTATTCAGCTCCTACAAGATCACGAGACAAAGAACCAAGAGCACCATCACCATCACCTGAGCCATCATATAAAGAGGACAGTGATGAAGAACTAGCTCAAAAGGATAGGGAGATTAAACAACAAATTTCTTTCATTATGAAGACCTATAAGAAAATATTCAAACCCACCAACAACAATCTTCGAACATCATCTAATACAAGGAATCAATATGTTGAGAGTCCTCGAAGGTATGACACACGTCAACGTGATAAACGTCCTCCTAGGTATGATCGACGTAATCCAACACATGTAGAGGGTTCTTCACGGTATGATAGAAAAACTGCTAAGTATGATACTCAAAGGATTGCTACTGTTGCTGGAAATAGGGAAACTGTTGGTACTCCAGTGGTTCAGCATAGTGGATTCAGTGCTTTAATTTTCAAGGTTATGGGCATATGGCAAAGGAATGCAGAAAGCCGAAAAGAGTTAGGGATTCTGGTTATCATAAGGAAAAGATGCTGCTTTGTAAGAAGATGCAAGCTGGGGTTTAATTGTTGGTTTAGGAAGGAGAAATGCTTGATGACACTAATGATGAAGCCTCTGACCAAGAACTTGAAGCACATTACTCGTACATGGAAAAGGTTGAAGAAGTTCTCAACGTCACCGAAGATGACAATGGTCCTATCTTTGATACTGAGCCAATTTATAAGGTACAGACTGAAGAGGAATATAATGTGTTTGGTAATATTCATGAGCATTGTGAGCTACCCAAATCCATTAATGACATATGTATGATGGAAACGGTTGATAGCAATACCACACCTGATTCATCAAACATGTGCAATAATGAGTCTGAGGATGATAAAGCAAATGAGTATGATAATGATGAGGAGCGTATTACGCTTGCTAACTTAATTTCTTCTTTACAAAAAGATGTCAAAGAAACTAGAAAAAGTCAAAAGCAATTAAAGAAGGCAAATGCTACGCTCACTCAAAATTTTGAAGAATGCAAAGCTGCTTTAATCAAATCTAGTGAGACCATTGATAGCTATAGAGCTCAGCTTCTTCAAAAGACCAATGATATTGAGGGGTACAAAAGGTGTTTAGTTAACGTCAAAAAGGACGATTATCAACAGAAATATAATGAAACTCTTAAGCTTCTAGAACAAGAGAAACGTAATTATAACACCTCTTTGATTACTGAACGTCACAAAACGTATCTTGCTACCACTAAAGTCAATGAGCTAACTCAAGTAAATGGTTTTCTTTAAGAGGATAAAACTAAACTTGTTAATGAAAAGAAAGCAGTGGTTGAAAAGATGGAAAAGGATTTCAAAACTAAACAAGCGAATAACATCGACAAAATGGCGGAACTTGAAACTGAAATTGATTTTTACAAGAAAATTGTTTACAAAACTAATCAATCAATTCAAACCATGAGAATGTTGGCACCTCGTTCATCTTTCAAGGATAGACCTAGTTTTGCAAATCCTAAGTACCTTAAGCATGCTTAATCTGAGAATCAGCACTTATATCTTGAGGAGTCTCAAAGGACCGATCTTGATTATCTTGTTGTTATGCCCGATAGTGAAGACACAAACTATTTGGAAGAAGAGTGTAGACCAAAAGTCAATAAAGAATTTGTTAAACCATATAATTATGCTTATGAAAACAGTCTTTATGGTCTTTTCAAACCGCACACACAGAAGAATCGTGAGCAAATATTTTTCGAATGTGAACAAATAAGAGTTAAATGGAGACAAGCTTTTGCCACTAAGAAAACTATTGTTTCAAAATTTATTGAGTACTTTCCATATAAAGCTTCTGTAAGCAAGAGTAAGCAAGCACTTAGTATTCTCAAGAGTAACACTGAAAATTTCAAAAAAGTTGTTGATGATGACTGGAAAAAACGTGAACTTTCGAAAGGAAATAAAGAAATTCATCACGATATAACTGTGCTTGTGAAAAGTATTTAGATTCCGCTTGCGGAAAGAACGCAAAAACATATTTTGGAATTTGAAACATTAATTAAGCAAGAAATGTTTGATGATTTGAAATATCTAGAATCTCTTGAACAAGAAGTGAACGACCATCAAGATGAAAGAGACGAGTTCTCTACAGCATATGATCTACTCTTACATGAATGTCTCACAAAAGATATTATGTGTGTTTATGTTACATCTTGTGCTGATATTGATGAATATTCTGATGTTGCATGCAAATATCTGGATCAAGTCAAAGAGTGTGAACGTCTTGAAACTGATCTTTCGAATAAAATTGACCAAAAAGAGTTTTCGTTACTTCAACATAGATATGATTATCTTCAAAAACATTGTCACTCACTTGAACTTGTTTTGCAAAAGAAAGTTGGCGGTTTTTCAAATGATACACCTTTGGAAGTAAAATTATCTGAGTCATGTCGATTACTAAACAAAAAAAGTCTTGATATTTTGGATTTGAAAGCTCAGTTACAAGAAAAATACATAGCAATAGCAGAGTTGAAGAAACTCGTTGCTAGGATGGGTGGGAAAGTTGTCGAACCTAGCGTTAAGAAACCTATTGTTAGACAACCTAATGCCTCTAAAGTGAATAGATCCTCTATCTTGGGAAAACCATCTGCTTTCTCAAATTCCTCGTTTGCAAAACATGTGTTTACCCCTAAGATGGATGGAAAGGAAAGGTTACCACATACTCAACCCATAAGGAATACTGTAGCACCAAGTGTTAAGCACAAAAATGTGATTAAACCAGGAATGTATAGAATGACCACTAAACCCACAAACAGAGTTAGTCAATCGCCTCAAACTTCTAGAAACACTAATACTCGTGTGTCTTCTACTACAGGAGTAGTCTCCACTGCTAGTGTTAGCCGGCCTCAGCTTAAGAGCACTCAAGTGAATGATAAGGTCTGGAAACACAAGAGTCAAGGGAAGATGAAGGAAGTAGAATAACACCCTAGGAATTTGAATGTTTTTAAGAATAATAAGTATGTAATCGCGTATAATGACGATTTGAATGCTTTGAATGATTTGAATGCTTTGAATGTTAAATTTGTTTGTGTCAAATGTGGAAAATGTGCTAATGCTAATCATTCTATGTGTGCTATGAATAATGTCAAAGGCGTAGATTCTAGAAGTAAGAAGCAAGTTGCGATGCCTATTAGTGCTAGTAAACCCAAACGCAAAGCAAGTCTTGGAAATGGTGGTTTGCTAATCAATGTCCCCCAGGATATAAATGGATGCCTAAAGTTAGGACAGAAAATGTGACAACAAGTGTTAGTATGCCTTTAAATGGTGCTAAGGACACTAATGATTCAGAAATCACAACTAACGTGGTATCCAGTTTAGCAAATGCTCCATCGTGCGCTAATTCTTCTACACGTGATACAAATAATTCTCTTCATACTTGACTCCGGATGCACGAAGCACATGACGGGGAATCTCAATCTTCTAATTAAGTTCGTAGAGAAGTTCTTGGGTACGGCCCGATTCGGAAATGATCAATTTGCACTGATCCTAGGATATGGAGATTTGGTTCAGGGGAATATCACGATCAAAAGGGTACTACGTCGAAGGGCTCAATCAGAATATTTTCTCGATTGGTCAATTCTGTGATGCAGATTTGGAGGTTGCTTTCAAAAAGAAGACATCTTTTGTTCGTGATTATGATGGGAATGATTTACTCACCGGTTCACGGGATACCGGTCTTTACATAATTTCACTACAAGACACAACTTCATCAATTACAATTTTCTTCATAGATAAAGCTTCAACGACTCAGGCATGGTTATGGCATCAACGTCTTTCTCATCTCAACTTTGATACCATCAACTTGCTTTCCAAGAAAGATATTGTGAGAGGCCTTCCAAGCTTGAAATTCATCAAACATCATCTTTTTTCTTCTTGTGAGCTTTGTAAAGCTAAACGAATTAGCTTCAAAACAAAGACTACACAAAGCTCTAAAGGACGGTTAGATCTTCTTCATATAGATTTGTGTGGTCCCATGCGTGTTCATAGTATCAATGGGAAGAAATATGTTATGGTAATTGTCGATGATTACTCAAGGTACACATGGACTCACTTCTTGAGGTCCAAGGATGAAACACCCGAAGTTCTCATCAACTTCCTAAAACTGATACAACTGGTCTTCAAGCTCAAATAAAAGTGATTCGTACTGAAAGGGGAACATAATTTTTGAATTCAACTCTAAGAAACTATTTTGAAGTTGAAGGAATTGAACATGAAACATCTATTGCTCGAACACCCGAACAAAACAGCGTTGTTGAAAGACGAAACCGTACTTTGGTTGAGGCATCTCGAACATTATTATCTGCTTCAAAACTACCATTATACTTTTGGGCCGAAGCCGTGTCAAACCCATGCAAGACACAAAACCGATCCTTAATTATCCCAAGAAACGAAAAGACACCCTATCACATAATTCATGATCTAAAACCTTCACTCAAACACCTTCACGTTTTTGGATGTACTTGTTACATTATACGAGATGGTGAAAACTTGGAACAGATGAAAGAGAAAGGTAATGCATGTATTTTAGTGGGATATGCAACTCAGTCTAAGGGATATAGTGTTTACAACAAGAGAACAAAATTGATAGTCGAGACTATTCATATCAGATTTGATGAATTACAAGAAATGGCACTTGAACAAAACAGTTTAAGCCCCGATCCACAACGAAAAACGACTTCCGTTCACAACCGCACAGAACTCGGAACTCAAGACCACAACAATGAACCGTCAAGTTCAAAGCTGGTTCAAGGAAATGTTCCAAGAGCTGATATGACAGTAAACACGACAATTGAAGAGTTGGAAATGTTATATGGACCAATGTATGATGAATATTTCACGGGGGAGAAAAATGTTGTATCGAAGTGTTCCGCTTTTACTCATGATAAAAATGATAATACCGATCATCATCAACAAAAGGATACAACTTTATCTACTTTAACACGGGTTGCTGCAGATTTATCTCCTCAGAATATCACATCAACAACCACTCCTACAACATCCACAACTACTGTCATTGCTCCAGAGAACACAAATCAAGCAGACTATGCATTAAATGACGAAGACGACTTTATCAACCCATTCGGTACACCGGTACTCGAAACTGGAGAGTCTTCTACTCAATATGTTGATCCGTCAAATATGCATACCTTTTATCAACGACATCCTTCAACACATCATTGGAACCGAGATCATCCTTTGGTTCAAGTAATTGGAAACCCTTCACAGCCCGTTCGTACAAGAGACAACTTGAAACCCGATGGTGATGTTTGTATGTTTGCACTCACCGTGAGTACAGCTGAACCAACAAATATCAAAGAAGCTTTGGCATATCACGCTTGGATTGAATCGATGACGGATGAACTTCAACAATTTGAAAGACTTAAAGTCTGGGAACTTGTTGACAGACCATACGATGTAATACCATTAAATCTTCGATGGATCTGGAAAAACAAGATGTATGAAGAGAACACGATCATCAAGAATAAATCTAGGCTAGTGGCTAAAGGGTATGGCCAGAAAGAGGGTATTGATTTTCAAGAACCATTTGCACCAGTAGCTCGTATGGAAGCGGTTAGGATTTTCCTTGCTAATTAATTGGTTTGTAATCTCTTATGCATTTTTGTCTAATCATTCACGGTTGGTATAAGTACGTCTTAAGATTCTAAGTTAGAATGTTTTATGTGTACTAGACTTATGTCATGCTTAATATTTAGCTGGTGTTTTTCCTTTTATTCTTTTCAAATTTCTTTGTGAGGAATAAAGAAAAATAAGAGCGAATTATAAAAAAAAATGAGTGGCCAGAAAAACAGAGAAAAAGAAAAAGAAAAGAAAAAAAAATAATTATACAAGACTCCCAAGAGGGGCAGTGAATTGGTAATTATAGTAACTATTAGATTCCAATATTACCTTGACGGGTTACGGGGATTTAATAGTTGCTCCAATCTAATATTACCTTGACGGGTTACAGGATTGAAGATCCAAAGTCTCAAAAAGGTGGCGGATGTAAATTATTGCGTGAGTTTTATTTTTCTTTCCTTAGCGAGTGTGTAGCTACTTATTAATGCATGACATGAGGATCTTACACATAAGGCGAATGACTTATTATTCTTGAGTCGGACTTATATTAATTGCGGGCGGTTTTTCGAGTAATGGATGATAGGATTTCCTTGGATTAAAATCGTGCTTCCTTATTTTTGGATTTTATATTTCTTATATTTCACGCTTTAAATAATGACAAATTTGCCCAAAAGAAATTTGCTCAAATAATAACTGGTTCCACACTTAATTGTCATGAATAAATTGATGCACCTTTTACTTGTGAATACAATGATCAAATTTTTAAGCTTGGTATGGGGAAAGTGAAACTTGAGGGTGATAAGTGTCCATGGTACCAAAGCCCTAATTTAAGTCATTGACTTCTTTATGAGTTTTTCCATCAAAGCCATTTTAAGAAAAATCCAAAAAGATATAAATAGAATTGTTTCTTTTGCATTGCATTGTACAAAATCAAAATCATTCATCATATAGAGTAGTATAGTGTAATAGCATTCCATATTGGCCAAGGTGGGTTAATTATGAGGAAAATGTAAATTTGTGCTTTAAAATATAGCATTCCATGAGGTCATGGCAATGTTCAAGTGTAGGGGATATTCTTCCTTCAATTTTGTTAGTTAACAGTTAGTATAACGAACTCAAGAGCTTGACAACCTCTTGAGTTAGTTATTAGTTAGTTGTAACTACCTTACCTACCCTTGTAACAAACTTTCAGTTCAAATTCAATAAAATCACTCATTTCCTTCAATCTTCTTACAATTCCCTACATTACTGTTGATTTTTGTTGCTGTTATGAGTTTCTTATGATCACGCTTGATCATTAGAAGGTTTTTGAAGAATTGAAGCTGTTTTAGATCATTCCAGTTGCTGAGTTGATTTTTGTAGCAGAATTTGGTAGATTTGATCAGAATGATGATGGTAGATGATTGAGTGGTTACTGATAGTGCTAAGGTGGTGGTTTAGCACTGTTTAGGAGGCTTAGCGCCTACCTACTCCATCAATGGAGGCCTAATGCTAAAAGGTATCAGCATTCTGAGTTTTGGTTCCACTTAAATGTCAAATGCATGATTAATTCTAGTATAGATACTAAATGTTTCCCTGATCAAGTGAGTTTGATTTGGTGTGATTCTGTTGATTAGATAGATTGTTGATATATTGTTAGTTGTTAGCCTGTCTTTTACTAGTTTCTTTTATAATTTTCATCAGTTAAAGCTTGTCATTGCATTTTGAGTTCTAGTCTGTTATTAAGTCTGTTCTTAGCTCCTTTACATTTCATTTTGCTCATTAAGTTTGTTTAGATATCAGTAATAGCTTGTTTCAATCATTTACTCAATAATCATTCACTAAAGTTCATTTCAGTTTTTGAAACTTGTGTTTGGATTTGCATGCAATTTGGAGTTGAAGTGTTAAAACTTGTTAATCTTTGTTCATTACTCATTCTTTAGTCATTTTAAACAAGTTTGTAAAGTTTTGTAGTAAAAAATTAGGTCAAACAGGAAATTGGTAAGTAAAAAGTTTGGGTCAAGTGTTTGATATTAGTTCATCAGAAAAGTAGCCTATTTCAATCTCATGCCATTACTTCATTTCTTAATCAAAATCATTGAAACCAAATTCTAGATGTCCATTAACATCTGAAGTTCAAGTCTTGTTAAGGAAATTATACAGTTTTCACAAATAAGCTTGTAATCAGCTTTTGAATAAGCCCTTGGGCAACTGCAAGTTTCTGTGATAAAATAGCAAACTGATTTCTTAGATAAGCATTTCCACTTCATAAAACCTTTTATTTTCTTCCACATTCTTACTTAGAAACATGTATTGAACATATTTTGAGCTTTTGAGAATTTTCAACTTTTGGTCAACAAAAGTCAAATAAGCTAGGATTCAACTTATTTTCATTTTCCTACTTATCTACTTGTCCATTTATCACAAGAAAAGACATTCTAGATTCACAATAAGCTGTTTAATAAGATTTGACTTTAAAATTTGAATGTGCATGTCTGGATATTATGGTAGCTTATTCTTGGCTTATTGGATTTGGCTTATTTGAGTTCTAGTGAGTTTTAAGCTTTTTCCTTGGACAAATCTAAGTGTTTTTAAATTTTAAGCTGTTTGAAATTTGTTAGAGCTTATCTGGTTCATTTTTGATCTTATACGAGCTCATTTGTCCTTGGTGCCCGTTTTTGGTTAAAATTCCATTTAATTGCATATAGGTCCTCTTTGTTTGTAACTGTCTTCTTTACTAGCTAAACTTCTTTATAATTAGGGTTTGCAAATTTCTAGTCCAATACTTTTAACAAGTTGTCAATTTCAGTTTGTTAGTTTTAAATTTTGTTACATTTGGTTAGAAAGTTGTTAGATTTTACATAATTGGTCCTTTAACTTTCTGATTTTTACATTTCAAGCATTTAAGTTTCATTTACTTACATTTTTAGCACATTACTTTCATAGATTTAAATTTTTGTCCTTTTGTGAATAATATTTGGTAATTGCTAGATGTTTTACGGTTACGTAGATTAATAGTTTTCACCATTTTTACGTGCTTGATTAAATAGACATAGAAAATCCAAATAACCCTATCAACCAAAAAAGATAATAAACTTCAATTTACTCAATTTCAAATGGCGTCGCTGTCGGGGATCGAACTCGGGTCACCTGCGTGACAAGAAGGAACCGTTCTTGATTATTTATTAACATATATACATGCGAAGAAAATAGAGGTAAAGAAGAGAAGGGTTTAGCCACAAGTAATTATCATGAAGTTTATCTAGCCCTTTTATACTTGCTTCAACTCTATCATTTCCCATTCTCTACAAATTTAAAGTATCAAATAATGAGAGTGGTGGATGCTTAGTCTAATAGTCCAATGAAGGACTACATGGTTAAGGATACTAGCTAGAGAGTGCTTGGATAAGCAAACTCGAGTTGAGTCAAAATATCTGATGACGTATAGTCCCCAGTCGGGTAAGGAACCCGGCCCACGGGTACTACCCGTATCCAGCCCATCACAGATAGGTGGGAATAATGTCATTTGAGCTTATGAGCTTGGATGAACAGTAACCGCACACATGTGTGTGGCCCACGGCCCGGCATGGCCGGTACAGGGTTAGACAGAATCATATTCTGTCTATGATTAGGATTTGCCCTAATAAAGAGGATATTCACTCACCATATTTAGAAGATAACAATCAATCTAATTCTGGTGCTTATCCTTTCCTTGGGTCCGAAGTATCAGTGACAGCCCATTAGGGTTTCACTGCCTATAAAAGGAACCCCAAGGGTTCCACAAAGGTATTACGCTCTATACCCTCAACTCACTCGATTCTTATAAACCCTAAACGGATACTTACTCTCACGCCGGAGTCTAATCGTAGGAAACATTCCCACGGTAAGTCTAACGCGTGTTCTTTAGTGTGTAGGATCCCAACCATACAGTTCACTTGGTGCAGGAGACGGAGCCCAGCCAACCCGAATTAAGCCTAATTCGGGTCTAGCAAGGATCACCCAACTTTTGCATCAACAAGTTGGCGCCATCTGTGGGACCCATTACACTAAGCTAGAGCAAAATCTCATCTTGAACTCTCAATGACGAAGGGGCATCCACAAGCTAATCCCAGGAACATAAATCCTGGAAATCGGAAGTCCCAAGGGGAAGGGATACTCATCCCCAATCAATCCCCTAGCCGTCCAACGGGCGGACAGAACAACCGCAGTGGTTTTCAGTCTATAGGAGTGACGAGCACGATCTCTACGACTCCTCCACCTACTTCGACCCTGGACAACCCTGACCTAGGGAGTGCGCCCAATCCCCCTAACAAGGAGCCGCGCAGACCATCGATTGAGGAAGAAGTAGAAGTCCAACCACTCAGCGAGGAAGATCTCACTCGGGTTCTCATGCAGAACTTTGATAGGATCATCCCAGGGATTGCATCAAGGTTGAATCTAGGAAGGAACCTCCAATCTAGACTCAACTTTAGCAATGTCGGACCAAGCAACTCTTCCCAAAATCAGAGGAAAAGGAAGACCCGACCTCAGGAGCGGAGCCTCTTCGAGGAAACTCCCCAACCTAGGAATGTGTTTGAGCGCATAGGAGATCGCCTCATGCAGGAACTAACGCAGTCTCGGGAGGGGGAGAGAAGTCCGATGGTTCACCTGAGCGACCAGATCTACAACTGACCGGAGCCACTCGCCGCACAAGTGTGTGGGATAGGATGAACACTGGAAAGAAGGCTCCTGGCTCTTCTCAAAAGAGCGGTCCTCACCCAAGAGATGGGGCACCACCTCCCTCTACAAATCCATCAGGAGAGGACTCGGATGATCATCCGCCCAAGCGTCGCCGACCTAGGCGTACCCCTCCACCACCACCAAACAATGATGAGTATTATGGTGGACCCTATTATCGAGAGGCAGAAGCGGAGGATCTTTCCCGCCCGTGGTGTGACCCGTGGGAAGACCCTAGGCTCACCCGTCCATGGGCGGATCCCAGGGAAGATCCTTTTACTCTCCGTATACGGAACTACTCCGAAGACACAAAACGTCGCATGCCGGCGTGTGTCAAGACCTATGATGGAACTGGTGATCCGGATGATCACCTCAAAATATTTGATACGCAGGCTAAAATTGAGTGATGGCCCATGCCTATATGGTGCCAAATGTTCAATTCAACCTTGATCGGCAATGCCCGTGACTGGTTTGAGGGACTCCCTCCAAGAAGCATTGATAGCTTCACGGAACTACGCACCGCGTTCAAGAATAATTATACTCAGTGGAAGAAGTATAATAGGGATCCGGTCTCATTGGCAACTGTCAAGAAACGGTCGGGGGATTCTATAGAAGCCTTCACTGAACGCTTCAACGACGAGTGCACACGCACAAAGACAATGCCGGAACTCCTGAAAATCTCCGACTACATGCATGCCATAACAAATAGGGAATTAATCAGGCGTCTCAATGACAAGCGTCCGGAGAAGTATGATGATCTCATGGAAAGGGTCAGAAACTTCATAGAAGGAGAAACAGCGGTTGTCGCGTCTTACCCTTCAAAAGGAAACGGCTACCGATCAAACGACCAGTCCCGGAGACAGTCGGGCGGTCAAAGCAATCAGAACAATAGTAGGGGCTTAGACTACAAGAGCCAAAACAAAGAAGGACGGTCGGACGATAAGTTTACCCCCCTAAAGATGTCCTACCGGGAGATCTTGCTGACGGAAGGGGAAAATTTTCCGAGGCCTCCCCCAATGACAACTCCGCCGGACCGTCGTCAAGGAAATCGTTTCTGCGAGTTCCATAATGACAAGGGCCATGGTACGGAGGAGTGTATCCAGCTCAAGAAGCACATTGAGTCACTGATCAAATCAGGTAAACTCAAGCATTTCGTTAAGGATTGGAAGGATGGAAAAGACAACAAGAAGTATGACAAGAAGGATCCCCAAAAGGACAAACCTTCGACCATATACATGATCCAATCCAGAAAACGCCGCACGAGGCAGAAACTTGGCCAAAAATTTTCACGTGGCAGGGACATCTCATTCCCTCCCATCACAGCAAGCGATGTGATTGATGCGCCTCTTACTATTGAGATAAGCATTGGAACACACAATGTTCGTCGCATGTATGTGGATGGAGGGTCATCAGCAGAAGTACTGTACGAACACTGTTTTGTGTAGTTACAGCCAGAAATAAGAAGCCAATTGGTACCGTCCACGGCGCCGCTCACTGGTTTTAGTGGAGACACCATCTGGCCGATAAGGCAACTGCGTCTGCTTGTAACCATTGGGAATGCGAAACACTCCACTACTGCGTGGATGAACTTCATGGTGATACGCTCACATTCTCCATACAATGGGATCATAGGCAGACCAGGTATTCTGGCTATACGGGCGGTACCCTCCACGGCACACGGAATAATCAATTTCCCTGTAGAGGGAGGAATCGACACCATTTACAACACAATCGTACCAGCATCCGAGTGTCATATCGTGATAACACCGGCTCCACCTGTTCCACCCAAGGATGGATCACCACCTCCCAATTGGAGGGTGGCAATCCATCCTGACTATCCGGAACAGGAGGTATTCATAGGGGGGACGCTCTCGGATAGCGGCAAAAGGGCCATGTGCTTTCTTTTAAGTGCAAATTTAGACATATTCGCATGGGAGCCAAAGCACATGACAGGCGTACCACGCGCGATAGCAGAACATAAGCTCCAGATCTGCCAGGGGTATCAACCCGTCAAGCAAAAGAAGCGCGGCCAGGCACCTGAACGCAGCCGAGTGATACTGGATGAAGTACGGAAGCTAGTGGACGCGGGTATCATGCGCGAGGTATACTACCACGAGTGGTTATCCAATCCAGTCATGGTCAAAAAACATGACGGAAGCTGGCGCATGTGTGTGGATTTCACGGATCTGAACAAAGCCTGTCCACAGGATTGCTACCCGTTACCGGAGATTGACTAGAAGGTGGAATCTCTATGTGGATATCCCTTTAAGTGCTTCCTGGACGCATATAAAGGATACCACCAGATCCAGATGGCGGAGGAGGACGTAGAGAAGACGACGTTCCATACTAGTCAAGGCGTATATTGTTATACGAAAATGCCGTTTTGACTAAAGAACGCCAGCGCTACATACCAGCGGCTTGTGGACAAAGCCTTTGACTCACAGATAGGCCGCAACCTGGAAGTCTATGTGGATGACTTAGTCATAAAAATTCATACGGGGGATGCACTTCTCCGAGATGTCCAAGAGACGTTCGACACACTGAGGAGGATTAATATGAAGCTAAATCCAAAGAAATGCACGTTTGGGGCAACGGAGACTTCCGGTGGACAAAGGAAGCCGAGGAAGCCTTTGGCCAACTCAAGCAGCACCTTGCATCTCTCCCTATGCTAGTAGCTCCCCGGCCAAAGGAGGAACTCATTATGTATCTCTCAGCCACACATAGAGCAATAAGTGCGGTACTCATGACGGATAGGGATACGGTACAAACTCCGGTCTACTTCATAAGTAGAACATTACAAGGGCCGGAGTTGAATTACTCCTCTATGGAAAAATTGGTTTTGGCACTAGTGTTTGCTACAAAGCGGTTGCGCCGATACTTTCAGGCGCACCCAATTGTAGTCATTACTGACCAACCAATAAAGCAAGTCATCTCTAGACCGGATGTGGCAGGAAGGCTACAAAAGTGGAGCATTCTATTGGGGGAGCATAATATATCTTATAGGCCAAGGACGACTGTTAAAGGCCAGATCTTGGCAGATTTCTTGATAGAGAAACCGGATGAGGAAGGACCAATCGTAAAACAAGACGAGACTCAAACAGAACCATGGGTGTTATTTACGGACGGATTTGCGTGTACGGATGGGTCAGGAGCTGGTCTCATCCTCAAAAATCCGGCAGGAATAGAGTTTACGTACGCCCTCCGCTTTGAGTTCACAGCCACCAACAACGAGGCGGAATATGAAGCATTAATTGCGGGTTTAAAAATCGTCGCTAGAATGGGTGTCCGCAACCTTGAGGCCTACGTGGACTCACGGCTTGTCGCGAACCACATTCTAGGTGGATATGTGGCTAAGGAGGATAACATGGTTCGATACTTGGAGAAAGTCAAGTCACTCATCGCGACTTTTAGCAGGTTTTCTATCAAGCAGGTACCAAGAGGTGAGAACAAGAAGGCGGACGCTCTTAGCAAGATCGCATCCACAAGCTTCACCCACTTGTCCAAGCAAGTCTTGGTGGAAATACTCAAGGAGAAGTCTATAACAGGAGGGGAGGTCGCTACTATAGTTGAAGAGGATGGACCTACATGGATGACCCCGATCATCAACTATTTGACTAGTGAAACCCTTCCGGACGATGAAAAAGCGACGTGGCGCATCAGAAGGAAGTCGCAGCACTTCGAACTTCGAGAAGGTATCCTTTATAAGCGCTCTTTCTTGCAGCCGTGGTTGCGGTGTGTTGGACCACGTCAGGCTACTTATGTGATCAGTGAAATACATGAAGGGTTATGTGGCATGCACGCAGGTCCATGATCCGGGGTAGCTCGAGCCTTACGAAAAGGATATTATTGGCCTACCATGCACAGGGACGCGCGCGACATGATTCGCAAGTGTAGTGATTTCCAAGTGCATAGACCAGTACCGCGACATCCGCACCAGGAGCTTACACCTAATACATCCCCATGGCCATTCTATAAGTGGGGAATCGACATCGCAGGACCATTTCCTGTAGCTGCGGGGGGAGTTAAGTTCTTGATTGTCACGATGGACTACTTCACACGATGGATAGAGGCCAAGGCCGTCAAATCCATTACAGGCAAACAAGTTAAAAAGTTTGTTTGGGAGAACATTGTGTGCCGTTTTGGTTTACCAGGAAAAATCATCTCGGACAACGGTAAACAGTTCGCGGATAATCCATTCAAGGACTGGTGCGCATCATTGAATATCAAATGGCGCTTCGCGTCTGTTAAGCACCCCCAGACAAATGGCCTTGTGGAACGAGCAAATAGAAACTTGGGAAACGGCATCAAGGCACGTCTGGAGGAACGAAGTGCCAAATGGGTGGATCAGCTACCACATGTTCTATGGGCGCATAGGACTATGATCAAAACAGCCAACAGAGACACTCCATTTGCATTGGCCTACGGCACTGAAGCTATTATACCAGCAGAAATCGGAATGCCTACCATCCGCACGGCGGAGGTTAATGTCGTCACGAACGACGAGCAACTACGAATCAACCTGGATTTGTTGGCAGAAAAAGGGAGATAGCAGCCATTAATGAGGCTAAGTCCAAGGCTAAAATGAAGGCTTATTATGACGCCAAGGTTAAAGGTGTTTCTTTTCGACCGGGAGATTATGTCTATCGTGCTAACGAAGCAAGTCGAACGGAGAATACAGGAAAGCTGGGACCTAAGTGGGAAGGATCGTATGAGGTCACGGAAGCCTTAAGACGAGGCGCGTATAAGTTACGTGACATGGATGGCCGCGATCTGGAACGCACATGGAACATCTTCAATCTCAAAATGTGATATCTTTGAAAGCTACGACTTCCGCATGGGTACTTCGCTATATGTGGCTTTAATGAAGATCCATGCACTCTATCTGTTTTGTTTCTTATGTTTTTTCTAGGTTCTTTTTTTTGTTCTTTAGGACTTATCATTCTTGTTCAAACAAAAAATGTAAACGTTCTAATAAAATGCCGTGGTGCCTAGCTAGCTCCACGGCTTGTTTTGTGCAAATTATTTCTTAGGATTTTGTTAGTCATATGAATTTTAGTTATTATTATAATATGCCATGTCTCATTCATATGCATTCATTCAATCACCATACATGTACTATACGCCTCCAAGCGGGGTAAGAGGATTAAGTGAACCTACTAATTCAACTTGTCGCGTAAGAGGGATTGATAGGTGTGTAAACACCCATCCTTTTACCACTTAATTCGGGCTAAAACAAGACCAAAACACGTATTTAATATCATTTGTTTGGAATTATGCGTGGTTTTTGTGTTTATTGTGTTTTCAGAGCTAACCGGATGAATGTTAAAGAAAACATGGGATTGCACGGGTTTTATCAAGGAAAAAGACTCAAGATAAAGTCTATTGTCCAAGAGATGCAAAAGATTTGAAGTCACTAGGCCTATTCGAAGATTTATCGAAGGAAAGGACTAAAGACGGAAGATTTTCATAAGTCGAAGAAACTCAAGTCTATTTAACGAAGAAATTAAAAGACGAGTTGGATTTAATCGACAACAAATCCCGAATCAGAATCGAAAACGTCAACTTTTCTGAAAAGACGAGAAGACAAGAAGAAAGGGAGAAATCCCACTCACCAACCAACCACTAGGAGTATAAATAGAAACTCCCTTCACACATTAGGGAGTTAGTTCATTTTTTTCTTTCTTTCCCAGGCTTTGTAGTTCGTCCCATCACCAACTCCATTAGGGAGTTTGGTGATTTTCATCTTTTTCTTTCAATCTTGTAACCTTTAATCATTAACCTTGTTACTTTTTCATTAATCAATCCATTCCATCTTTCTATTTATTTTGTTCTTCATCATCATCTATTACAAGTTCTTGAGTTTTTATTTGATTTTAGTTTGATCTTAAAAAGTTGTTGATTTAGTATTTTTATTTGTGGGATTTGTTTCTTATGATGTTTAAATGATTTGTGTTTAATTTGGTAAAACCTTTTTGAGTATTTAGTTTGATTTTGGATTTTATTCATTCTCCTTGTTTCGTGTTTACTGCTACTGTTCTTCGTGCCCCAGACTTTCCGAATAGATTTATCCAGTTTGCTTTACTCGGAATATTTCAATTATTCCGAGTAGAGGTTTTATTTCCTCTTTATTCGGAATATCCCAGATATTCCGAATAGCTCATATTTGAGTTTCCCTTATTCGGAACTTTTGATATTCCGAATAGGGTTGTTTTAGTTTCATTACTCGGAATATTCTGGATATTCCGCATAGCCATTTTTCAGTTTTCTTATTCGGAATTTTTCCAACATTCCGAATAGAGTTTTTATTGTCCCTTATTCGGAATATTTTCCGCATAGCATATTTTTGTTTCATTACTCGGAATATTCCGAACAGCCGATTTTGAGTCTCCTTATTCGGAACATTTTCCGAATAGCACTTTTTCCTAGTAGGATTTTCTTCTTTATCATTTGATTGTTTTTGATCTACTGATTCTAGCTTTAATCTTTATTTATTCACTTCATTTATTTAGAGTAGACAACCAAATTCACTTTTTGTCACCAAGAACAATCATTCCACTTTTAACTGAGATCAATTCGAGAGGATTCCGAGAATCGAACTTTTTCACCATACCAAAAGCCTTGTATCAAATGGCGCCGCTGCCGGCTCCTCTCGTTAAGATCAAAAGTTTTTTGTAGAACTTGGATTTTGGGATCCGTTCCCCGTGAACGTTACTTTTGCAAGAAAATTTTCAAAAACAACTAAAAAATATAAAATTTTCAAAAACACTAAAAAGTAAAAAACAATAAAAACCAAAAATATTTTTTCTTTGTTTTTCTTTGTTCGTTCTTTTGCAGGTGTATGCGCACTCGATCCACGTCTTATCAAGAGCCCGAGCCTCTCGATAACTTAGACATGGCTGGTGTACAAAACAACAATAACATACCACCTCCGAACAACAATAATAACAACAACAACCCGCCTTTCAACAACATGAATAACAACAACAATGAGCCCCTTCCGGATAATCGCCCAATGATTGAACTGCTGCAAGCTCATGTTGATGGCAACACGGATCCAATTGTTATACCACCAATTGCCGCCAACAATTTCGAGCTCAAGTCAGGCTTTATCCAGATGGTCTCAGCTCAACCGTTCTTGGGACGAACCATTGATGACCCACATGACCATATCAAGAGATTTCTACAACTCACCAACACGGTCAAGTTCAATGGGGTTCCACAGGAGGTTATAAGGTTACAACTTTTTCCCTTTTCTTTAGAGGGACAAGCCCGGCATTGGCTTGCTAAGGAACCGCCACAGAGTATTCTCTCGTGGACGGATTTGGAAACAAAGTTTATTAACTATTTTTTTCCACCCTCTCGTACAACCGCTTTGCGGAATGAGATTATAAACTTTGAACAAAAGTACGATGAGTCATTCAGTGAATCTTGGGATCGTTTTAAAGATCTTTTAAGAAAATGCCCACAACATGGTTTTACCAAAGTACATCAAATCAGTACTTTTTACAATGGTTTAAGCATGAGTGACCAAGATTCACTGAATAGTGCCGCAGGGGGTAATTTATTGGCTAAGACTTCCAATGCTGCTTGGGACATCATTGAGAACAAATCTCGTGTGCAAACCAAGAGTGTTAGGACCAATGTTGCTAGTGCTAGCACTAATGACAGCGACAAGCGATTAGACAAAATCACTACGCTTCTTGAATCGCTTGTCACCCACACCGTCAGCAACAACAACAGCAACAACGCTAAGAACGCACAAGTCAACGCTGTCAGCCAACCTTGTGAGATATGCGGTGGTCCCCACTCATACACAACTTGTACCGCCACCCAAGATTACCCTGCTGAGAATGTGAATGCGGCATATGGCACCTATCCTCAACCCGCTTATCAAGCAAAACCTCAAGGTGACCGTAACTTGCTTAGCTATCGCAACAACAACTATCTTTCACCACCTGGCTTTCCTCCTTCCAACCCAAACCAACAACAAAACCCTAACCGCTCTCCTCAACAACAACAACAATCTCGACAACCTTACATTCCACCTCACAAGCAGCAACAACCTCCTCAAAGAAACAATCAAGTCTACCAACAACCTGCTTACCAACCACCTGCATACAATGCTCCTCCCAACCAACCCACCGCTCTTCACCAAGAAGTGGAAACTTATATGAGGACTAACGATGCGATAGTGGGAAATCTTCAGAGAGAAGTGCTCAACCTGAAAGCCGACTTGGTCAAGCAAGGAAATGATTTGAGAGCCGATATGCGAAACACGTTGGATAGCCAGACTAACGATCTAAAGAACATGATGGCTAGTTTCTTCCAAAGTAGTCAACCCTCTTCTTCGGGTACTCTTCCGAGTAACACCGTTGCGAACCCAAGAGGGGAGATGAAAGCAATCACCACTCGCAGTGGTAAAGGTACCAAGGACCCCGAGCTTCCTATACCTCCACCGATGGTTGTGACTAAGGAGAACGAGTCGTCTGCTCCTATTCCTCCTCCTTCTCCTTCCCCAATTTCTCCACCTCTTCTTTCTACCCCTCCTCCACCCGTGGTTGTGAGTGATCCTATACTCCCAAAGCCTTCCTCTTCTTCCAATATACCTTATCCTTCTAGGTTGAGGAAAGAGAAGCAAAAGAGCAAGGATGATATTCAGGTTTCTAACTTTCTTAAAATGTTTAAACAACTGAATTTCAATATCTCCTTCGCTGAGGCTCTCGCTCACATGCCCAAATATGCCAAAATGTTTAAAGACCTTCTGAGCGACAAGAAAAAGCTCCTCGACATTGCCAACACCCAACTTAATGAGAACTGCTCTGCAGTGCTCTTAAGGAAATTGCCAACCAAGCTTGGTGATCCGGGTCGTTTTCTTATCCCTTGCAATTTCCCGGGAGTAGAGAATTGCATGGCCCTAGCCGATCTAGGTGCCAGTATTAATCTTATGCCTCTAAGTGTTTGGAAGCAATTATCTCTCCCAGAGCTAGTCCCCACCAAGATGACTTTGGAATTGGCCAACCGTACGGTTGCTTATCCAGTGGGGATAGCCGAAGACGTTATTGTAGGAGTCGACAAATTCACCTTCCCTGCTGATTTTGTTGTCGTCGACTACGAGATGGACCCTCGTGTACCACTGATTGTTGGTCGTCCATTCTTAAGGACCGGTCGCACTCTCATTGATGTTGAAGCTGGAGAGCTTATCATGAGAGTGGGTGACGATAAAGTAGTCTTCAACATGGGAAAGTTGTCCAAACAGCCTTATTCATATGAGAGCGTTAATTGTATTGACGTTCTTGATGAGGCTTGTGAAGAACACTTTAATGATGCTTGCAAAAGTATTCCTACCTCTCTTCCCACTGTTGAGACCGTGTCCTCTATTGATTCATCGTTGTCTCTATTTGGAGATAGTGATTTATTCTGGAACAATCTTGAAGATACCACAGGAGATGCGCATTTAGCTACTAATAATTCTCCCACCGAGGGGGATGAAGACATGAGTTTCTTTGACAATCTTCTCACCGAAGACAATCCTTCGCCTCCATCTCCCACGGTCATTGCTATCGATACTCCGACTTTGAAAACGCCTCCCGTCGAAAATCCTCCGGATTTGGAACTTAAGGAGCGCCACACCTCGAGTACGTGTTCCTTGACGACAACAAGAAGTCGCCCGTCATTATTGCGAAGGATTTGAAAGATGAAGAGAAGACTCGCCTCGTCGCCGTGCTGAAGGATCATAAGAAGGCTATCGCTTGGAAGATTTCCGATATTCGTGGAATTGATCCTCACTTCTGCACACACAAAATTCTCATGGAGGACGACTTCAAGCCCACTATTCAAAGCCAACGAAGGGTGAATCCAAAAATACATGAAGTCATCAAAACAGAGGTTATCAAACTTCTTGATGCGGGTATGATTTACCCTATTTTGGATTCACCGTGGGTTAGTCCAATCCATTGTGTGCCCAAGAAGGGCGGAATAACCGTTGTTCCCAATGAACACAACGAGTTGATTCCCACTCGTCTCGTTACTGGGTGGAGAGTTTGTATAGACTACCGCAAACTCAATGATGCCACGAGAAAGGATCATTTCCCTCTACCTTTCATGGACCAAATGCTTGAACAATTAGCCGGTAATGAATATTACTGCTTTCTTGATGGTTTCTCGGGTTATTTTCAAATACCCATCGATCCCCAAGATCAAGAGAAGACTACATTCACTTTTCCCTATGGCACTTTCGCTTACAAAAGAATGCCTTTTGGCTTATGTAATGCGCCAGGGACGTTCCAAAGGTGTATGTTAGCTATCTTCCATGACATGGTTGAACAAACCATGGAAGTCTTCATGGATGATTTCTCGGTCTTCAGGGATTCCTTCTCTGCTTGCCTTGCCAATTTAGAACGTATGCTAAAGCGGTGCGAAGACACTCTCCTTGTTCTAAATTGGGAAAAATGCCATTTCATGGTAAAAGAAGGCGTCGTGCTTGGACATAAGATTTCGAAAGCCGGTCTTGAAGTAGACCGTGCTAAAGTTGATGTTATAGCAAAGTTGCCTCCACCTTCCACTGTGAAGGGTGTGAGAAGTTTCTTGGGTCATGCGGGCTTCTACCGTCGATTTATCAAAGATTTTTCTCAAATCGCTCGCCCGATGACCCACCTCTTGGAAAAAGATACTCCTTTTATCTTTTCCAAAGAGTGCCTTGAAGCCTTCAACTCGCTTAAGGATAAGCTAACTAAGGCACCCGTCTTGGTTACCCCTAATTGGGAGCTTCCCTTTGAGTTGATGTGCGATGCTAGCGATTTTGCTATTGGAGCGGTTCTTGGACAAAGAGTGAACAAACACTTCCAACCGATCCATTACGCTAGCAAGACAATGACAGGGGCACAATTGCATTATACGACAACCGAAAAGGAGCTTTTAGCTGTTGTCTATGCTTTTGAAAAATTCCGCCCCTATCTTGTCCTTTCCACCACCATTGTGTACACTGATCATTCCGCGCTGAAGTACTTGTTGACAAAGCAAGATTCGAAACCAAGACTTCTTCGCTGGGTTTTGCTGCTCCAGGAATTTAAAATCGACATCCGCGATAAAAAAGGAGCAGAAAACTTAGCCGCGGACCATCTTAGCCGACTTGAGGATCCATACCAAGGGGATCATCCGACCAAAGAAATCAATGATTCTTTTCCCTTGGAGACCTTAATGTCTATAAACTCGAAGCCGAATGAAACCCCGTGGTTTGCGGACTTTGCAAACTACTTGGCGGGTGGAATTCTCAAGGAAGGGTTGACGTCCCAGCAAAAGAAGAAGTTCTTTACCGACATCAAGACTTACTTTTGGGACGACCCTTACCTATTCAAACAATGTGCTGATCTGATAATTCGCCGATGTGTTGATGGACCGGCAGCGTCGGACATCCTTGATGCTTGCCACAAAGGACCCACCGGTGGTCACTTTGGTCCCAACTACACCGCAAAGAAAGTGTTTGATTCTGGATTTTATTGGCCCTCCATATATCTTGATGCTCACAATATGGTTAAACAATGTGATGTTTGCCAAAAGCAAGGCAAAATCACACATAAAGACGAGATGCCTCAGAATTTTATTCAAGAGTGTGAAATTTTTGATGTTTGGGGTATCGACTTTATGGGGCCATTCCCTTCATCAAAAGGAAACAAATACATCCTTGTAGCCGTTGACTACGTTTCAAAGTGGGTTGAAGCCAAAGCTTTGCCTACTAATGACGCAAGGGTGGTTTGTAACTTTTTGAAAGCTCTATTCGCTCGCTTCGGTGTGCCTCGTGCCATTATTAGTGATCGTGGGACTCATTTCTGCAATGACCAATTTGCTCGAGTCATGGCTAAGTACGGTGTAAACCATCGTCTTTCCACAGCCTACCACCCACAAACTAATGGCCAGGCCGAAATATCCAACCGAGGGCTGAAGCGAATTCTTGAAAGGACTGTGGGAGAGCATCGTGCCTCATGGGCTGATAAACTTGATGATGCTTTGTGGGATTTCCGTACTGCTTATAAGACCCCGATCGGCTGTACGCCTTATCGTCTTGTGTACGGGAAAGCGTGCCACCTCCCCATTGAGTTGGAGCACAAGGCCTATTGGGCCTTGAAGTGGGCTAATTTTGATATAAACAAAGCCGGTGACCTACGCAAGATCCAACTCAATGCGCTGAATGAACTTCGGAATGAGGCTTATGAAAATTCTTTGATCTATAAGGAAAGAACTAAGCTCATTCACGACTCCAAGATCAAAAACCGAGAGTTCCATGTTGGAGACAAAGTCTTACTTTTTAACTCTCGGTTGAAAATCTTTTCGGGCAAGCTTAAATCTCGTTGGTCCGGCCCATTCACCATCGCCCAAATTTTTCCATATGGTACTCTCGAGCTCGCTCAACCTAATGGACCAAATTTTAAGGTGAATGGCCAACGAGTGAAGTTATACTTTGGTGAGGACACCTCTCAGGAGGTGATTCCATCCCTCACCACGTTCCCCATAAACTGAATTTGGGTCGAGTCAGGCTCGTGACTCGGTTATCAAAAACAAGCGCTCCTCGGGAGGCAGCCCGAGTATCTATCCCTTTAACCCCCTAATTGTAGGGGAGGACCTATTTTGGTCATTTGTGTTTGTGTGGTGATGTGCTTACAGGGATAACTGCAATCTTGGAAATCTTTGAAGAACCGTGCTCCCGTGTTATCCGAAATCCGGTTCTATCTCTCAACTATCGTGATTCAATTTTCTTCATTCTCACATTTGAAATTGATCACTTTAGTCGTCTCTTCCTTAACTTGAGTTAACCAACGTGCACAATGTCATAAGTGTAGGGGAGACTTTTCCCACATGCTTAAACATTGAGGACAATGTTTATCTTAAGTGTAGGGGAGACTTCTATCGAAGTTTTAAGTGGACTTTTCCATGAAAATGCATTCAATTAACCGGAAAATCATATTTTTCAACATTTTTCAAATTTTTAATTAACTTTGGCCATTTAGTCGTAATTTTAATAAAGTGCTGTAGCTAGTTTAGATATCTTTGACATGTTAGGCCCGTTGCGTTTATTTTGACTCAACCCGAATAGACTTATCCAAGTTTATTCTAGCTAGTATCCTTAACCATATAGACCTTAATTGGTTTATTAGGCTAAGTGTCCACGAGTCTCATTATTTGAGATTTTAAATTGTGGAGGACGAGAAATGATAGAGTCAATTATAAGTCGGTAATCTTGCGCAAGCTCACTTGGTGTAATTATTCGCCTATTCTCCCATCACTTGCTAATAATTTATCTGCAATAAGTAAGGTCTTACGATTTGAAAAGTTACTTAGCTTCTAGCCCAAGATCGTTTAAAAGTTGCTCGGTAATGACGAGAGTTCATAGCCAAGGCATAACTTATGAAGCGGGGCGCGAAGATTGGCGAGTCCGAAAAGGCCCTAACAAGGCATGAGGATTCAATTTTATTTGCTGAAGATCCAAAGTGATGTGAAAAGCATTATTCCTAAAGTCAATATGAAGGATCAAGACTCACGACGAAAAGCAATCAACTCCCATAAAGATCATGGAGAAGTCTATCCGAAAAGACCCTAACAAGGTATGAGGATAAATAGATCCAAGTCCGAAAAGGAGGCGGATCGTTGTATCTCAAAATCCCAATTAGAGATTGAAGAAATAATCATGAAGTCGTGGTCAACAAAGTTGGAGTACCCCTCAAAAGTCTCCAAGTGAAGAAACTCTATTATGATGAGAAGACCATTATCTCAAGAACGTCTCTCGAAGATATGAAGTATGAAGTACATGCCAAATATCGGCCCAAGAAAGGTCTCAAATCGTGAACCAAGTTATGCCAAGATATGAACTTTTTGATATCCCGAGAAGCAGTTTTAAGAGATTTTGTCCTTTAGCTAACTATTGATCAAATCGTCCTACTTTGCTTTCAGCCTTAATAAACTATCGAAATAAGTCCAAAAATGCATCTTCATGATCATTCTAAGACAAAAATAAAATATAAGAGATACAATTAGGAATAAGGGAGTTTAAGCATTTAATTAAGCCATGTGTGTAAGTGTTTGATTTACTAACTTATAATAACAATGATCTCGTTTTTAAGCTTAGTTTGGGGAACGTGAAACTTGAGGGTGATAAATCTTCGCAACACCAAAACCCTAATGTAAGTCCTTGATTTCTTTACAAGTTATTTCCATTCTTTTGTTTACTTTAAAGTTTTAAGTTCTCTTAGTATTTTAATTGTTGTTTAGTAGAGTTTAAATAAGGCCAAGGTTGATTGATTATGAGAAAAATGTAAAATTGCTTTATCACTAAGCATTGCATGAGGGCATGGCAATGGTTAAGTGTAGGGGATTTGATAGGTGTGTAAACACCCATCCTTTTACCACTTAATTCGGGCTAAAACAAGACCAAAACACGTATTTAATATCATTTGTTTGGAATTATGCGTGGTTTTTGTGTTTATTGTGTTTTCAGAGCTAACCGGATGAATGTTAAAGAAAACATGGGATTGCACGGGTTTTATCAAGGAAAAAGACTCAAGATAAAGTCTATTGTCCAAGAGATGCAAAAGATTTGAAGTCACTAGGCCTATTCGAAGATTTATCGAAGGAAAGGACTAAAGACGGAAGATTTTCATAAGTCGAAGAAACTCAAGTCTATTTAACGAAGAAATTAAAAGACGAGTTGGATTTAATCGACAACAAATCCCGAATCAGAATCGAAAACGTCAACTTTTCTGAAAAGACGAGAAGACAAGAAGAAAGGGAGAAAGCCCACTCACCAACCAACCACTAGGAGTATAAATAGAAACTCCCTTCACACATTAGGGAGTTAGTTCTTTTTTTTCTTTCTTTCCCAGGCTTTGTAGTTCGTCCCATCACCAACTCCATTAGGGAGTTTGGTGATTTTCATCTTTTTCTTTCAATCTTGTAACCTTTAATCATTAACCTTGTTACTTTTTCATTAATCAATCCATTCCATCTTTCTATTTATTTTGTTCTTCATCATCATCTATTACAAGTTCTTGAGTTTTTATTTGATTTTAGTTTGATCTTAAAAAGTTGTTGATTTAGTATTTTTATTTGTGGGATTTGTTTCTTATGATGTTTAAATGATTTGTGTTTAATTTGGTAAAACCTTTTTGAGTATTTAGTTTGATTTTGGATTTTATTCATTCTCCTTGTTTCGTGTTTACTGCTACTGTTCTTCGTGCCCCAGACTTTCCGAATAGACTTATCCAGTTTGCTTTACTCGGAATATTTCAATTATTCCGAGTAGAGGTTTTATTTCCTCTTTATTCGGAATATCCCAGATATTCCGAATAGCTCATATTTGAGTTTCCCTTATTCGGAACTTTTGATATTCCGAATAGGGTTGTTTTAGTTTCATTACTCGGAATATTCTGGATATTCCGCATAGCCATTTTTCAGTTTTCTTATTCGGAATTTTTCCAACATTCCGCATAGAGTTTTTATTGTCCCTTATTCGGAATATTTTCCGCATAGCATATTTTTGTTTCATTACTCGGAATATTCCGAACAGCCGATTTTGAGTCTCCTTATTCGGAACATTTTCCGAATAGCACTTTTTCCTAGTAGGATTTTCTTCTTTATCATTTGATTGTTTTTGATCTACTGATTCTAGCTTTAATCTTTATTTATTCACTTCATTTATTTAGAGTAGACAACCAAATTCACTTTTTGTCACCAAGAACAATCATTCCACTTTTAACTGAGATCAATTCGAGAGCATTCCGAGAATCGAACTTTTTCACCATACCAAAAGCCTTGTATCAGGGATGCAACCCCAGCGGCGCGGATCATGTATCCTTACTAGACACCTTACTCACAAGACGTTGTGATAAGTTTCCGTATGTCGTACTCACGTAGTGCTTTGCATAATAAAGACGCACGTCGCATGTCTAGTAAATTATAGACTTGAATGTATTTTCTCTTTTGGGTAAGACGTAACATGTCATGCAGTATCGGTAATTGATATTTCACAAAATAAAAATACACAAGTTTCCAAATCATAACAAAATGGTCGTGGTTATCACGGACTTACAAACAAAAGACAGTTATCTACCACATCAGTCTTAGCCGTGTACATGCACGGACGAATAAAAGCTACAAATGTTTACAAGATAAATTACAAGGGAGGTAGGAATTCCCCTATGTCTTTCTTTCCTTCTTCGATCAGAGCACGGAGGGCCTCCCCGCGAGCGTCCTTTCCATCATGCGCCTTGATCGCAGTCGCATCCAATGCCTCAGCGAGCAGCTTTTCACCTTTCATCACTTTCGATACGGAGTCGTAAGTAGGCAAGGTCAATTGGATGGGATCCGCAGTGAGCTTGGACATTACCATCTCGTTCGGAGCATCCTTAAGCGCCTCGAGTTCATCCAGAAGAGGGTGTTGGATTTCTGCCAGTGCATCCATTAACGCGGTCATCTTGTCCGTAGCTGAAGGGTTATGGTAGGGATGCTGCATAATATCTTCGTTCTTACCTATCAATTCCGCAGCCTGGACCAAACCCTAAAGCCTACCACGGTCGATTCCATCTGACACGACCCCGGCGAATGCTTGCAGCAGGTGCGGAGCTTCTATGGCCTTGCTTACGGCAAGGCGCATTCCTTGTCCAATCATCCACCTGTGTCCAGCTATGGCATGCAGCGGAGGACACATTCTTTCAGCACAACTTGTGGCCATCTTGCTCAACTCCTCCTCAGCCGTTGCAGCTTGCTCTTCCAACTTGGTCCGCACTTGTGTTAGCTCATCCTTCCGCGCATCGCGCTCTTGGGAGATGTTGAAGGCTTGTACGGTTACGGCCTTGGTAGAGGCTTTGGCCGCGGACACCTGCATATGGAACTTCGAGTTATCACAAGGATAATATGTTTTTTCTTGGGCCAAATAAAAAATCGAGGAAAAAATATATGTATAATATTTTTGAAAGCATATCTTCTCGTTCGATGCGGCTACAAGGGCCTCGAGCTCGGCGATGCGTTTTTCTCGGTTGTCGGCATGATGAGCTTGCTCTTTCACTGTAGCCTCGGCCGTCACCAGCGCCGTTTGCAATGACGCAATGGTCGTCTCATTCTTCACAACCATTGCCTCTCGACGAGCTATCCTTTTGTCTGCCCTCTTCACATTCGCCAGGGCCTTGATCAGGCGGCGTCTCAGAGCGGCACCCACCGTCACTTGATGAGCGGACGATACATCAAACTGCTCCAGCAGGGATTCATGATCTAGCTCGTCTAAGTCTTGTGCAAGGGCTAGAGGGGTAATATGCTCGATAAATTCCGAACACTCAGATTCCGCCTCCAACCTTGTTAAACTAGAGAGATTCCATGCTAGGCGCAGGCTATTTTCTGGTCCTTCGGGGAGTGGCTCCTCGGCGTGTGTCACAGCAGGGGATGGGGGCCTGTTTGATATTGCGGGGGATGGATTCCTCTCCACCTCTTCCTCTTGAGCTACAGTCGACGGATTTGCCCTGTTATTAACATTGCAACTTTTGTTTAGGAATTCTATATTTAACAAGCAAAATGACAAGACTGACATACGAGGGGTGCTTACGGGGTACCAGTCGTAGGTTCTAGGGCAGTAGGAGCTACGGTACTCACAGGGGTAGCTCGCCAGACTTGCTCATCCATGTGCGGGGTAGGGTTGGCCTGGGCCGTCGCAGTACCACTTCCCTCCTGGTACTGCGGATGGTCTTTCCTTAGTTTCTTTGGGGGAGCATTCGAGGCCCCTGCCTCATCCCCTATCGTCTTTGCCACCCTCCTGGTGGTCTTTCTCTTTCTGGATGTGGGCTGGGCGGACCCAGAAGCTTGAGTGATGTTTTCGTCCTCAAGGTTGAGGAAATCACTTTCATCTTCCTGGTGCGTCACGGTTCCCTCCAACAGCAGCTCTCCACCATCTTCATTATGGAAGTCCAATGGGGATTTCTCAATGATAGGCTCCTCTTCATCTGATCTTTGCTCGGACGTTTCTTCGAGTGGAATGGTACGGTCTGCGGTCGCATCGAGAAGGGGAGTTCATTCTCCTTCAAAGGGCGGAACCCTTCAGGCACCTTCATTGGGTCGCCCTGGCGGAATAATCCGTGTAGGTTCATTTCTGCGGACATTTATAAATACACGGGTTAGTACGGTTCTGCAATACAAATTAACGTTTATCACATTTACAAAGTATAACGTACACCTACGCTGTCCATGCTCCGTCAGAAAGCACGGATATAAGTTCCCCCTCCCATAATAACGACAGCTTAATCCTACTAAGCACAGAAAATGTTCCGGCAACCCCTTATGGAATTCTGTGCGGTGGTTGTCTAATATTTTCAGGTCTCTGCTGCTATAGTCTTTGGATTTGGGCGGAGAATCTTTGGGTACCCTGGTTTTAAGGACGAAGGGTGTGGGGAATACTTTTTCATCCACAAAAAAGTAATGGTCGTACCAGGTCTTAAGGGAGTCTAAGGGCTTCCTATACGTCATGGGGGCACTCCCGGATCGTTTTTTAAACGATAACCACCCATTCACTAGTTGGGGGGAGTAAAACGCCCTAAATAGGTTCACGGTCGGGGTTACGTTGCATGTATGGCATGTAATTTCAAACTGGTTGATTTTACACGCCCCTATGCAGTGAAGCTGGGTTATGTGGAAGTCATAATATAAAAGCAGATCTACCAAGAATTTAGACAAGGGGATACGGTAGTTGGCCGGGTCAAATAGGCGCGTGTACACGCCTATCTTCCCCTTTGGTGCATCCGTAATTGCCTCACCTTCACCTGGATAGGTGGGGTGTACGCTTTCGGGAATGTAATACTTCGACAAAAAGTCTATGTATTTTTCCGCCGACATCACGTTCAGGACATCCGTGATAAGTGGGTTGTCCTTTACCATATTTTATAAAAAGGGTTTGTAAGGCGTGATGATCTAACCTGCGGCGGAGGAAATCCGTGGAATAGAAGGCAAAAGTTTGGAGGATGGAGCTTGGAGATAACAATGGCGGAAAAGAGTATGAATTGTGTGTGTAACAAACACACACACCAACTCTTATATAGGGTTGCCTCAGTTTCCGAGGTAACGTGGATGTTTGACACGTGTAGGCCACTACGCCTATCCAACGGATGGGATTTCTGACACTTCTGCAATGTCAGAAGGGACCCACGGGTCACTTCTTAGCAGTTTTACGTGGCTCGATGGTGGGCATTAATGGTGCACTTTTGCAGAAGTGCGGCTTCCAGTTGACTACCATTAATGCATTTATTCTTGTGTCGGGATATGCGGTCTTACGTACGACAATATTCAATGCTACATTTAATTTGTCTCGGCCGTTACGTGCGGTTGAGGTTCAATTGGAATAACATTCCTAGACGGGCAGCCACGTGCGGCGAAAACAAAATCTTACATATCTATCATTCCCTAGGTCTTTCTTGGTACGTCCGAGGAGCATCTTGATAGTCTAGAGGTTACGCCTACGGCTGTAACAACTAGACTGGGGGGACATGATGACGTATAGTCCCCAGCCGGGTCAGGAACCCGGCCCACGGGTACTACCCGTATCCAGCCCATCACAGATGGGTGGGAATAATGTCATTTGAGCTTATGGGCTTGGATGAACAGTAACCGTACGCATGTGTGTGGCCCACGGCCCGGCATGGCCGGTACAGGGTTAGATAGAATCATATTCTGTCTATGATTAGGATTTTCCCCAAAAAAGAGGATATTCACTCACCATATTTAGAAGATAACAATCAATCTAATTCTCGTTCTTATCCTTTCCTTGGGGCCGAAGTATCAGTGACAGCCCATTAGGGTTTCACTGCCTATAAAAGGAACCCCAAGGGTTCCACAAAGGTATTACGCTCTATACCCTCAACTCACTCGATTCTTATAAACCCTAAACCGATACTTACTCTCACGCCGGAGTCTAATCATGGGAAACATTCCCACGGTAAGTCTAACGCGTGCTGTTTAGTGTGCATGATCCCAACCATACAGTTCACTTGGTGCAGGAGTCGGAGCCCAGCCAACCCAAATTAAGCCTAATTCGGGTCTAGCAAGGATCACCCAACTTTTGCATCAACAATATCCATGGCGGGCCTAATATGTCAAAGAAGTCTAAATTTGTTAGACCATGTTTTTATTATATTTATTTTTTCTCTTTTTCCTTTTTATATACTTTTGATGAAAAATAAAAGAAGAAATATATACAATGCAAATGTGTTATGCAAATGAAAAATGATTGATGCAAAAATTATGAATGCATATTTTTGGTGGCCAAAATAGATCAAAAATTTGAAAAAAATGTTTGAAAATTTAATTTTCCATGTTATCATGAAGGTCAATGACAAGGTCTAGGTAAGGTCACTTCGATAGAAGACCACCCTACACTTAAGCTAAACATTGTCCTCAATGTTTAAGAGCATGGAAGTATAAAACTTACCCTACACTTATGACAATGAATAGACTTTGCTTAAACTAAGCTAAGGAAAGATCAACTATAGTGAATTCATTTTTAGAGCATAATGTGTCTATGAAAAATCACAATAGTAACAAAGTCAACCAGATACAAGGGCCTCCTCCATAAGCTCCAAAGCACGTGATGAGTGAGAAACCCTACAAAAAACATGAAGACAAAAGAATGTCTCCCCTACACTTCTTATCAACTATCTATCCTTATTTCTAACATGCAACACTCTAGATCTAAGAAATTCTAAACCTAGTTATTCAAGCTTGATTTAAGGAGTCTCTAGCTCGACTCTTCCCACACTTAAAAGTGTCTAAAACCTATCATGGAGAAGAAAAATTTTGCCCTTTTTTAGAAAAAATCTCCATGATGAGGTAAAACAAGTTTTCAATTATCAAAACTCCATAAATATCCCCCGGATCAAATACAAAATTACCATCACACTTATAACACAATTCAACAACTAACTTCCCAAGAAATGGTGAAAAAGGTGAGGTGGTGTTGTCCAAAATGGTAGCCCATATGTTTGCCAAAAAGTGATAGGGTGATGCTCTCAAATCTTTCACAAGTTTTCCTTTTGTTGCATCAGGCGGATACTGAGATGGTTTAGCAAGCTCTATGCCAGGATCAAAAATTCGTTCCTTGATGGGAAAACAACAAGTGTTGGTTGCCTTAGAAGATTCTCCCTTGTAGGTCACATGGTGAGAGATAAGTTGTGGAGTAATGGGTTATAACAAGCTCCTGGAAGGAACCATCATTGCTTGTTTTCCTTTATCAATTTGAAAGGTTGATGTGGAAAAGGAAGAAGGTAAAGGATCCTCATGCAATAGAGATTCTAGATAGAGTATGTCCCCCTCCTCATCAATATAACCAAGAGTGTACTCAAAAGGTATATCCACTTCTAAGAACTCTTCATTCTCATCCATGATAGAATCCTCCTCATCACCATAAACATCATAGATTGGTCTATCAAAGATTGGGGATTCCTCAAAACTAAAAGAAGTGTGATCATCAACAAATGGAGAGCTCATCATAACTATAATCATCATATGTTGGTGGATCACAAAGAAGAGATTCTTCATTACTAAGATCCTCATTGGTTTCTTCATCATGGTGGAAAAGTGGGTTATCATATGAGGTTTTAACGAGAGGATTGGAATGAATCACAAAATCACCAAAGTTAAGCTCTTGAGGGTCATGAAAATCCAAAGATGAAGTAATGGAGGCAATGGTCTCAACATGAGGTAAATCATAATCTCCACTTGAGCAAGCTTCATAAAAATATTCATCACAAACTTCATCAAGGATATCATCTTGAGTTTCCTCATTCACAACATCAATATGCTTCACCGCTTCGGGCTCATTAGACTTCTTTGACAACTTTCCCATGTTAAACACAAATCTCTCATCTCCTACCCTCATTGTACGTTGATATGAGCAAAAACTCATATCAATTTATCAACAAATCACCCTAAAACACAAGCAAAATACCAATTTATCTTGTCAAAACAGTATTATGTGGTATGTTTGTGTTTGTGTACACTTGTGTAGGTAAAAGGATGCATTTTCAAGCAAACAAGGAATAATCAAGCTTAATTTGATGAAAAAGATAAAGAAGGATCAAAAGTGACAAGACTTTGAAGTGCAAGGACCTATCTTGACAATCTGCCAAAGATGAAGGACCAAAGAGCAAATATGGAAAAGTCAAGATCATAGTCAAAATTGGTCAACATTCAAGTCAATTCAGTCAAAGGATCAAATTTGCTCAAGAATGAAGTTTGAAGGACCAAATATGTCAAAGAAATGAAGTTGCAAGCTCCAAAATACAATCTGCCAAGTTCAAGGGTCATTTCTGCCAACTTTGGAAAGTATTTCAAGCTTGATCCATGTGAATAACTCTCAACCAATGGGAAGCCAAGAATTAAATCACACGGATTGCCACATCATGGCAATAAATGCCCACTCAGCCGTCATGCAATAAATTGCCCAATCTCAACAGTGTAATCCCACTACTTACTTTTCAACCAATGGAAAATCAGCTTTTGGATAACAATCCATGTGACCAAAGGAGAACCAATAACAACATGCCACGTAGCATCTTCTTCAACATAGCAAATTACCAGAATCGGATTGGAGCTAGAGACGATTTCAGAAGAAGTGCTTAACATCAAACTTGCTCAAAATCACAAGACGAGTTCATTCAAACCAACCAATTAACCTGAAATCAACTCAACAAAGAATCCCCAATTTGAGTTCATGACCTGCAAAATCAATTAAGCTCAATTGGACACGTGGAAGCCTGGGATTGGTTCCAACACGTCACCAACCCCAACTACTTCACTTCTCAAGTCTATAAATAGCATGTTTAGCCTTCATTTTTAGTTGTTGTAGAAAAGTGTGAAAACACACACACTTTTAATTTTCTTTCACCATTTCTAGTTTTTAGTTCAACAACTCAAGAGTCTGACACACTCTTGAGTTTGTTAGTTAGTTTGTAACCAATTACCTACCTTTGTAACAACTTTCATTCAATAAAAATCAAATTCTCATTTTCCCTCCAAAAGTTCTTTATCTACTTACTGTTCATCTCCTGCTACCTTGATACTCTTGTTGCTGTTTTGAGTTTGTTATGATCATACCTTGATCATAACTGACTTTGTGTGAAGATTGTAGCTGCTTTGTTCTATCCAGTCCAGTTTCCCTAGTATTTGAAGAATTCAAGCCATAATTGATAATGTTGATGATTGATAGCTGTTGATTGTTTGTTGATAGGATAGTCTAGTGCTAAGGTGGTGGTTAGCACTAGAATAGAGAGCACAACGCTCCTCTACTTCTCAAAGGTTGTTCCAAAAGGTGCAAACGCTTCTTGTTTTTGGTTCCTCTCAATTGTATATGCCTGCTACATTCCTAGATAAAACTTGCTTGATTGCATGATTAAAGGTGTTCTAGCTGTAATTGATTTGATTTCATTAAATTTGTAGCATAAGTGTAGCTATATCTAGCTTAAAGCCTTGATCCTTGACCTGTTTTCACTAGTAATTTGTCTTGCTTAGCTTATCTAGCCAGTTGGATTCTAGTTGTTGTGGCTACTTGTAATCAGCTCTCATTTACTTCATTTTGATTGCTAAACTCATTTTACTAAAGTTCTTAACTCAGTTCCATCATTTGCTCAATAAACTTTCATAAAAATTCCAAAAAAATCAGATAGGGTGTTTGGTAATAGGATTTAAATCAAGTGTTAGCTATATTTTGTGATCAATAGGTGTTAAGAGATTGATTTCTAGCTTGTTCTAGCTTTCATAGATAAGCCTTAGTCCATTTTCAGCCAAAGTTTTTAGTCAGTGAAGTCTTTTGAGCAAAATTAGTCATTTAGCCAATTGTGCATTGTGTTTTGAAAAGCAATTTCAGAAAAGTAGCTAAATTCAAACCATAACTGTAGCTTCATTCCTTTATCAAATTGTTTGAAACTTGTTTCTATAGTTTAAGCAACATCTGAGGAATAGGTCTTAGCTTGGAATTTCTACAGTATCTCATATTAAGCTAGTTATCAACTTTTTAGTTCAAGTTGAGCTTATCTCATTTTCTGTGATCTTTTAGCCTACTGATTTTCCATATCTTAATTTCCACTTCACAAATTAGGCCATTTTCTTTTACAGAACCAATGTATAAGTGCTCCTAGTGAACTTTTGAGATTTTAAGCTTTTTGGAAAATCTTGGTCAAACAAAGTCAACATAAGCCAATTTTCAGCTTATTTCAAATTCTGGGCTTATTAATGGATGCTTTTGAATGAGACTTGATTTCCCGTGCTTCTTTTGAGCTTATTAATAAGTTTTGTCAAGAAAATCTAGTTGTGCAAGTCTAGATTGTTTAGTAGCTCAATATTAGCTTATTGGAAATAGCTTATCAGAGTTCTAGCCATTTTAGCTGATTTCCTTTTACAAGCCTAGCTAACTTTCAATTTTAAGCATTTTGCAACTTGTTTGAACAATTTTGGTTGAGTAATAAGCTCAAACGAGCTTATTGTTTGAGTTAGCCCGTTTTTTATTATTGGATTAGTGTTAATTGCAATCTAGTCCCTAGAATTTTAATCTGTTGCATAATTAGCTAATACTTCCTAATTTCTTGGAAATTGTTAATCTAGTCCCTATATTTTGAAAGTTGTTAAAATTAGTTAGGGTTAGTTAAAAGTTTGTTATATTTTCATTTGTAGTCCTTCTTGTTAACTGATTTGCATAGTTAGTCCTTTAATCTTTTTAGCTTTACATTTTTTTGGCATTTTCATTTCATTAAATTTACATTTTCAGTCCCTCTAGTTTGTAGAATTTACTTTTGGTATTTTTAATTGGATAAATACTTGGTAATTGCACTTTGTTTTACGTATAAGTAGTATCGATTTTCCATTTTAGTTAGACATTGTTTGAAATAGAAATAGAGTATCCAAAAAACATTACCAACCAAAAATAGTTAAAAACCCGATATTGTTAGGACTTTCAATTGGTTAAGAATCGAGAAAACGAGCTTCACTATACACAAATTTCAAATGGCACCGTTGCCGGTTCTTTGACTTTACGAGAGACTATCGATTGACGGTTTTCATTGGCTTTTGGGATCCGTTCACCTTGTGAACGTTATTTTTACGTATCATAAATCAAAAACAAATAAAAAAAATCAAAAATATAAAAATATATAAAAACTAAAAAATTAACAAAACAATTCTTTTCCTAAAGAATTGACCAAACAAATTAAAAAAATCCAAAAAGCAATCTTTTTCTAAGAGATTGCACCCAAAAATATATATTATTGGATTCTCTCGGTTTTTATGTACATATAGTATTTTCTCTTAAAAACTCATACATACAAAAATATTTTCCATATATTATTATAAGTAAATACGTATACGTATAAGAACAACCAATCTACATATTCTCCATAAGTATTGCCGAGGCAATACACCGTGTTGAGGGGCGTTCCGGTCCTTGACACGTGTATCGATCAAACAAAATAAAGCAAGAATAGATAAATACTCTCAATAAGCAACAATTCGAAGAATACGAACATTTAAGTGAATAGAAAGGCGATGTGCTATAAAATGCCATCTAAGGGTCAATAGGTACTTAAGTGCTTCGCGCCACCTAACCCCCCGTTCACTTGTGAGTATTCTAAGAAGGAAGGCTTCATTGGGGGTCTTGCACCCAAGTAGTACATACATATATATTATTTTCTTGTGGATATTTCATATTGAAACTCGAAGAGGATAATCCTTTTCTCTTCAAAGTCACTCGAGAGCTTCTCTCTCATTCCTCGTATTGAGTTGCATGCTCACTCGCGGGCGTGCACAAATACCGATTGGTGTACAACCTCTTCCTCCGAAAAGGAAGAAAAAGAGAAAGAGTAAGACCACCACCGTCCATCAAGCCGATCACGAGAATCGCGCTTTGACTCCTCCACAACAAGAAGCCATCGCTGTTGATAATCGTTCTTTGATGGAACGTTTGTAAACCAATGTTCATGGATATGCTAGTGCTATTAGGATTCCCGACATTCCCGCAAATAAATTTGAGCTAAAAACGGCTATGATTACCTTGGTTTCACAAACACCTTTCTATGGTCACAAGAATGATAATCCTCATGATCACCTTAAGAGATTCCTTGCTCTTTGCAATACCATTAAGCACAATGGAGTTCCATATGATGCTATTAAGTTGATGTTAGTGCCACTTTCACTAGAGGGACAAGCTAAGCATTGGTTAGACACCCAACCACCCGATAGTATCACCACATGGGATGGTTTGACCACTAAGTTTTTGAACAAGTTCTTTCCTCCATCTAAGACCATGGCCTTAAGGAACTTAATTATAGGCTTTCAACAAAAACCTAGTCAATCCTTTAGTGATGCTTGGGAAGAGTATAGAGAGTTATTGAGGAGATGCCCTAACCATGGATTGGATGAAGTTCACCAAATCAATACTTTCTACGATGGCCTTAAACCTCATCACCAAGATTCACTCAATGCTTCCGCAGGAGGGAATATTCTTCTTAAATCCATTCAAGAGGCCTTGGACATCATTGAGACTGAAGCAATGGTTCAAACAAACACTCAATTTGAAGAAAGGGTTCATGTTATCCAAAACACTTCTCAAACACCTTGTGTTAACCAATTCCTCAAGTATCACCAAGAGATCATGCAAAAGATAGATAGAGATCATGAGACAAATTTTAAGTAACAACAAGAAATGATTCAAGCCATTAAGAACATTTCATTGAACAATTCTTCAAATGATGTGAATGCCATTACTCTTTCTTGTGTAACTTGTGGAGGCCCCCATTCTTATGAACAATGTGATAAGGTGCAAGTTTATCAAGGGGAATGCTATGCTTACCAAGAGGAACATCATGAACACTTCAAGCCAAATATCAATCCAAATAACCTTTCTTACAAGTCCCAAAATTACCTTACTCCACCGGGATTCCCACCCCAACCACCCATCCAAATTCAACAAAATCCTCCTCAAATTTTACCAAAGAATCAAGGGCAAAGACCACCTTACCAAGGAAATAACTACAAGGCACCCAACAATGTTCAACATCAAGGAAATACCTTTTATCCACCACATCAAGGATTTAATCAACCACTTCCACCTTTCCCAAATCAAGGATATGCTCAAATACCAAATCAAGCTTACCCTCAACTTCAAAATCAAGGATATGGGATGCAAGAGACTCAAGAGTATGTTGACAAGAGAATGCGTGAAATTGAAAAGAGAATGAATGACCAAATGAAACAAGCATTGGATTCACAAACCAATAGGCTTTTAATGGCATTTAATCAAAGACCACAAGGGGCTTTACCTTCCAACACACAAACAAATCCTAAACATCCTATTGTTCCACCCACTTTTGTTCCTACTTGTGACAAGCCTTCTACCTCTACTTCACCACCTCAAAATACTCCCATTCACTCAAACACACCTTCTCAACCTATTCTTACTTCTCCTTTACCTTCCACACTTCCCAATGAAGAAGCTAACAAAGACAAATCTTCCACTACAACACCTATTCCACCTACACCAAAACCTACTCTTCCATATCCTTCAAGGTTCAAAAAGGACAAGTTAAAGAACAAGGATGACATCCAAGTCTCCAATTTCTTAAGGATGTTTAAGCAACTCAACATCAACATATCCTTTGTGGAAGCTCTTGCTTATATGCCAAAGTTTGCTAAGATGTTCAAGGATTTACTCTCAAACAAAGAAAAATTGGTTGATTTGCCCAACACATCCCTTAATGAAAATTGTTCCGCCGTGCTACTTAAAACCATACCAACAAACTTGGAGATCCGGGACGCTACTTGATACCTTGTAATTTTCCCGGTGTTGAAAATTGCATGGCTTTGGCGGATTTAGGGGCAAGCATTAACCTCATGCCTTTATCGGTTTGGAAAAAACTCTCTCTTCCTGAGCTTACTCCCACTAGGATGACCCTTGAATTAGCCAACCGAACCATAGCTTACCCCGTAGGTATAGCGGAGGATGTGTTTGTAGGTGTGGATAAGTTTACATTTCCGGCCGACTTTGTAGTGGTTGATTATGACATGGATCCTAGAGTTCCTTTGATTGTTGGTAGACCGTTTTTGAGAACGGGTCGTACCTTGATAGATGTGGCGGAAGGAGAACTAATTATGAGAGTAGAGGATGAGAGAGTGGTGTTTAAGTTAGGGAAAGTTTGTGATAGGAAAGAGGTTAAGGAGTCTAGACCTTGTGAGACGATTAACATAGTTGATGTGCTAGATGAGGTGTGTGATGAACACTTTCATGATGCTTGTAAGAGTACTAGTTATGAGATGCCCCATGTTGAAACCGTGGCCTCAATTGCTCCCTCTTTAACACCTTTTGGAGAGAGTGATTTCCTCTTGGAGGAATTTGAGTCAAACTTTCTTGGTGATGATGATTCTCCCATTAATTGGGAAGAAGATATTCTTACTATCCAAAAGTTGCTCAATGAGGACCCTATTCTTTCTCCTATTCCACAAGAAGTTACCATTGAGGATCCTTCCATAGTAAAACCTTCCATAGAGAGTCCACCTCCTATTGAACTTAAGGACCTTCCATCCCACCTAGAGTATGCTTTCTTAGAGGGCAAAGACCAATTACCTGTGATCATTCCTAAAGAGTTAAAAGAGGATGAGAAGGAGAAACTTATTGAAGTCCTTAAGAAACACAAGAAAGCCTTAGCATGGAAAATATCCGACATAAGGGGAATTGATCCACATTTTTGTACACACAAAATCCTTATGGAGGATGATTACAAACCCGCCATTCAAAGTCAAAGGAGAGTTAACCCAAAAATCCATGAGGTCATTAAGAAGGAAGTGATTAAACTCTTAGATGCGGGTATGATTTACCCCATTTCCGACTCTCCATGGGTTAGCCCGGTACATTGTGTTCCAAAAAAGGGTGGAATCACCGTAGTGCCTAATGAGAACAATGAGCTTATTCCTACGAGACTTGTCACCGGTTGGAGAGTTTGTATTGATTATAGGAAACTCAATGAGGCTACTAGGAAAGACCATTTCCCATTACCCTTTATGGATCAAATGCTTGAACGCTTAGCGGGAAATGAGTACTATTGCTTTCTTGATGGCTTTTCGGGTTATTTCCAAATACCCATTGACCCTAAGGATCAAGAAAAGACCACATTCACTTATCCCTACGGTACATTTGCTTACAAGAGGATGCCTTTTGGCTTATGTAATGCACCGGGGACGTTTCAAAGGTGCATGATGGCGATTTTCCATGACATGATAGAGCAAACTATGGAGGTTTTTATGGATGATTTTTCCGTCTTTGGAAATTCATTTACCTCATGTCTCACAAATCTAGAGAGAATGCTTAAGCGTTGTGAGGAAACACGTTTAGTGCTTAATTGGGAGAAATGTCACTTTATGGTGAAAGATGGAATTGTTTTAGGACACAAAATATCCAACAAGGGATTAGAAGTGGATCGAGCTAAAATTGATGTGATTGCTAAGCTTCCCCCACCCACCTCGGTTAAAGGTGCGAGGAGTTTCTTAGGTCATGCGGGATTTTATAGGCGCTTTATACAAGATTTTTCTAAGATAGCTAGACCGATGACTCACCTCTTGGAAAAAGAGGCTCCTTTCATTTTTAACCAAGATTGTTTGGACTCTTTTGAGACTCTTAAGGAGAAATTGACAAAGGCTCCCGTTTTGGTTTCTCCAAATTGGGAATTACCTTTTGAGCTTATGTGTGACGCTAGTGATTATGCGGTGGGGGCCGTCTTAGGACAACGAGTTAATAAGCATTTTCAACCTATACACTATGCGAGTAAAACCATGACCGGTGCACAACTTCATTACACTACTACGGAAAAAGAGTTGCTTGCTATAGTTTATGCTTTTGAGAAGTTTAGACCATACCTTGTGCTCTCCAAAACCATAGTATATACGGATCATTCCGCTCTCAAGTATCTTATGACAAAACAAGATGCTAAGCCTAGGCTTTTGAGATGGGTTTTGTTGCTTCAAGAGTATAAGATAGAAATTCGTGATAAAAAAGGGGCCGAGAATTTAGCGGCGGATCATTTGAGTAGACTTGAGCATCCTTTTGAAGGAGATTTTCCACATCAAGAAATCAATGAATCCTTTCCATTAGAGGAGCTCATGTCTATCTCTTCCCAAGAGGATGCCACTCCTTGGTTTGCGGATATAGCAAACTATCTTGTGGGCAATGTGCTTATTGAGGGTCTTACTTATCAACAAAAGAAGAAATTTCTAAAGTAAGTTAAGTACTACTTTTGGGATGATCCTTATCTTTTTAGGCAATGTGCGGACCAAATCATTAGACGGTGTGTAGATGGGCCCGAGGCATTTAAGATCTTAGAAGCATGTCATAAAGGACCTACGGGTGGACATTTTGGGCCCAACTATACCGCCAAGAAAGTCTTTGATTCGGGTTACTATTGGCCTTCCATTTACAAAGATGCCCATGAAATGGTGAAATTTTGTGATGTGTGTCAAAGACAAGGAAAAATTACGCAACGTGATGAGATGCCACAAAATTTTATCCAAGAGTGTGAGATATTTGATGTATGGGGCATAGACTTCATGGAACCTTTTCCATCCTCTAAGGGAAACAAGTATATACTCGTGGCGGTGGATTATGTGTCCAAATGGGTGGAGGCTAAAGCCTTACCTACCAATGATGCTAGAGTTGTTGTGAAGTTTTTAAAGCAATTGTTTGCTAGATTTGGTGTACCTCGGGCCATCATAAGTGATCGTGGTACGCACTTTTGTAATGATCAATTCACGAGAGTTATGAAGAAATATGGAGTTAATCATAGACTTTCTACCGCGTATCACCCTCAAACAAATGGTCAAACCGAGGTCACAAATCGTGGTTTAAAGAGAATTTTAGAGAGAACGGTGGGAGAGCATCGAGCTTCTTGGTCGGATAAGCTTGATGATGCTTTGTGGGCTTTTAGGACGGCTTTTAAGACACCAATTGGTTGTACTCCTTATAGGCTTGTCTATGGAATAGCGTGCCACCTTCCATTCGAGTTAGAACACAAGGCATCTTGGGCTCTCAAGTGGGCTAACTTTGATTTAAACCAAGCCGGTTCACATAGGAAAGATCAACTCAATGAGATGGATGAATTGAGAGCCAATGCCTATGAATATTCTTTGCTTTACAAGGAAAAGACTAAGAAATTGCATGATGCTAAGATCAAGAATCGTGAGTTCAAAGTTGGAGAGCCGGTTCTCCTCTTTAACTCAAGGTTGAAACTTTTTACGGGCAAGCTTAAGTCGAGATGGTCTGGTCCATTCACTATTGCTCAAGTGTTTCCATATGGAACTATTGAGTTGTAATACTTGGTTTTTAGGCCTCGTATATAATATAGTAGTCCCAAATCTTTTCGAATTGAAAACCGGTCTTAAGTGCGACTCAATCGTCTTTTGGTGAATCAAGAGAATGGTTTGGTTTGTTTGTCTAATTTTAAACTATTAGCAAGTAATTAAAGTGTCGTTGAGTAATATGGAAGAGTAAAGATTAATATTAAAATAACGAGTAAAAATAAATGCTTGGAAACTTAAAGGCAATAATGGAAAAGATACTAGCACACTAAATAAAAATAACACTTAGAAATTTTCTAAAAATAAGAACTTAGTTGAAAAGTACTAAAAGAAAGTAAGATCAGACTACACCAAAACAACTCAATCGGAATAAGCCAAAATAGCCCCAGATCGGAATGTATTCCGATCTGGTGGTCGGAATAAGGGAAGATTGGTCTAATCGGAATATAGCAAATAAACTACCAATCGGAAAGTGAACAAAATTGCCAATCGGAATATACAAAAGCTTGATCAAATCGGAATATTAGCCAAAGACTACTAATCGAAATGCTTGGTAAAACAACTACAATCGGAATACTCAGCAAGAGGCCAGATCGGAATGACAAACAAGGCTAACAATCGGAAAGTCCAGAAACACTCCCATCGGAATATTAAAGGTGGCTACCGTCGGAATCTACAAACCCTTTTCCGATTGATTAATCGGAAAGGGTGGGAAGATGGCTGCTCGGAAAAACACCAATCGGAAAGGGGTTTATCACCCTTTCCGAAATCTAAGGGATTCGGTTTAAGCCAACAAATAAGCTATAATGGAGAGATTATTCCCAAAACTAAACAAATCACTAGTGAACCGGATCAAATAAGCACTTATCAACTTATCTAACCCGAAAATAATCGAACTTTTTGGATCAAAAAATAAAAACATAAACTTTTTAAGGAAAACTTTTATAAACAAATAAGCTAATCATAGAAGTAAGCCAATAAGCACAAAAGTCTTAAAGCTCAATCAAATGAAAACTTATGAAATGATCAAAAGATTAACTTTTTAAGCACGAAATCATTAAGAACAACACGGATCTATTGAAATTCGCACCAAAAATCAATCTAAAATCAAAGAAAAGTAGAATGAGATTAAGGATTAAAAGCTTAAAATAGAACTTGATTAATGGAAATAAGCAATACAAAGATGTTTAATCTTAAAAGATTAAGAAAGAAGATGAAATTTAGTTAGAGAAACTTTAAGACTTTCTCTCTCTAAAACTAGAGAAAACTAAGAAAAATAAAAACTAGCTAATTAACTAACTAACTACCCTCCTAATGACTATTAGGAGGGTAGTTATAGGGAAGGTGGAAGGGGTGCATGTGTTGCATCTTCTATCTTGCTTTCTTCACGTTTTCTCGACTCGACTTTAATTCTTTGTCTTTGTCGTCTCGGGATTTGAACTTGTCTTTTTAATTTTCTTCTTCTATTAGACTTAAGTTCTTCGTCTTCGTTAAACTTCCGTCTTTAGACTTTTTCTTCGATAAATCTTCAGAATAGGCCTTGGACTTCCGTTCTTTTTCCACTCTTGATCTTTTGACTTCGTCTTTTCCCGTTTTCTTCGATAAAAGCCCATGAAAACCCGTGTTTTCTTCCTTTTTCATATTTTGGTCCTAAAACACAATAAAAACACAAACCACGCATAATTCCGACTTTTACGACATAAATCACACGTTTTGGTCTAGTTATTATTGGAAATAAGTGGTAAAAGGATAAGTGTTTTCACACTTATTAAATCCCCTACACTTGATCATTGCAATGCCCTCATGCAATGCATTAATTTTAAAGCACGGTTTACATTTTTCATCATAAATAACCCACCTTGGCCTTTATTAATTACTAAACATAAAAGATAGAAATAAGTAAAGAAATTAAAAACTTACATTGGGTTTTGGCGGCCATGAACATTTATCATCCTTAAGTTTCACGTTCCCCATACCAAGCTTAAAAACGAGATCATTGTTATTATAAGTTAGCAAACTATCACGAACTCATGTGGGCCAATTATTCACTTAGACTCCCTTATTCATAGGTGTATCTCTTATATTTTATTTTTGTCTTGAATGATCACAAAGATGCATTGGTTGACTTATTTCGATAGTTATTTAGGCCGAAAATAAAGTGAACGATTTAATCAATAGTTAGCTAAAGGACCAAATCTTTTAAAACTGCTTCTCGGGACCTCATAAAGTTCATATCTTGGCATAACTCGCTTCACGATTTGAGACCTTTCTCGGACCGATATTTGGCAGCGACTTCATACTTCGAATCTTTGAGAGACGTTCTTGAAATTATGGTCTTCTCTTCATAATAGAATTTTCTTCACTTGAAGTTTTGAGAGATTCTTCATCTTTGGACCACGACTTCTTCATTTTTCTCCAATCTTTATTTTGGACTTCGATATACGACGATCCACCTCCTTTTAGGACTTGGATCTATTTATCCTCATACCTTGTTAGGGTCTTTTCGGATAGACTTCTCCATGACTTTTGGGGAGTTCTTGCTTTTCGTCGTGTGTCTCGATCCTTCATATTGATTTTCGATAAATGATTCTTCACATCACTTTTGGATCTTTAGCAACAAAATGTAGCCCTCATGCCTTGTTAGGGCCTTTTCGGACTCGCGAATCTTCGCATCCCTCTTCAAAAAGTTATGCCTTGGCTATGAACTCTAATCCGTACCGAGCAACTTTTAAACGATCTGGGCTAGAAGCTAAGTAACCTTTTAAATCGTACAACCTTATTTATTGCAGATAAATTTATCAACAAGCGGAGGGAGAATAGGCTTATAATTAACTCACATAAATTCACGAAAGAATACCGAACTTATAATTGACTCTATCATCTCTCGTTCTCCATAGTTTAAAATCTCAAGGAATGAGACTCGTGGATGCTTAGCCTATTAAATCAAAGTTTTGGGTTTTCGAGTCATCTATAGGATCTTGCAAATTCTTAGACTTTTTCAAGTTTAGAAATCGCATTTTAAAGTTACCTTGATAAACGACTCTCTAGGATCAATTATAGGAACTTGCGAAAAGTTCTTGTTCTTAACCCGTGAGAGTTAAGACTTTCGCGTTTTATAGCTCCCTATATAAAAGCCTAGCAAAACTTGACTTAAACACGTTAAGGATACTAGCTAGAGTAAACTTAGGTAAGTAAACTCGGGTTGAGTCAAAATGTTCACGACTAAGAAAAATCTAAAACCACTTTATTGAAAATTTATTCTAGCAATGGAAAGAAACTAAACATGAGAAGGGAAAATACATCTATACAACTACGCCAAAATAGATTAAAATTTTTGAAAAATGTCGAAAAATCAAATTTTCTGGTTAAAATGAGGGAAAATTCATGGAAAAGACCACTTACTTCGATAGAAGCCCCCCCTACACTTGAGATAAACATTGTCCTCAATGTTTAAGCATGTGGGAGTAAACTCCCCTACACTTAGGACATTGTGCACTTTGTTTAAATCTTGCTAAGGAAAGGACAACTAAAGTGAATTCAATGTGAACATATAGAATATGAAATATTGAATCACAAGAGTTTAGGATAGAACCAGGAAGATGGAAACACGGTATCACGGTTCGTCAAAAGTCATCAAGGTGGATCTTTGAAGCATTAATCCCTGCACAGCACAAGAAACAAGACAACAAACATATGCGGGGCTCCCCCTACACTTATTATGAAAGCAGTAAAGGATAGATCACGGGTTGCCTCCCGAGAAGCGCTTGTTTTTGTTCACCGAGTCACGAGCCTGACTCGACCCAATTTAGGTCGTAGGGAACGTGGTGAGGGATGGAATCATCTCGTGAGAGATGTCCTCACCAAAGTACAGCTTCAGACGCTGGCCATTCACCTTGAAATTGGGCCCATTCGGCTGAGAAAGCTCAATGGTCCCATAAGGAAAGACGTTGGCGACGGTGAATGGACCAGACCAGCGGCTCTTCAACTTCCCAGAGAAGATCTTCAACCGAGAGTTAAAGAGTAAGACTTGATCACCAAAGTGGAACTCTCGATTCTTGATTTTAGCGTCATGAATGATCTTGGTCTTCTCCTTGTAGATCAGCGAGTTCTCATAAGCTTCATTCCTTAGTTCGTTGAGTTGAATCTTGCGATGATCACCGGCTTTGTTGATGTCGAAGTTAGCCCACTTCAAGGCCCAGTGCGCCTTATGTTCCAACTCGATGGGGAGGTGGCAAGCTTTCCCGTACACAAGACGATAAGGTGTACAACCGATCGGGGTCTTGTAAGCAGTACGGAAAGCCCACAGAGCATCATCTAACATATCGGCCCACGCGGCGCGATGCTCTCCCACAGTGCGCTCCAAAATTCGCTTCTAGCCACGGTTGGAAATCTCGGCTTGCCCATTGGTTTGGGGATGATAAGCGGTGGAAAGACGGTGATTGACACCATAATTAGCCATGACTCTTGCAAATTGATTGTTGCAAAAATGAGTCCCGCGGTCACTGATAATAGCACGAGGAACGTCAAATCGAGCGAAAAGCTGCTTCAAAAAGTTCACAACCACCCTCGCATCATTCGTAGGAAGAGCCTTAGCTTCAACCCATTTAGAAACGTAGTCGACGGCGACGAGGATGTACTTGTTCCCTTTGGAGGATGGAAATGGCCCCATAAAGTCGATGCCCCATACATCAAAGATTTCACATTCCTGTATGAAATTTTGAGGCATCTCATCCTTATGTGTGATCTTGCCTTGACGTTGGCAGGCATCACAATGCTTAACCATTTCGTGAGCGTCACTATAAATGGTGGGCCAATAGAATCCAGAATCAAACACTTTCTTAGCGGTGTAGTTGGGACCAAAGTGACCACCGGTGGGTCCTTTGTGGCAAGCTTGGAGAATGTCAAAAGCTGCTGGTCCGTCAACACATCGACGAATGATCAGATCAGCACATTGTTTGAATAGAAAAGGGTCATCCCAAAAGTAAGTCTTAACGTCATTCAAGAACTTCTTCTTTTATTGGGATGTTAACCCTTGGATGAGAATACCACCCACTAAGTAGTTTGCAATGTCCGCAAACCACGGGGTGCCATCAAGATTGAGATTTATAGACATTAAGGTCTCAAGGGGGAAAGAGTCATTGATCTCTTTGTTCGGATGATCCCCTTGATATGGATCCTCAAGTCGACTCAGATGATCCGCGGCCAGGTTTTCTGCTCCCTTCTTGTCACGAATTTCAATGTTGAATTCTTGAAGGAGTAAAACCCAGCGAAGAAGTCTTGGCTTAGCATCATGCTTTGTCATCAAGTACTTCAACGCGGAATGGTCCGTGTATACTATGGTGGGGGATAAAACAAGATAGGGGCGAAATTTCTCAAAAGCATAGACAATAGCTAAAAGCTCTTTTTCGGTTGTCGTATAATGCAATTGAGCCCCCGTCATTGTTTTGCTAGCGTAGTGTATTGGTTGGAAGTGTTTATTCACTCGTTTTCCCAAAACCGCACCAATAGCAAAGTCGCTAGCATCGCACATCAATTCAAATGGCAGCTCCCAATTAGGGGTAACCAAGACCGGTGCCTTAGTGAGCTTATCCTTAAGAAGATTGAAGGCTTCGAGACACACTTTAGAAAAGGTAAAAGGAGTATCTTTTTCCAAGAGGTGGGTCATCGGGCGAGCGATTTTAGAGAAATCCTGAATGAATCGACGATAGAAGCCCGCATGACCCAGAAAACTTCTCACACCCTTCACGGTTGAAGGTGGAGGTAATTTGGCTATGACATCTACTTTAGCACGGTCGACTTCAAGACCAGATTAAGAGATTTTGTGTCCTAGCACAATGCCTTCTTTTACCATAAAATGGCATTTTTCCCAATTCAGAACAAGGCGAGTGTCTTCGCACCGCTTAAGCATACGTTCCAAATTGGCAAGACAAGAAGAGAAGGAATCCCCGAAGACCGAGAAATCATCCATGAAGACTTCCATGGTTTGCTCAACCATGTCATGGAAGATAGCCAACATGCACCTTTGGAAAGTCCCGGGGGCATTGCATAAGCTAAAAGGCATTCGTTTGTAAGCAAATGTGCCATAGGGACAAGTGAATGTTGTCTTCTCTTGATCTTGGGGATCGATGGGTATTTGGAAATAACCCGAGAAACCATCAAGAAAGCAGTAATATTCATTACCCGCTAAACGCTCAAGCATTTGGTCCATAAAAGGTAGAGGGAAATGATCCTTTCTCATGGCATCATTGAGTTTGCGGTAGTCTATACAAACTCTCCACCCAGTAACGAGACGGGTAGGAATCAACTCGTTGTTTGCATTGGGCACAACGGTGATACCGCCTTTCTTAGGCACACAATGGACTTGACTAACCCATGGTGAATCCGAAATAGGGTAAATCATACCCGCATCAAGAAGTTTGATAACCTCTTTTTTGATGACTTCATGGATTTTAGGATTCACCCTTCGTTGGCTTTGAATTGTGGGCTTAAAGTCGTCCTCCATGAGAATTTTATGTGTGCAGAAGTGAGGATCAATTCCACGGATGTCGGAGATTTTCCAAGCGATAACTCTTTTATGCTTCTTCAACACGGCGACAAGTCGGGCTTTTTCGTCTTCTTTCAGATCCTTTGCGATGATGACCGGTAGCTTCTCGTCGTCTTCTAGGAAAACGTACTCAAGATGAGGGGGTAGGTCCTTAAGCTCAAGAGTAGGAGGATCCTCAATAGATGGTGAAACTAACGATGGATCATCATTAGTCACCTCTTTAGGAGCAGGAGGAGAAAACGGGTCCTCATTGAGAAGTCTCTCAATAGTATTAATGTCTTCATCCCAATTGGTGGACAAATTATCATACTTAATATCAAGAGGACCCAAGCTAGCTTCGAAATCATCCAAGTCACTTTCTCCAAAAGGAGTCAATGCTGGAGCAATTGAGGCAACGGTCTCAACATTAGGTAGAGAAGAAAGAGTACTTTTGCAAGCATCATGAAAATGTTCTTCACAAGCCTCATCGAGAACATCAATAGCATTAACACTCTCATATGAATAAGGTTGCTTAGAAATCTTACCCATGTTGAAGACAATTTTATCGTCACCAACTCTCATGATTATTTCGCCCGCGGCTACATCAATGAGAGTGCGACCGGTCCTCAGGAATGGACGTCCAACGATTAATGGAACACGGGGATCCATCTCGTAGTCAACGACGACAAAATCCGCCGGGAAGGTGAATTTATCAACGCCAACAAAGAAATCTTCGGCTATCCCCACTGGATAAGCAACCGTTCGGTTGGCTAATTCCAAAGTCATTTTGGTGGGGACTAGCTCAGGGAGAGATAATTGCTTCCAAACACTTAAAGGCATTAAGTTTATACTGGCACCTTGATCGGCTAGGGCCATGCAATTCTCTACTCCCGGGAAGTTGCAAGGAATCAAGAAGCGACCCGGATCACCAAGTTTGGTAGGCAATTTCCTTAAGAGCACTGCGGAGCAGTTCTCATTAAGTTGAGTCTGAGCGATGTCAAGAAGCTTTTCCTTATCACTTAGAAGATCTTTAAACATCTTAGCGTATTTGGGCATGTGAGCGAGAGCCTCGGCAAAGGAGATGTTAAAATTTAATTGTTTAAACATTTTTAGAAAGTTTGAAACCTGAATATCATCCTTGCTCTTTTGCTTCTCTTTCCTCAACCGTGAAGGATAAGGTATATTGGATGAAGAAGAAGGCTTTAAGGGAATAGGATCACTCACAACCACGGGTGGTGGGGAAATAGGGACAGAAGGTGAAGGAGGTGAGGAAAGTTGCTCTTTTTCCTTGTTCACAATCACGGGTGAAGGTGTAGGAAGCTCGGGTTCCATATAACCTTTTCCACTACGAGTGGTGATTGCTTTCATCTCCCCTCTTGGATTCGCAACGGTATTACTCGGAAGAGTACCCGAAGAAGAGGGTTGATTAACTTAGATGAGCGAACCAATCATATCATGAAGGTGAACAGCTTGATTATTAAAAGAGTTTTGCATGTTTGCATTAATTTCGCTGTTGTGTTTGGCCATATCATTCCTTAGCTCGGCTCGAATATCGTTCCCTTGTTTTGCCATGTCATTCTTCAAGTTGACAAATTGACTCTGAAGATTCGTTACCATCTCACGATTAGTCTTCATGAACGTCTCGACGTCTTGGTTTACTGCCATCGGTTGATTGAGAGGTGGAGCTTGGTAAGCTTGAGAATTTCCTTGAGTTGGGTATGGGTTTCTTTGGGATTGATATTGATTTTGAGCATGAGGTTGGGATTGGTTGTTTCGATTATAGCTTTGTTGTTGGTTTTGGTTTGCAGGAGGGAAACCGGGAGGAGCAAGATAATTGTTGGAACGATAACTTAGCAAGCCACGGTCTCCTTGAGGGCGGGCTTGATAGCCTCCCGTGGGATAAGTGCCGTAAGCTGCGTTAACGTTTTCAGAATAATTGCCTTGAGTGGAAGGACAATCATTGTAAGAATGAGGACCACCACATGTGTCACAAGAAATAGCAACGGCTTTATCTTGTTGAAATTGGTTTGTGGCTATGGAAATGAAATCCTTGTGCATACTCGCGATTTGTCGGGTAAGTTCGGATATCTCAGGATTGGAAGTAGTAGAAGAAACATTGACTCTCTGATTAGATCTTGAGGATGCGGATGAATCCCAATTCTTGTGGTGAGTAGTCATGTTTTCGATCAACTCTCGACACTCTTCCGGTCTCCTTTTCATAAAAGTACCACCGGAGGCGGCATTGATCGTGTCACGATCACGAAAAGTGAGACCATTGTAGAAGGTGTCAATGAGAGTGACGGGGAGCATATTGTGATTTGGACAGCGGTCGATCAAATCATTGTATCGTTCCCAAGCATCAAAGAGCGATTCATCATTCTCTTGCATGAATCCACTGATTTGGTTACGAAGGCTAGTGACCATGGATGGGGGAAAGTAGCGCGATAAAAAGCGTTGAGTCATGTCGTTCCACGTATGAATAGAATTCTTAGGAAGACGGTCAAACCATTTTTCGGCATGGTGAGAAAGCGAGTGGGGAAAGAGTTGAAGGCGAAGGTCATCCATAGAAACACCAGAACACTTCATGCTTTGGGTAATGGTAATGAATTTGTCGAGGTGTTTGTTGGCATCATCATCCGGAATTCCACGAAATGGGTTCGTTTGCACTTGTTGGATCATGTGATGCTTCAACGAAAACTCCTGAGCCGTGACGTGCATCGGCGCAATCGGGCCTCCGCGTCCGTTCATGGTGGGTTGACATAATTCCTCCATTGTCCGTAAATCAGGTAGGTGGACATTGTTGTTGTTGTTGTTGTTATTATTCAAATTGGGTTGAGGTGGGTGATTATTGTTGTGATTAACACCAGCCATATCTAAATCTTCACGAGTCTCGGGCTCAGAATAGTTCGAAGATCTAGTACGCATACACCTGCAGAAGAAAAATATACACAAAGATAATATCTATATAATCTTTTTGGTGCAAAACCTTTTGAAAAGAATTGCTTTTAATGATTTTTCAATGTTTTTGTATTTTTGAAGAGTTTTATATTTTTTAGGATTTTTGAAAATTTTTAAAGCAAGGAAAATAACGTTCAAAGAACGGATCCCAAAATTCAATGCGTCTCTCACTAAAAACCGTTTATCGTAACGAAAAGAGCCGGCAGCGGCGCCATTTAATACTTGGTTTTTAGGCCTCGTATATAATATAGTAGTCCCAAATCTTTTCGAATTGAAAACCGGTCTTAAGTGCGACTCAATCGTCTTTTGGTGAATCAAGAGAATGGTTTGGTTTGTTTGTCTAATTTTAAACTATTAGCAAGTAACTAAAGTGTCGTTGAGTAAAATGGAAGAGTAAAGATTAATATTAAAATAACGAGTAAAAATAAATGCTTGGAAACTTAAAGGCAATAATGGAAAAGATACTAGCACACTAAATAAAAATTAACACTTAGAAATTTTCTAAAAATAAGAACTTAGTTGAAAAGTACTAAAAGAAAGTAAGATCGGACTACACCAAAACAACTCAATCGGAATAAGCCAAAATAGCCCCAGATCGGAATGTATTCCGATCTGGTGGTCGGAATAAGGGAAGATTGGTCTAATCGGAATATAGCAAATAAACTACCAATCGGAAAGTGAACAAAATTGCCCAATCAGAATATACAAAAGCTTGATCAAATCGGAATATTAGCCAAAGACTACTAATCAGAATGCTTGGTAAAACAACTACAATCGGAATACTCAGCAAGAGGCCAGATCGGAATGACAAACAAGGCTAACAATCGGAAAGTCCAGAAACACTCCCATCGGAATATTAAAGGTGGCTACCGTCGGAATCTACAAACCCTTTTCCGATTGATTAATCGGAAAGGGTGGGAAGATGGCTGCTCAGAAAAACACCAATCGGAAAGGGGTTTATCACCCTTTCCGAAATCTAAGGTATTCGGTTTAAGCCAAGAAATAAGCTATAATGGAGAGCTTATTCCCAAAACTAAACAAATCACTAGTGAACCGGATCAAATAAGCACTTATCAACTTAAAAAACCCGAAAATAATCAAACTTTTTGGATCAAACAATAAAAACATAAACTTTTTAAGGAAAACTTTTATAAACAAATAAGCTAATCATAAAAGTAAGGCAATAAGCACAAAAGTCTTAAAGCTCAATCAAATGAAAACTTATGAAATGATCAAAAGATTAACTTTTTAAGCACGAAATCATTAAGAACAACACGGATCTATTGAAATTCGCATCAAAAATCAATCTAAAATCAAAGAAAAGTAGAATGAGATTAAGGATTAAAAGCTTAAAATAGAACTTGATTAATGGAAATAAGAAATACAAAGATGTTTAATCTTAAAAGTTTAAGAAAGAAGATGAAATTTAGTGAGAGAAAGTTTAAGACTTTCTCTCTCTAAAACTAGAGAAAACTAAGAAAAATAAAAACTAGCTAATTAACTAACTAACTACCCTCCTAATGACTATTAGGAGGGTATTTATAGGGAAGGTGGAAGGGGTGCATGTGTTGCATCTTCTTTCTTGCTTTCTTCACGTTTTCTCGACTCGACTTTAATTCTTTGTCTTTGTCGTCTCGGGATTTGAACTTGTCTTTTTAATTTTCTTCTTCTATTAGACTTAAGTTCTTTGTCTTTGTTAAACTTCCGTCTTTAGACTTTTTCTTCGATAAATCTTCAGAATAGGCCTTGGACTTCCGTTCTTTTTGCACTCTTGATCTTTTGACTTCGTCTTTTCCCGTTTTCTTCGATAAAAGCCCATGAAAACCCGTGTTTTCTTCCTTTTTCATATTTTGGTCCTAAAACACAATAAAAACACAAACCACGCATAATTCTGAGTTTTACGACATAAATCACACATTTTGGTCTAGTTATTATTGGAAATAAGTGGTAAAAGGATAAGTGTTTTCACACTTATTAAGTTGTCACAACCCGATGGTCCAAACTTTAAAGTGAATGGTCACCGTGTGAAACATTATTTTGGGGAGGAAATTTCCATTGAAATGGTCCAAGAGATCCCCATTTTCCCCATGAATTAATTTATTGAGGGATGAGTCGAGCTAGAGACTCATTAACTCAAGCATCGTATAACTAGGTTTAGAGTGTTGTAGGTTAGTAATAAAGGTATAGACTTGGAGATAAGTGTAGGGGAGACCTTCTTTTGTCTTCATGATTGTTTGTAGGGTTGCTCACTCATTTCATGCTTTGGGAGCTTATGGAGGAGGCCCTTGTATCCGGTTCTCTTTGTTACTATTATGATCTTTCATTGACACCTTGTGCTTAAACATGAATTCACTAATAGTTGTCCTTTCCTTAACTTGGGTTAAGCAAAGTCTATTCATTGTCATAAGTGTAGGGGAAGTTTTTATACTTCCATGCTCTTAAACATTAAGGACAATGTTTAGCCTAAGTGTAGGGGGGTCTTCTATCGAACTGACCTTACCAAGAATTTGTCATTGTCTTTCATGATAACTTGGAAAATTAATTTTTCAAACATTTTTCAAATTTTTGATCTACTTTGGCCACTAAAAATATGCATACATAATTTTTGCATTAATCATTTTTCATTTGCATAACACATTTGCATTGTATATATATTTCTTCTTTTGTTTTTCATCAAAAAGATATAAGGAAAAAAATATAATAAGAACATGGTTCTAACAAGTTTAGACTTCTTTGACATATTAGGCCCATCATGGATATTTTGACTCAACCCGAGTTTGCTTATCGAAGCACTCTCTAGCTAGTATCCTTAACCATGTAGTCCTTCATTGGTCTATTAGGCTAAGCATCCACCAATCTCATTATTTGAGATTTTAAATTTGTGGAGAATAGGAAATGATAGAGTTGAAGCAAGTATAAAAGGGCTAGATAAACTTCATGATAATTACTTGTGGCTAAACCCTTCTCTTCTCTACATCTAGTTTATTCGCATGTATATATTGTTAATAAATAATCAAGAACGGTTTTAATCGGTTTGTAATCTCTTATGCATTTTTGACTAATCATTCATGGTTGGTATAAGTACGTCTTAAGATTCTAAGTTAGAACGTTTTATGTGTACTCGACTTATGTCATGCTCAATATTTAGCGGGTGTTTTTCCTTTTATTCTTTTCAAATTTCTTAGTGAGGAATAAAGAAAAATAAGAGCGGCTTATAAAAAATGAGTGGCTAGAAAAAAAAAAAGAAAAAAAAAATACAAGACTCCCAAGAGGGGCGGTGTGGTGTTAATTATAGTGACTATTGAGTTCTAATATTACCTTGACGGGTTGCGGGTATTTAATAGATTGCTCCAATCCAATATTACCTTGATGGGTTGCGGGGTTGAAGATCCAAAGTCTTAAAAAGATGGCGGATGTAAATTATTGCGTGAGTTTTATTTTTCTTTCCTTAGCGAGTGTGTAGCTACTTATGAAAGCATGACATGAGGATTTTACACATAAGGCGAATGACTTATTACTCTTGAAACGGACTTATATTAATTGTGAGCGGTTTTTCAAGTAATGGATGAGAGGATTACTTAGGATTAAAACCGTGCTTCCTATTTTTGGATTTTACACTTCTTATACTTCACACTTGAATAAATGACAAATTTGCCCACAAGAAATTTGCTCAAATAATAACCGGTTCCACATTTAATTGTCATGAATAAGTTGATGCACTTTTTACTTGTGAATACAATGATCCCATTTTTAAGCTTGGTATGGGGAAAGTGAAACTTGAGGGTGATAAATGTCCATGGTACCCAAGCCCTAATCAAAGTCATTGAATTCTTTATGAGTTATTTCCATCAAAACCATTTCAAGAAAAACCAAAAAGACATAGATATAATTGTATTTTGTTCATTGCATTGTTAAAAATCAAAATCCTGCATCTTGTAGTTTAGAGTAGTGTAGATGCATTCCATATGGCCAAGGTGGATTAATTATGAGGAGAATGTAAATTTGTGCTTTAAAATATATAGCATTGCATGAGGACATGACAATGTTCAAGTGTAGGGGATTTGATATGAGCAACAAACTCATATCAATTTATCAAAAAATCACCCTAAAACACAAGCAAAATACCAATTTATCTTGTCAAAACAGTATTATGTGGTATGTTTGTGTTTGTGTACACTTGTGTAGGTAAAAGGATGCATTTTCAAGCAAACAAGCAATAATCAAGCTTAATTTGATGAAAAAGACAAAGAAGGATCAAAAGTGACAAGACTTTAAAGTGCAAGGACCTATCTTGACAATCTGCCAAAGATGAAGGACCAAAGTGCAAATATGGAAAAGTCAAGATCATAGTCAAAATTGGTCAACATTCAACTCAATTCAGTCAAAGGATCAAATTTGCTCAAGAATGAAGTTTGAAGGACCAAATATGTCAAAGAAATGAAGTTGCAAGCTCAAAAATACAATCTGCCAAGTTCAAGGGTCATTTCTGCCAACTTTGGAAAGTATTTCAAGCTTGATCCATGTGAATAACTCTCAACCAATGGGAAGCCAAGAATTAAATCACAAGGATTGCCACATCATGGCAATAAATGCCCACTCAACCGTCATGCAATAAATTGCCCAATCTCAACAGTGTAATCCTACTACTTACTTTTCAACCAATGGAAAATCAGCTTTTGGATAACAATCCGTGTGACCAAAGGAGAACCAATAACAACATGCCACGTAGCATCTTCTTCAACATAGCAAATTACCAGAATCGGATTGGAGCTAGAGACTATCTCAGAAGAAGTGCTTAACATCAAACTTGCTCAAAATCACAAGACGAGTTCATTCCAACCAACCAATTAACCTGAAATCAACTCAACAAAGAATCCCCAATTTGAGTTCATGACCTGCAAAATCAATTAAGCTCAATTGGACACGTGGAAGCCTGGGATTAGTTCCAACACGTCACCAACCCCAATTACTTCACTTCTCAAGTCTATAAATAGCATGTTTAGCCTTCATTTTTAGTTGTTGTAGAAAAGTGTGAAAACACACACACTTTTAATTTTCTTCCACCATTTCTAGTTTTTAGTTCAACAACTCAAGAGTCTGACACACTCTTGAGTTTGTTAGTTAGTTTGTAACCAATTACCTACCTTTGTAACAACTTTCATTCAATAAAATTCAAATTCTCATTTTCCCTCCAAAAGTTCTTTACCTACTTACTGTTCATCTCCTGCTACCTTGATACTCTTGTTGCTGTTTTGAGTTTGTTATGATCATACCTTGATTATAACCTACTTTGTGTGAAGATTGTAGCTGCTTTGTTCTATCTAGTCCAGTTTCTCTAGTATTTGAAGAATTCAAGCCATAATTGATAATGTTGATGATTGATAGCTGTTGATTGTTTGTTAATAGGATAGTCTAGTGCTAAGGTGGTGGTTAGCACTAGAATAGAGAGCAAAGCGCTCCTCTACTTCTCAAAGGTTGTTCCAAAAGGTGCAAACGCTTCTTGTTTTTGGTTCCTCTCAATTGTATATGCCTGCTACATTCCTAGATAAAACTTGCTTGGTTGCATGATTAAAGGTGTTCTAGCTGTAATTGATTTGATTTCATTAAATTTGTAGAATAAGTGTAGCTATATCTAGCTTAAAGCCTTGATCCTTGACCTGTTTTCACTAGTAATCTGTCTTGCTTAGCTTTTCTAGCCAGTCGGATTCTAGTTGTTGTGGCTACTTGTAATCAGCTCTCATTTACTTCATTTTGATTGCTAAACTCAGTTTGCTAAAGTTCTTAACTCAGTTCCATCATTTGCTCAATAAACTTTTATAAAAATTCCAAAAAATCAGATAGGGTGTTTGGTAATAGGATTTAAATCAAGTGTTAGCTATATTTTGTGATCAATAGGTGTTAAGAGATTGATTTCTAGCTTGTTCTAGCTTTCATAGATAAGCCTTAGTCTATTTCAGCCAAAGTTTTTAGTCAGTGAAGTCTTTTGAGCAAAATTAGTCATTTAGCCAATTGTGCATTGTGTTTTGAAAAGCAATTTCAGAAAAGTAGCTAAATTCAAACCATAACTGTAGCTTCATTCCTTTATCAAATTGTTTGAAACATGTTTCTATAGTTTAAGCAACATCTGAGGAATAGGTCTTAGCTTGGAATTTCTACAGTATCTCATATTAAGCTAGTTATCAGCTTTTTAGTTCAAGTTGAGCTTATCTCATTTTATGTGATCTTTTAGCCTACTGATTTTCCATATCTCAATTTCCACTTCACAAATTAGGCCATTTTCTTTTACAGAACCAATGTATAAGTGCTCCTAGTGAACTTTTGAGATTTTAAGCTTTTTGGAAAATCTTGGTCAAAGAAAGTCAACATAAGCCAATTTTCAGCTTATTTCAAATTCTGGGCTTATTAATGGATGCTTTTGAATGAGACTTGATTTCCCGTGCTTCTTTTGAGCTTATTAATAAGTTTTGTCAAGAAAATCTAGTTGTGCAAGTCTAGATTGTTTAGTAGCTTAATATTAGCTTATTGGAAATAGCTTATCAGAGTTCTAGCCATTTTTAGCTGATTTCCTTTTACAAGCCTAGCTAACTTTCAATTTTAAGCATTTTGCAACTTGTTTGAACAATTTTGGTTGAGTAATAAGCTCAAACGAGCTTATTGTTTGAGTTAGCCCGTTTTTGATTATTGGATTAGTGTTAATTGCAATCTAGTCCCTAGAATTTTAATCTGTTGCATAATTAGCTAATACTTCCTAATTTCTTGGAAATTGTTAATCCAGTCCCTATATTTTGAAAGTTGTTAAAATTAGTTAGGGTTAGTTAAAAGTTTGTTATATTTTCATTTGTAGTCCTTCTTGTTAACTGATTTGCATAGTTAGTCCTTTAATCTTTTTAGCTTTACATTTTTTTTCGCATTTTCATTTCATTAAATTTACATTTTCAGTCCCTCTAGTTTGTAGAATTTACTTTTGGTATTTTTAATTGGATAAATACTTGGTAATTACACTTTGTTTTACGTATAAGTAGTATCGATTTTCCATTTTAGTTAGACATTGTTTGAAATAGAAATAGAGTATCCAAAAAACATTACCAACCAAAAACAGTTAAAAACCCGATATTGTTAGGACTTTCAATTGGTTAAAAATCGAGAAAACGAACTTCACTATACACAAATTTCATACGTTCACCTTCCGCCACATCTATTAGAGTTCGACCCATTCTCAAAAATGGCCTACCAACAATTAAAGGAACTCTCGGATCCATATCATAATCAACCACCACAAAGTCCATGGGAAAGGTAAATCTATCAACCCCAACAAAAACATCCTTCCCAATTCCCACCGGATAAGCTATAGTACGGTTGCCCAACTCAAGAGTCATCTTAGTAGGAGTGAGCTCGGGAAGTAAAACTCTCTTCCAAACTGATAATGGTATGAGATTTATGCTTGCTCCTAAATCCGCTAATGTCATGCAATTTTCCACCCCCTGGAAATTGCAAGGAATCAAAAACCTCCCCGGATCTCCAAACTTAGTAGGCAACTTCTTAAGAAAAACTGCGGAGCAATTTTCATTTAAGGAAGCATTAGGAAAATCCACCAATCTCTCCTTGTTAGAAAGTAAATCCTTGATCATCTTAGAAAACTTAGGCATATTGGCTAAGGCTTCCGCAAAGGAGATGTTTATGTTAAGTTGCTTGAACATCCTCAAAAAGTTTGAGACTTGTATATCATCCTTAATCTTAAGCTTGTCCTTTCTTAATCTTGATGGATAAAGAAGACTTGGTTTTGGTTGTGGTTGAGTGGTTGATGAAGAATTTTCCTTGTTGGTTTCTTCATGAGTAGGTGTGGAAGTAGGAGAAATGGGAGAACTTGAGGATGGTGAACTAGATGTAGAAGGCGTATCAGAAGAAGGAATCATAGTAGGCTTTACCAAATTAGGTTTGGGTGGTGAAGGATCATGAGTTTTCTTTCGACTTCTTGTTGTGATAGCATTAACATTTGCCCTCGGGTTTGTTTGTGTGTTAGAGGGTAAAGCTCCTTGTGGCTTTTGATTGATAAGCATCATAAATTTTTTGTTTGTTTCCTCATGCATTTCCCTCATTCTTTTCTCATTAGCTTGAAACCTCCTTTCATTCTCTTGATTTATTTTGTGAAGAAGATCAATTGTGTTATAATCAGGTGGCACATTCCATTGAAAACCTTGGGGTTGGAAAGGTGGAGGTTGATTGTAAAACCCTTGATTGTTGCCTTGAAAAGTATTCCCTTGATTGTGAAAGGTATTTGGTGGTCTATAGTTGTTCCCTTGGTATTGTGGCCTTGGCCCTTGGTTCCTTTGTAACAATTGAGGGGGATTGTGTTGAGGTTGGCTGGGTGGTTGGGGTGGGAATCCCGATGGTGCAAGATAGTTTTGAGACTTATAAGAAAGGTTATTTTGATTGATGTTGGGTTTGAAATGTTCTCTATGTTCTTCTTGGTATGCATAACACTCCCTTGATAACCTTGTATCTTATCACATTGTTGGTAGGAATGGGGACCTCCACAAGTCTCACATGAAAGAGTAATAGCATGCACATCATTGGTGGAATTATTGCCCAAAGAGATTTTCATAAAGTCATTCATCATGGTTTGTTGCATCTTTTGGGTGTTTTGCATAATTGTTTGACTTTCCTTTTGAGCTTGAGTCAATTCTTGGATTGATGAAATGAGTTGAGTCTCAAATGGTTTGGAACCTCCTTCTTGAATGACATGTACTCTCTCATCGAATTGTGTGTTAGTTTGGACCATTGCTTTAGTCTCAATAATGTCCCAAGCGTCTTGAATAGATTTAGCAAGAATATTTCCTCCCGCGGAAGCATTGAGTGAGTCTTGGTGATGAGGTCTTAGTCCATTATATAAAGTATTGATTTGGTTAACTTCATCGAATCCACGGTTAGGGCATCTCCTCAATAACTCCTTATACTCCTCCCAAGCATCACTAAAGGTTTGACTAGGTTTTTGTTGAAAGCCTATAATTAAGTTCCTCAAAGTCGTGGTCTTATATGGGGAAAGAAATTGTTCAAAAACTTCTTAGTGAAACCATCCCATGTGGTAATGCTCTCGGGTGGTTGTGTATCTAACCAATGTTTAGCGGGACCCTCTAGTGAAAATTGTACCAATATCAACTTAATGGCATCACGGGGAACTCCATTGTACTTAATGGTGTTGCAAAGAGCAAGAAATTTCTTAAGGTGATCATGTGGATTATCATTCTTGTTCCCAAAAAATGGTGTGTTTGAAACCAAGTTAATCATGGATTTTTTTAGCTCAAATGTGTTTGCGCGAATATCGGGTATCTTGATAGCATCGGTATATCCTTGCACATTGGTTGCAAGTGCTCCATCAAAGGTCGAGTGTCAACTTCGGCCATGGCTTCTTGTTGTGTGCGGATCAAAGCACGATTCTTGGGATCGGCTTGTTGGACGGTAGTGTTCCTACTCTTTCTCTTTTTCTTCCTTTTCGGAGGAAGGGGTTGTACACCAATCGGTATTTGTGCCCGCCAGTGAGTGAGCATGCAACTCAATACGAGGAATGAGAGAGAAGCTCTCGTTCGACTTTGAAGAGAAAGGGATTATCCTCTTCGAGATTCAATATGAAATATCCACAAGAAAGAATAATATACGTAATTACTACTTGGGTGCAAGACCCCCAATAAAGCCTTCCTTCTTAGAATACGCACTAGTGAACGGGGGGTTAGGTGGAGCGAAGCATTTAAGTACCTATTGACCCTTAGATGGCATTTTATAGAACATCGCCTTTCTATTCACTTTGTAGTTTGTATTCTTCGAATTATTGCCTATTGGAAGTATTTATCTATTCTTGCTTTATTGAATTTGATCGATACACGTGTCAAGGACCGGAACGCCCCCTAACACGATGTATTGTCTTGGCAATACTTATAGAGAATATGTGTATTGGTTGTTCTTATACGTATACGTATTTACATATAATAATATAGAGAAAATATTTTTGTATTTATTAGGGTTTTTTTTTAAAGAAAATACTATATGTACATAAAAACCGAGGAAATCCAATAATATATATTTTTGGTTGCAATATCTTAGGAAAAAGATTGCTTTTTGATTTTTTAATTTTTTTGGTCAATTCTTTAGGAAAAGAATTGATTTTGTTATTTTTAGTTTTTATATTTTTATATTTTTGATTTTTTTATGCTTTTGATTTATGATACGTAAGAATAACGTTCACGTGGTGAACGGATCCCAAAATCCAATCGTCTCACTCGAAACCGTTAATCTTCACGAATAGAACCCGCAACGGCGCCATTTAATTTTGAGTAAATTGAAGTTCGTTTCTCTCGATTCTTAACCAATTGAAAGTCCTAACAATATCAAGTTTATTATCGTTTTTGGTTGATAGGGTTATTTGGATTTTCTATGTCTATTTAATTAAACACGTAAAAATTGTGAAAAATATTAAGCTACGTAACCGTAAAACATTTAGCAATTACCAAATATTATTCACAAAAGGACAAAAATGTAAATCTATGAAAGTAATGTGCTAAAAATGTAAGTAAATGAAACTTAAATGCTTGAAATGTAAAAATCAGAAAGTTAAAGGACCAAATATGTAAAATCAAACAACTTTCTAACCAAATGTAACAAACTTTAAAACTGACAAACTGAAATTGACAACTTGTTAAAAGTATTGGACTAGAATTTTGCAAATCCTAATTATAAGGAAGTTTAGCTAGAAATGTAAACAACTTCAAACAAAGAGCATTAAAATGCCATTAAATGGAAATTTTAACCAAAAACGGGTGTCAAGGACAAATGAGCTCGTATAAGCTCAAAAAAAGAACCAAATAAGCTCTAACAAGTTTCAAACAGCTTAAAATTGAAAAACACTTAGACTTGTCTAATGAAAAAGCTTAAAACTCACTAGAACTCAAATGAGCCAAATCCAATAAGCCAAGAATAAGCTATCATAAAATCCAGACATGCACATTCACATTTTAAAGTCAAATCTTATTAAACAGCTTATTGTGAATCTGGAATGTCTTTTCTTGTGAAAAATGGTCAAGTAGATATGTAGGAAAATGAAAATAAGTTGAATCCTAGCTTATTTGACTTTTGTTGACCAAAAGTTGAAAATTCTCAAAAGCTCAAAATCTGTTCAAGACATGTTTCTAAGTAAGAATGTGGAAGAAAATTAAAGGTTTTATGAAGTGGAAATGCTTATCTAAGAAATCAGTTTGCTATTTTATCACAGAAACTTTCAATTGCCTGGAAGCTTGTTCAAAAGCTAATTCCAAGCTTATTTGTAAGAACTATATAATTTCCTTAACGAGACTTAAACTTTAGATGTTATTGGACATCTAGAAACTTTTTTCAATAATTTTTATTAAGAAATAAAACTATGGCAAGGAATCAAAATCATCTACTTTTCTGATGAACTAAGAACAAAGGCTTGACCCAAACTTTTTACTAACCATTTTCCTGTTTGACCAAACTTTTGACTACAAAACTTTACAAACTTGTTTCAAATGACTAAAGGATGAGTAATGAACAAAGATCAACATGTTTTAACACTTTGAATTACAAAATTTATGTAAATCCAAACACTGCTTATCTAACCTTGTTTGTTGAGTAAAATGAAAGGAAAAGGAGCTAAGAACAGACTTGATAACAGACTAGAACTCAAAATGCAATAACAAGCTTTAATTGATGAAAATTATAATAGAAATTAGTAAAAGACAAGCTAACAGCTAAAAATCTATCAACAATCTATCTAATCAATAGAATCACACCAAATCAGACTAACACACTTGATCAGGGCAGCATTTAGTATTTATACTAGAATTAAGCATGCATTTGACATTTAAGTGGAAGCAAAACTCAAAATCTTAAAACCTTTTAGCAAAAGGCCTCCATTGATGGAGTAGGTAGGTGCTGAGCCTCCTAAACAGTGCTAAACTACCACCTTAGCACTATTCTTAACCAATCAATCATCTACCATCATCATTCTGATCAATTCTACCAAAATCTGCTACACAAATCAACTCAGCAATCTTGAATCAACAAAGACAGCTATAATTCTTCCAAAAGCTTCTAATGATCAAGTATGATCATAAGAAACTCATAACAGCAACAGAAATCAACAGTAATGTAGGGAATTGTAAGAAGATTGAAGGAAATGAGTAATTTTATTGAATTTGAACTGAAAGTTTGTTACAAGGGTAGGTAAGTAGTTACAACTAACTATTAACTAACTCAAGAGGTTGTCAAGCTCTTGAGGTCGTTATAATAACTGCTAACTAACAAGATTGAAGGAAGAAAATGGAAGTGTGTGTGAATTTCACACTTTGCTACCTACAACAAATGAGAGGTCCTATCCCTATTATAGATGAGAAATGAGAGTGAGTTGGGCTTGATGACATGTTCCATCCAATAGCAAGCTGCCAGGTGTCATGATTTTCTCAATTGCAAATTCTTGTGTTCATCACGAATGGGATTTTGATCCTTTGAGTTTCAGCTTGATTAAGTGTTTCCATTGTGTTCCTCTCTTGAAGACGAGCATTTTTCATGTATAAATCTTTTCATGAAATGCATTTTAGCTTGAGATTGAATCTGGGTTCGTTTGTTGAAGAAGATGCCACGTGGCAGTCTTTGGTTAGGCAAAAGTTGAGCACACGGATTAATATCTAAAAATGGATAAAGGGATTATGGGTGTCAGCTTCTTATTGGTCCATTCATGAGTTAGTGGGCTTCCTGTAGCAGAGACGTTGCAATTAATGTGTTGGTGAGGTGGCAATGAGCTGGTGATCCGTGTGACTCATTTATTGCCATTTCATTGGTTATTAGCCTATGCACACGGATTATGTCCAATCTTGGTGTATTTTTGGCAAATTAAGCACCTAAACTTTGGTAGAATGTCCAAATGAGCTAGAATCTTCATTCCAATGACATTTTTGGTCCTTCCACTTGCATACTTGTCTAGTTTGACCCTTTGACTTGTTTTACTTAAGATTTGACCATGTTTGGCTTGAATCTTGACTTTGACCAATTTACACTTTGAGTAACTCAACTTTGGAATGTTTTCAAGATAGGTCCTTCATCTTCAAAGTATTGTCATCTTTGATCCTTCTTTGTCTTTTTCATCCAAATAAGCTTGATTTGTTCTTGTTTGCTTGAAAATGTATCATTCTTACCTATTTAAACACAAACACAAAACATACCACATAATTCTGCTTTATAGCACAAAAGTTAGGTATTTTCCATGTGTTTTAGGGTGATTTGTTGATAAATTGATATGATTTTTTGCTCATATCACTTATGATACACATAAGGGATTCATCGTTTATCAAATGGACGTAAAGACGGCGTTTCTTAACGGTCCTTTGAAGGAAGAAGTCTATGTTACGCAACCGGAAGGATTCGTCAATCCTCATTATCCTGATAAGGTGTATCGTCTCCACAGGCGTGGTACGACGAGCTCTCGAAATTTATGGTATCCAAAGGTTTCTCAAAAGGTTCTATCGATCTAACTTTGTTTACTTATAAATATTGGGATGACATTTTTCTTGTGTAGATTTATGTTGATGACATTATTTTCGGGTCTACAAACCCAAAACTTTCAAAATGGCTTGAAAAAGTAATGCACAACAAATTTTAAATGTCAATGATGGACGAACTAAAACTCTTTTTAGGAATTCAAGTTCACCAATCCCCAAGGGGTATCTTTATTAACCAAGTTAAGTATTGTCAAGAGATAATCAAAAAGTATGGTATGACCTCATGTGACCCCGTTGGGACACCATTATCAACCACATCCCCAGATGTTGATTTGGAGGGAGATGCCATAGATCAAACGAGATATCGTTCCATGATCGGCTCCCTCATGTAATTAACAGCAAGCCGACCAGATATATCACATGCTACGTGTTATTGTGCAAGATATCAAGCACGACCCACTGAAAAGCACCTCAAGGAGGTTAAACGGATCTTTCGGTACCTTAAGAATACCATTCACATGGGACTCTAGTATCCGAGGGAAACCGGTTTCTTTCTAACGGCTTATTCAGCTTCTGATCATGCAGGGTGTCTTGATACACGAAAAGGTACTTCTGGTGGTGCACAATTTCTAGGTCAAGATAAGTTCGTGGGATGGTCTTTCATAACTAGATTTTTATTAAGATGAAATCGTCTCGACTCGATTCGAATTGATCTCCGTTTGAAAGTACGACTCTGTCGTCTTCGGTGGATAAAATGATAGGTTTTGTCGTTGAGTAAAATAAAAATGCAAACTTTAACGTAAATGACAAAAAAATAAAACTATAAATGATTAAAAAGTAAATGGCGAAAATTTAAAGCTTTAAAGATAAATGACGGAAACTAAAGACTATAAAAGTAATTATGTAAATGTTGAGAAATTAAAACTTGACAAAGAGTAAATTTGAAAACTTAATAAAAATGCAACCTTGAAATAAATTTAAGATAAAACAATTAAAATAACACTTAAGGAAAATGGCGGGAAAAAATAAAATTTAAAAACTAATCCGGGAAACAAAATACCAAATCTAATTCGGAATGTAACACTAAAAAATAACACTGAACATAAGTCGGAATCCAAATGGCGGGAGTAAATTTGAAAATGGCGGGAGTAAATTTGAAAACTTATAATAAGTGTGTAAACACTTATCCTTTTGCCACTAGAATCAAGGAAAAACAAGACCTAAACATGTGTTTTATGTCGTAAAAGTCGGAATTACGCGTGGTTTTGTGTTTTTGTGTTTAAATAGGTACAAATGATCAAAAGAAGAGAAAACACGGGATTTCACGGTCAAATGTTGAAGAAAAGTCCAAGAAAAGACGAAGACAAAGTCAAAAGATCAAAAGTGTGCCCAAGTTCACGAAAACCGGCTAAACCGAGACAAGTTTGAAGAAAAGATCGACAAAAGCCAAAATCGAGCTCGACTCTAGAGGATTTAATAACTTGTCAGGTTTATGGCCAAGTGGGGCCCACAATGGGGTAAATGGGCTCAATGGCCCATTTAGATTTTCAAGTTAATAAAAGGTTTTGATTTGCAAACCCATATAAGGCCCATATTGCAACTAGATGGGACGGACTAAAGAACTTTGGGCCAAAGGTCCAAACTCCTTAAACAAGCAAAAACACATGGAAGATTTGGAAAATGGGCTCAAGCCCATTAGGTCAATTCATACAAAGCTGGGACGTGTGTTATTTAACTTGGTCAAAACTCACATTCACTTTTTATACGTTTTTGATAAACATTGCATATATCCACTCACTCTTCCACATTAAATAAAACACGTATCCCCCATTTACTTGTTTTCTCACAAACACACGTCACTCACACATTTAATAAGTTAAAACCGTCCCCCACTCACCACATTAAACCTTCGATACATTCTATGTTTTTCCCTTTCTTCCCCATTTTTTTTCCTCCATAACCAGTAACTTTTAAGTTACTGTTTCACAAACCCTATATAATAAATCCTCAAATTAACATGGGGCTTTTTATCTCACGTGCAATTCACGTGAAAGGGAATTAATTCCCCAAAGGATTCGGAAGATGAAGATGGACGGGAGAGCTACGTGGCTTTATTTGATTGGTGTTAACACCTATTCTTCCAAATCCCACCAATCAGAAACAACAAAACTAACACAAATCCCTTCCACCCTGGCAATCCGAGGCACTCGAGTGATTACAGTCGTTTGATCAAGCAAGATTAGAAGAAAGAGAGAGAGAATGAAGATTAGCGGCCAAGATCACAAGCCGTGGTCACCAAGGATGCCTAGAAGGTTCGGGGATCCCTATAAAAACCCCCCCTCCATCGTGTAATCTTCAGGCTTTTCTTTATTTTTAATTTTTAGAAAAATAGATTGATTAGGTTTTTTTTAATATTGTAATCTCTTTTTTTTCAGTATTGTAACTTTGTTTTTTAATTAATGAAAAAAGTAATTTAGATTTAATTCTCGTATTGGTTTTGATATTCAGTTACTTTTTTTATCTGATTAAGTTACTGTTCTCGTTTTATTATGATATATAAAAAAAAAAAAAAAAAAAAAAGAAAGATAAAGAAAAGTGGTGTATTTATTTCCCCTACTGGGAAGTATTTTAAAAGGATACTGTTCATTTGAATGTTGGTTCGCTAGTTCGTTGGTTCTCGATTCAAGGTGGTGTTGGTTTAAATTCATCGAAGGTTTTTGTTTGGAGATCGTTGTGGTTTAAAATAGCTGATTGGTTTCGATCGAAGGTTCGGTTTGGTATTGTTTGGTTCGAAGGTTGAAGTAGTTTCGGTTAAAGTTTTGATTCGAAGGTGTTGATATTGTTAACGGAGGGTTTCGATTTCGGTTTAAAGCTCGCTCAGCGCGACGCTTCGTCTCAACGGTTTTCGACATTAGGTTCGAATTCCTTATTTAATTTTATTATTTAGTTTAATCTTATGTTTGAATTTGCTTAAGTATCTAGATTAATTTCATAGTTTGGATCTGCTTATTTAAATTTGCTTAGAGGTTTGCTAGGCTGTTTGGATCTGCGCTTTTAAATCGATTAGCTTATTAGATATCAGATTTTTGTAGGAGTAGCTTATCTTCAGTTTTTATTAGCTTATTTGTGTTCGCAGCTTGTATTGGCTTATTCTGTTTCCTGCTTATTTGTGTTGGCTTCTCGTTTTAGCTGAACTTTTCTAGGTTGCTTAATTGAGATTTAGCTTATTAGGTCTATTGTCATATGCTTATTAGGTCTTCTCGTTTCAGTTGTTTATTTGTTTCGTTTTGGCTGTGTAATTCTGTTTTGGCTGCTATTTGGTTATACACTGCAAACCTCAGACCCAATTGGTCTGAGGATTCATACTGTCCAAAAAAATCAGTTTCAAAAAAAAGGGTTGAAGTAAAATAATAATACTAGCAAAAATCCGTCCACTCAGGACTCGTACCTGTGACCTCTAGATTAGAAGCAAACGTCCCACCCACTCGAGCTAGATAGTATTTTGTTTATTATCTCAATCTATTTCATTTTTATAGCATGTTTTTAGGGGGCAGTTTTTATATATACTAGTTTAGTTAAAATTAGTTTAAAGTTTATTTAAATTTTATTTAAAAAGTTTTATTTAAATTCAGTTTTTTTTTATAAAATAATAAAAAGATAAAAAAATAAATATTTTAATTTTTAATTACTTTTAAAATTAGTTTAAATTTTATTAGATTTAAATTTAGTTTAACTAAAGTTTTTAGTTTAATTAAAATTTAGATAAAAGTTTTAATTAAGTTTTATTTTAATCTATCTTTCTTTAAATTTAGTTTAGAATTTCTTAGATTTAAATTAAAAAGTTTTTAGGTTAAAATTAATTAGGTTTAAAGTTAAATTTAAAAAATAGATTTCATTTAAAAGTTTTTATTAGCTTAATTTTTAAAGTAGATTATTTTTATTTAAATTGTTTTATTAGTTTTTAATATTAATAGATAAAACATCAAAAATATTGTTTACCAAGAACAAAGTTAAGTTGAAACGTAAAACCGGAAATCAATTCGAGTGAGTCGAGGAACGAAAAGAGATAAAAAAAAGAATTGAAAAATTCATACATTAAAATGGCGCCGCTGCCGCTTCGCTCGTACGATTGACGATTTTTCGTGAAGACGTTTGGATTTTGGGATCCGTTCTTCTTGAACGTTAATTTTCTTGCACAAAAAATCAAAAATACAATAAAATCAAAAACTTAAAAATACAAAAAAATTTTAAAAATCACAAAAGCAATTTCTTTCCTAAGAATTGCACCAAAAAAATTAAAAAAAATCCAAAAGTAATACTTTTTCCGAAAAGTATTACACCAAAAATATTACGTATTAGTGTTAATTTTTATTTCGATTTCTTTCGATTTTTCTTGTGAATATATATTTTTCTAAAAATACAAAAAGATTTTTCATTTACTATAATATATTACGTAGCACAATAATTTACCTACTTTTCAAATAAGCCTTAGTTGGGATTTCATCACCTAACTATTGTAGTCGAATCCTAAACGAAATAAAAAGGCAAAATAGATAAATACTAGTAAGACGTTTGAACTCGACATATACAAACTATAAGGTGGGTATAAGGCGACGTGCTATAAAAGGCCGTCTAAGGAAAAAGGTTTTTAAGTGCTTCGTGCCACCTCGTTTCCCCGCTTGCTTGTGCGTATATTGAGAGGGACGACCGATTATTGGTTTGCCAACTCAAGTAGTATTTACGTATATATTTTTGTAGATTTTTCATATTGCTCATCGAGAGGGAAAATCCTTTTCCTCTCAAAGTCGACCGAGGTCACCTACCTCATTCCAAAGTTTTAATTGTATGCGCACTCGAGCGCGTACATACATACCGAGTGGTGTACCAAATACTTCTAATTCTTCCAAAAAGAAGAAGAAGAAAAACAAAAAGACCGTCATTCAAGCCGATCCCGAGAATCGAGCTTTCGACATAACGATGGCAACGGATAATCGACCAATGATTGAGATTCTTCAATCTCACGTTGAAGGAAACGATGACGCGATTGTGGTGCCGACCATTGGAGCTAATCATTTTGAACTTAGACCGGATTTTATTCGAATGGTTTCCGCTACACCATTTTTAGGTCGTACTAATGATGACCCACACGCTCATATCAAACGATTCATCCAATTAGCAAATACCGTCAAATACAATGGGGTGCCACAAGAGGCCGTTCGCCTACAACTTTTTCCTTTTTCCCTCGAGGGACAAGCCCGGATTTGGCTTGATAAGGAACCACCCCAAAGTATTATGACATGGATTGACTTAGAGACCAAGTTCATTAATTACTTTTTCCCACCATCTCGGACCACCGCTTTAAGAAATGAAATAATCAATTTTGAGCAAAAATATGGGGAAACTTTTAGTGAGTCTTGGGATCGATTTAAAGAGCTTTTGAGAAAATGTCCACAACACGGTTTCACCAAAGTGCATCAAATAAATACGTTTTACAATGGTTTGACTCTAAATGACCAAGACTCACTTAATAGTGCCGCGGGGGGCAATATTCTTGTGAAAACCATGAACGAGGCTTGGGCCATTATTGAGAACAAGGCAAAAGTGCAAACCAAAAGTGTTAGGGCTAATATGGCAAGTGCTAGTACGAGTAATAACGAGGTGAATGATCAAATTAATAAACTTACTTCACTTGTTGAAACACTCGCTCTAAGAACCGACGCCCTCACCACACATGTGCATGCCGTGAAAGAACGAAGTGAAACGTGTGAAACTTGTGGTGGACCACATTCATATTTCAATTGTGACAAGGTTTACAACGATCAACAACAAGTTTGTGCTTTTAATGCTAATGAGAGGGTTCAATTTAAACCTAATGTTGATGTTAACCATTTGTCTTACAATAGTACTAATTATTTGGCTCCCCCGGGTTTTGTAGCACCTCAAAGACCACCCCCACCCGCCCAAAATACCCAATACCAAAAAAGGAACCAAGGTCCTCAAATGGGTAATTTTCAAGGGAATGCTAATCAAGGGAATTTTAATGGTCAAAACCAAGGGTTTCAAAATCAAGGTTTTTACAATAATAACGGTTTTTCTAATCAAGGGGTTAACAATCAAGGGTTCAACCAAATGAATATGCAAAACCCTCAAATGGACTTGGTTCTACAAAAATTGACCGAACATGAGAAAATCATGCAAGCTATGCAAGCATCGAGTAGACAAATGCAAGAGTCCAATGATAAGAGATTTTTGACTATGTTGCAAACCCTTAGACCCCAAGGTGCCTTACCATCCAATACCGAGATTAACCCTCGTGCTAATGTGAGTGCTATCAATACTCGAAGTGCAGCCACTTTAGTGGGACCTTCCATCTCTTCGCCCATAAAGGAGAGACAAGGCCCGGAGGTCATAATGAGTAATCCTACTCCCCCTCCGGTGATTCCCCCCACTACCACTCCTAGTTCTAGTCCTCCATTTCCGAAAGAGCCTATTCCTACGGTTGTTCAAGAAGCGAGTCCTTCTCCTTCTCAACCTAAGCCTAATATTCCTTATCCATCTAGGTTAGGCAAGACTAAAGTGCTCAACAAAGATGCCATTCATGTCTCTAATTTTTTGAAAATGATTTCCAATGTGAATGTTAACGTAAGCCTTACTGAAGCACTTGATCAAATGCCAAAATTTGTGAAAATGTTTAAAGATTTGCTTAATAAGAAAGAAAAAATGGTTGAGCTCGTGAACACCCGTTTAAATGAGAATTGTTCCGCGGTTCTTCTCAAAGAGCTTCCCGAAAAGCTAGGAGATCCCGGACGATGATTGTATGGCTTTAGCGGATCTCGGCGCTAGCATCAATCTTATGCCACTTTCGGTTTGGAAACAATTGTCATTACCCGACCTTGTACCGACTCGTATGACTTTAGAGTTAGCTAATCGAACTCTCGCATACCCCGTGGGTATTGCCGAAGATGTTTTTGTTCGAGTTGGTACATTCACTTTTCCCGTAGACTTTGTCGTCGTCGACTATGAGATGGATCCTCGTATTCCGTTAATACTTGGTAGACCATTCTTAAGATCCGGAAGAGCCTTAGTTGACGTAGCCGAAGGGGATTTAATTCTTAGGGTTCGGGATGAAGAACAAGTTTTTAAAATGGGAAAAATCACAAAAAAATCAAATGGAAAAGAGTCGGTCAATATGATTGATGTTCTTAATTATGATAATGACGAGATTTTTATTAATCCTTTTGGAATTGAAAAGTCTAATCAAAATGATTTTGTGATAAACTCATCCCTTCCTTTAGAGCCTAAAAATTTTGATACTCCCATTTATGACACCGATAGTGATGACACTTCTTTAAGTGATCACACTATCTTCGGCTTAGACGACCCGTCTTTTGACCCACCCACTTTTGACCCACCCATTTATGATACCCCAATCTTTGATACTTACGATGATGACACTTCCTTAAGTGATCTCATCAACTTTGATGACCCACCCCATGAGCTTAATACACCTCATATCTCTATGAGTGATTCTTCCATTGAGACTCCTTTTGACTTTTATACTCTAATTTTAGAGGTCACGACTATTGAGGAGGATCCTCCACTCTTAGAGATCTTACCTACTTTAGAGGTTATTCCATTTGAGGAGGATTTAGATATCTTTCTAAATACCTATTTTCCTCATGAGGAAGAGTTTTCCTATGACTCCGACGATACTTATGTTTTCACATCAAGTTTGGAAGAGGATGACTTTCCCACTTTGGATTTTGATGATGTTTTGAGCTTAAATGTCACTACCTCTTGCTATTTTCTCGTTAAGGAACCGGTGTTTGATCCGGGAATAGAGACTTTTGTGCTTTCATTGACATACCACCTTACCTTTCCTAGTAAGAGACTTTTGCCTAAGGATACCCCACTTTTCTATGACTTGCGTACCACCTCGGGGTTTATTTCCTTTTGTGATGGAAATTATGTGTTTGACCCGGGTGGATTTTCATGGGGTATGCCTTACATGACTTTGTTTCACCCTCTATCATGGAGAGATTTTCCTCCCTTGGAAATCTCGGTTTTCCATGATTTTCCCATTTGAATGATCACATTCGGGAAATCGAGTCGAGCTAGAGACTCGTGATGAAAAATCAAGCATCATTTAACTAGGATAGATTTTTACCTTTTTCACCCTTTTTACCTTTCACCCATTTTCACCAATAAGTGTAGGGGGAGCCAAGGAGGTTGTTTGTGTTGTGATTGTGCAGGGACATGTGCTTAATGATCCACTTTTGGTACTTTTGACGAGACCCGTGTTCCCGTGTTTCCCATGTACCCGATTCCTTCGATAAGTTTTTGCTATTGTGATTCAATCTTGTATATAAATAAAACGAATAAATGTAATCACTTTAGTTGTCCCTTCCTTAGCTCGATTTTAAACAACGTACTCAATGTCCTAAGTGTAGGGGAGTTTATTCGCCCACATGCTTAAACATTGAGGACAATGTTTATATTAAGTGTAGGGGGGATTTCTATCGGAATTTTAGTGGCCTTTTCCATGAATTTGACCCCATTTTAACCGGAAAATTTTTAAAAATTTTCAACGTTTTTCAAATTTTTGATCTATTTTGGCCTTATAGTATTTTCTTTTATTATCGCATCATAATAATTTCCATTTCAAGAATAAAGTTAAAAAAAAAATAATTAAATAAAATGGTTTCAACAAGATTAGATATCTTTGATATATTAGGCCCGTCGTGAATATTTTGACTCAACCCGAGTTTACTTATCCAAGTTTACTCTAGCTAGTATCCTTAACCATATGGACCTTAATTGGTTTATTAGGCTAAGCATCCACGAGTCTCATTCCTTGAGATTTTAAATTGTGGAGAATGAGAAATGATAGAGTTAATTATAAGTTTGGTATTCTTTCATTAACTTATGTGAGTTACTTATGAACTTTTTCTCCCATCACTTGTAAATAAATAAATGCAATAAATAAGGTCGTACAATTTAAAAAATTACTTAGCTTCTAGCCCAAGATCGTTTAAAAGTTTCTCGGGATTAATTAGAGTTCATAGCCAAGGCATAAGTTATTGAAGCGGGACACGAATATTGGCTTATCCAAAAAGGCCCTAACAAGGCATGAGGATACCCGAGTCCAAAAAGGCCCTAACAAGGCATGATGATTCACTTTTTGCTAAAGATCCTAAGATGATGTGAAGATCATTAATCCAAATCAATATGATGGATCAAGACACACGACGAGAAGCAATTACTCTCTTAAAGATCATGGAGAAGTCTATCCAAAAAGACCCTAACAAGGTATGAGGATAAATAGATCCAAGTCCGAAAAGGAGGCGGATCGTTGTATATCAAAATCCTAAATAAAGAAGAGGATAAATGAAGAAGTCGTGGTCAACGTTTGAAGCATCTTTCACTCCTTATGAAGATGTATACCAAAATGAAGAGAAGACCATAATTTCAAGATCGTCTCTCAAGATTTGAAGTTTGAAGTACAAGCCAAATATCGGTCCGAGAAAGGTCTCAAATCGTGAAACGAGTTATGCCAGGATATGAACTTTATGAGGTTTCGAGAAGCCGTTTTAAAAGATTTTGTCCTTTAGCTAACTATTGATTAAATCGTCTCACTTTATTTTCGGCCTTAATAAATTATCGAAATAAGTCAAAAATGCATCCTCGTGATCATTCAAGACAAAAATAAAATACAAGAGATACACCGTATGAATAAGGGGGTCTAAGTGATTAACTAAACCACATGAGTAAGTGTTAGTGGTGCTAACTTGTAGTAAACAATGATCTCGTTTTTGAGCTTGGTATGGGGAACGTGAAACTTGAGGGTGATTAATATTCATGACACCTAAGCCCTAATTCAAGTCTTAGATTTCTTTACGAGTTTCTTCCATCTAATAATTTCCAAGTTAATAAAATAATCATTTAATTTTTGTTTCTTTTAAAGTTTTTATCTTTTCATCGTATTAGTAGTGGTAATAGTAATAAAGGCCGAGATGGATTAATTATGAGAAAAATGTAACTTATGCTTTAAAATAATGCATTGCATGGGGACATTGCAATGGTCAAGTGTAGGGGATTTAATAAGTGTGTAAACACTTATCCTTTTGCCACTAGAATCAAGGAAAAACAAGACCTAATCATGTGTTTTATGTCGTAAAAGTCGGAATTACGCGTGGTTTTGTGTTTTTGTGTTTAAATAGGTACAAATGATCAAAAGAAGAGAAAACACGGGATTTCACGGTCAAATGTTGAAGAAAAGTCCAAGAAAATACGAAGACAAAGTCAAAAGATCAAAAGTGTGCCCAAGTTCATGAAAACCGGCTAAACCGAGACAAGTTTGAAGAAAAGATCGACAAAAGCCAAAATCGAGCTCGACTCTAGAGGATTTAATAACTTGTCAGGTTTATGGCCAAGTGGGGCCCACAATGGGGTAAATGGGCTCAATGGCCCATTTAGATTTTCAAGTTAATAAAAGGTTTTGATTTGCAAACCCATATAAGGCCCATATTGCAACTAAATGGGACGGACTAAAGAACTTTGGGCCAAAGGTCCAAATTCCTTAAACAAGCAAAAACACATGGAAGATTTGGAAAATGGGCTCAAGCCCATTAGGTCAATTCATACAAAGCTGGGACGTGTGTTATTTAACTTGGTCAAAACTCACATTCACTTTTTATACGTTTTTGATAAACGTTGCATATATCCACTCACTCTTCCACATTAAATAAAACACGTATCCCCCATTTACTCGTTTTCTCACAAACACACGTCACTCACACATTTAATAAGGTAAAACCGTCCCCCACTCACCACATTAAACCTTCGATACATTCTATGTTTTTCCCTTTCTTCCCCATTTTTTTCCTCCATAACCAGTAACTTTTAAGTTACTGTTTCACAAACCCTAGATAATAAATCCTCAAATTAACATGGGGCTTTTTATCTCACATGCAATTCACGTGAAAGGGAATTAATTCCCCAAAGGATTCGGAAGATGAAGATGGACGGGAGAGCTACGTGGCTTTATTTGATTGGTGTTAACACCTATTCTTCCAAATCCCACCAATCAGAAACAACAAAACTAACACAAATCCCTTCCACCCTGGCAATCCGAGGCACTCGAGTGATTACAGCCGTTTGATCAAGCAAGATTAGAAGAAAGAGAGAGAGAATGAAGATTAGCGGCCAAGATCGCAAGCCGTGGTCACCAAGGATGCCTAGAAGGTTCGGGGATCCCTATAAAAACCCCCCCTCCATCGTGTAATCTTCAGGCTTTTCTTTATTTTTAATTTTTAGAAAAATAGATTGATTAGGTTTTTTTTAATATTGTAATCTCTTTTTTTTCAGTATTGTAACTTTGTTTTTTAATTAATGAAAAAAGTAATTTAGATTTAATTCTCGTATTGGTTTTGATATTCAGTTACTTTTTTATCTGATTAAGTTACTGTTCTCGTTTTATTATGATATAAAAAAAAAGAAAGATAAAGAAAAGTGGTGTATTTATTTCCCCTATTGGGAAGTATTTTAAAAGGATACTGTTCATTTGAATGTTGGTTCGCTAGTTCGTTGGTTCTCGATTCAAGGTGGTGTTGGTTTAAATTCATCGAAGGTTTTTGTTTGGAGATCGTTGTGGTTTAAAATAGCTGATTGGTTTCGATCGAAGGTTCGGTTTGGTATTGTTTGGTTCGAAGGTTGAAGTAGTTTCGGTTAAAGTTTTGATTCGAAGGTGTTGATATTGTTAACGGAGGGTTTCGATTTCGGTTTAAAGCTCGCTCAGCGCGACGCTTCGTCTCAACGGTTTTCGACATTAGGTTCGAATTCCTTATTTAATTTTATTATTTAGTTTAATCTTATGTTTGAATTTGCTTAAGTATCTAGATTAATTTCATAGTTTGGATCTGCTTATTTAAATTTGCTTAGAGGTTTGCTAGGCTGTTTGGATCTGCGCTTTTAAATCGATTAGCTTATTAGATATCAGATTTTTGTAGGAGTAGCTTATCTTCAGTTTTTATTAGCTTATTTGTGTTCGCAGCTTGTATTGGCTTATTCTGTTTCCTGCTTATTTGTGTTGGCTTCTCGTTTTAGCTGAACTTTTCTAGGTTGCTTAATTGAGATTTAGCTTATTAGGTCTATTGTCATATGCTTATTAGGTCTTCTCGTTTCAGTTGTTTATTTGTTTCGTTTTGGCTGTGTAATTCTGTTTTGGCTGCTATTTGGTTATACACTGCAAACCTCAGACCCAATTGGTCTGAGGATTCATACTGTCCAAAAAAATCAGTTTCAAAAAAAAGGGTTGAAGTAAAATAATAATACTAGCAAAAATCCGTCCACTCAGGACTCGTACCTGTGACCTCTAGATTAGAAGCAAACGTCCCACCCACTCGAGCTAGATAGTATTTTGTTTATTATCTGAATCTATTTCATTTTTATAGCATGTTTTTAGGGGGCAGTTTTTATATATACTAGTTTAGTTAAAATTAGTTTAAAGTTTATTTAAATTTTATTTAAAAAGTTTTATTTAAATTCAGTTTTTTTAATAAAATAATAAAAAGATAAAAAAATAAATATTTTAATTTTTAATTACTTTTAAAATTAGTTTAAATTTTATTAGATTTAAATTTAGTTTAACTAAAGTTTTTAGTTTAATTAAAATTTAGATAAAAGTTTTAATTAAGTTTTATTTTAATCTATCTTTCTTTAAATTTAGTTGAGAATTTCTTAGATTTAAATTAAAAAGTTTTTAGGTTAAAATTAATTAGGTTTAAAGTAAAATTTAAAAAATAGATTTCATTTAAAAGTTTTTATTAGCTTAATTTTTAAAGTAGATTATTTTTATTTAAATTGTTTTATTAGTTTTTAATATTAATAGATAAAACATCAAAAATATTGTTTACCAAGAACAAAGTTAAGTTGAAACGTAAAACCGGAAATCAATTCGAGTGAGTCGAGGAACGAAAAAGAGATAAAAAAAAGAATTGAAAAATTCATACATTAACTTAATAAAAATAACACTGAACATAAGTCAGAATCCAAATGATCTACCTAGTTCGTAATGTGAGATTCACATATAATTCGGAATTCAATCTCTACACCTAATTCGGAATAACCAAGTTTGAACTAATACGGAATGTATAAGTGTAACCTAATTCGGAATATAGGATCAAGATCTAATCCAGAATGCATGTATTTTGGACTAAGTCGGAATGTGTTATTACTGAACCTAATTCGGAATACGTATCTCAAATGTAATCCGGAATAAATCAATCCTGCGTACAATTCGGGAAAGTGGAGATTTGTACTTAATTCGGGAAAAGTTAAACTGCATAGAAGTCGGAATAAATGAATGCCAGATCTAATTCGGGAAAAAAGTTGTTTTGGGAACCCGGATAAGGAACAAACTAAAGCACAAATGCAAATAAAATAAAATATAAATAAGCACTTATCTAAAAACTTAACCAAATCAACTTTAAGAAAAAGCAAATAAGCCAAAATTTGAAAACTTTTAAAAACCATAAATAATCAAAATATTTAAAATCAACTTTTTATAAAATAAATTTTAAAAACACTTAATTAAAATTAAGAAAATCACACAAAAATCTATAAGATCAATAAGCTAACACAATCAATCACATAGAAATATAAAGAACAATCAATTAAGCATAACAATAAGCAAATAAGCATAAAGATAAAACTAAACAAGAAAGGTAGAATGAGAGATTAATGAAAAGCTTGATTAAAGATAAAGATTCAACAACACAAATTAAAAACTTACTTGACTTAACTTGAAAAATAAATGACAAGTATTAAAAGACAATTAATAAAAATGGATAACTAATTTGTCAAATTAGCTAACACCTCCTAATGTGTCATTAGGAGGGTATTTATAGGAGGGAAAAGTTGTTGCTTCCTTCTTTCTTTCTTTTGTCTTATCGTCTTTCGTCTTTGACAATAAATTCATCATTCTCGACTTTGTCTCGGGATTTGTCGATAAATAAAATGAACTCGTCTTCTAACTTCTTCATTAATTAGATTTGGTTCTTCGACTTCGTTAAACTTCCGTATTTAGACTTTTTCTTCAATAAATCTTCAGAATAGACCTTTGACTTCCGGTCTTTTTGCACTCTTGATCTTTTTCTTTGTATTTTGTCTTTTTCTTCGATAAAAGCCCGGGTTTTCTTCATTTTTCATCTTTTGGTCCTAAAACACAATAAAAACACAAACCACGCATAATTCCGACTTTTACGACATTAAATATACGTTTTGGCTTGGTTATTATTATAGTTAAGTGGTAAAAGGATGGGTATTTTCACACCTATAAAATCCCCTACACTTGACCATTGCAATGCCCTCATGCAATGCATTAATTACAAAGCAAGATTTATATTTTCTATCATAATTAATCTACCTTAGCCTTTATTAAACACAAGACATTATGGAAACTTAAAGGGATAGAAAATTACAAAATATTTGAAGGAATAAAACAAGTAAAGAAATCGAAGACTTACATTATGGCTTTGGTTGTCATGAATGTTTATCATCCTCAAGTTTCACGTTCCCTAAGCCAAGCTTAAAACGAGATCATTGTTATTATAAGTTAGCAAACTAACACAAACTCATGTGGCCCAACTATTAACTTAGACTCCCTTATTCCTAGGTGTATCTCTTATATTTTATTGTTGTCTTGAATGATCACGAGGATGCATTGTTGACTTATTTTGATAGCTTATTTAGGCTAAAAATAAGTAGGATGATTTAATCAATAGTTAGCTAAAGGATAAAATCTTTTAAAACTGCTTCTCGGGACCTCATAATGTTCATATCTTGGCATAACTCGTTTCACGATTTGAGACCTTTCTCGAATAGATATTTGGCAGTGACTTCATACTTCAAATCTTGAGAGACGTTCTTGAAATAATGGTCTTCTTTTCATAATAGGAATTTCTTCACTTGAAGTTTTTTTTGAGAGAGATTTTTCATACTTGGACCACGACTTCTTCATTTTTCTCCAATCTTTATTTGGGAATTTGATATACAACGATCCGCCTCCTTTTAGGACTGGGATCTATTTATCCTCATACCTTGCTAGGCTCTTTTCGGATAGAATTCTCCATGATCTTTAGGGGAGTATTTGCTTTTCGTCGTGTGTCTCGATCCTTCATATTCATTTTTGATAAATGATTCTTCACATCACTTTGGATCTTTAGCAACAAAATGTAGCCCTCATGCCTTGTTTGGCCTTTTCGGACTCACCAATCTTCGCATCCCGCTTCAATAAGTTATGCCTTGTCTATGAACTCTAATTAATACCGAGCAACTTTTAAACGATCTTGTGCTAGAAGCTAAGTAACTTTTCAAATTGTACGACCTTACTTATTGCAATTATATTTATTAACAAGTGATGGGAGAAAAAGCTCATAATCAACTCACATAAATTCATGAAAGAATACCAAACTTATAATTGACTCTATCATCTCTCGTTCTCCATAATTTAAAATCTCAAGGAATGAGACTCGAGGATGCTTAGCCAATTAAATCAAAGTTTTGGGTTTTCAATTCATCTATAGGATCTTGCAACTTCTTAGACTCTTTCAAGTTTAGAATTCGCATTTTAAAGTTCCATTGATAAACAACTTTCTAGGATCAATTATAGGAACTTGCGAAAAGTTCTTGTTCTTAACCCGTAAGAGTTAAGACTTTCACGTTTTAAAGTCCCCTATATAAAATCCTAGCAAAACTTGATTTAAACACGTTAAGGATACTAGCTAGAGTAAACTTCGATCAGTAAACTCGGGTTGAGTCAAAAGATTCATGACGGGCCTAATATATCAAATACATCTAAACTTATTAAAACCATTTATTAAAAATTTATTCTAATGAAAGAAGATAAAGATAACAAAAGAAAATAACGATAACAAAGGAAAATACTAATAGGCCAAAATAGATCAAAAATTTTGAAAAATGTCGAAAAAACTCAATTTTCCGGTTAAAATGAGGACAAATACAAGGAAAAGCCCACTTAATTTCGATAGAAGTCCCCCCTACACTTGATATAAACATTGTCCTCAATGTTTAAGCATGTGGGAGTAAACTCCCCTACACTTAGGACATTGTGCACGTTGTTTAAATCTTGCTAAGGAAAAGAAAACTAAAGTGATTTCTATTTTAATATTGAAGAATATAAACTAGTGAATCAAAAGAGTTTAGGATAGAACCGGGAAGACGGGTATAGGAATCACGGGTCGTCAAAAGTCATCAAGAATGGATCTTTGAAAGCTCGAATCCCTGCACATCATAAGAAAGAAAACAACAAACACATACTAGGGTCTCCCCTACTCTTATTAAAAACGGATAAAAAGGATAGAGACTCGGGTTGGCTCCCGAGAAGCGCTTGTTTTTGTTCACAGAGTCATGAGCCTGACTCGACCTTGATTAGAGTGGTAATAACCTTGAAGAACATCCACCGGGGTTAAATACATGGTTTTTGTCCAACAAATAGCACAAGCTTAAGGTGAACAAGACAAGCCAAAGAAGAGTAGGCAAGGTTCCCTTAAGTAGTTGTTGAGCACGGTGGTAGAAAGTATGATGCAGTGCTAGCATATCTCCATTGTTTACAAAAATCTTTCCTTTTATTTTATCAGATGGATACTAAGATGGCTGAAGAATTGTATACCCGGATCGAACACCTTTTCCTTTAGGGGAAAATAAGACTTAGACTCGGTAGACCTTGAAGATTCGCCCATAAACCGAACCATCTCATCCTCAGAAGGTGGAAAGAGAGGTGTTAAGACATAGGTACTACGAATATTGGTGTCTTCCGGTTTCTTCTCCTTTGAAACGGGTTTCTTAACATCCGAAGGAGGATAAAGACCATAATCAAAGTCCAAAGGAGGAGAATCATGCTCATTGGGGAAGTATGTATTGAGAAAAGTAGCAAAATATTCCTCAAATGGGTAATCATCCAAAGTAGGATCAAGCATTGTTGGCGGAGGATCTTCATCAAAAATAGGAGCATAATCATCATTAGGAGACATATCATTTGAAGAATCAATCGAAAGAGTATCAACATCATCAAAGTCATCATAAGTTGGCATGTCTTTATACTCCAAAGAAAAATCATCATAATCATCCACATCGGAACTAGAATCATCATCATAGATTGGTGGATCATCCAAATTGGGAAGAGGATCTTCAGAATCTTCCACATTTTCTTGAAAAAGTGGATTATCATAGATAGGCTCGAAAAGAGGGTTGTTGTAAACGACAAAATCATCAAGCTTTGTACTTTCACAAGTAGTTGTATCAAGCTCGTCTTGAAGCACATCAATCATATTCGCTGATTCTCTTCCATTTGATTTGTTTGTGATCTTCCCCATCTTAAAAATTTGTTGATCATTCCTGACCCTTAAGATTAGTATACCTTCGGAAACATCGACTAAAGCTTTTTCGGTTCTCAAAAATGGCCGTCCAAGTATTAACGGAATACGAGGGTCCATTACATAATCAACAACAACAAAATCGACCGGAAAAGTGAAGCTACCAACTTTAACAAAAACATCTTCGGCAATACCAACGGGGCAAGCGAGAGTTTGATTTGTTAGCTCAAGAGTCATCTTTGTTGGTGTAAGATCGGGTAATGATAACTTTTTCCAAACACTTAATGGCATCAAATTTATACTTTCCCCGATATCAGCTAAGGCAGTAAATTCTTCAACTTTGTTAAATGTACAAGGAAGCACATAACGACCGAGATCTCCAAGTTTTTCCAGAAGTTCTTTAAGGAGGACTGCAGAACAATTTTCATTTAATCGAGTGTTGACAAACACAACCATATTTTCCTTCTTACTAAGCAAATCTTTAAACATCTTAACGAATTTAGGCATTTGGGCAAGAGCTTCAACAAGGCTAATGGTGATGTTCACTCCCGAAGTCTTTTCAAAAAGTTTGTCACTTCAATGTCATCCTTGGTGAGCAATTTGCATTTGTCTAACCAAGATGGATAGGGAATATTGGGCTTAGGAGGTGTAGGTGTAGAAGGTGAAGGTGTAGAGCTAGAAGATGGGAATGATGAAGGTTTTGTATTTGGTACTTCTTCCGTAAGAGGTGTAGACGGTAATGTAGAGCTAGTACTAGGTGTGGAAGTAGGAGGAATAAATGGGGGATGGTGGAGGTGTAGATGGAGTAACTGGGGGAGGGGTAGATGGTCCTACTAGAGTTTCTCCATTGCGTGTAGTAATAGCACTTACATTAGCTCTTGGGTTGGTTACGGTATTCGAAGGAATAGAGCCCGAAGTAGAGGGTTTATTACTTTGGAAGAAACTAGCCATCATGTTCCTCAAATCATTCGTTTGATTGCTTAAAGAAGTTTGCATATCATTTCTAAGCTCGGTTCGAATATCATTCCCTTGTTAATGATATCGCCTTTCAAGTTAATGATTTGGCTTTGAAGATTCTTAACCACCTCTCCTTGGGTCCTCATGAAAGTTTCAACATCTTGATTATATGTCGTGGGTGGAGTGATGGGTGGAACTTGGTGAGCGGGTGGGTGGTATGGATTAGAAGCTCGAGGTTGGTTTGGATTGCTTCTATTGAAGTTGTTTGGGTTGTGGTTTTGAGGATAAAAACCAGGTGAACGAAAGTTGTTGGAACGATAACTTAGCAAGTTACGATCACCTTAAGGTCGGGCTTGATAGCCTTCCGTAAAATAGTTTCCGTTAGCCACATACACGTTTTCTGGATTGTCATGAGTGGAAGGACAATCAGTGTATGAATGAGGACCGCCGCAAATCTCACAAGAAAGTGCAACAACTTTAACTTGTTGATATTGGTTCGTAGCCATGAGTTGGTTATTTTTGTTCATTTCGGCTAGTTGGCGGGTGATTTCGGTCATCTCGGGGCTGGAAGAAGTAGAAGAAACTTTGACTCTCGGATTATTTCTTGAGGATGTGGATGAGTCTCAAGTTTTGTGATGAGTGGTCATGTTCTGTATAGGCTCTCTACACTCCTCAGGTCTTCTTTTCATAAACGTACCACCGGCGACAACATTAATCGTATCACGATCATGAAGAGTCAAACCATTGTAGAAAGTATCAATCAAAGTGACGGGGAGCATATTATGATTAGGACATCTATCGATCAAAACATTATAACGTTCCCAAGCATCGAAAAGAGACTCATCAGGTTCTTGAGTGAAACCACTGATTTGATTCCAAAGGCTCGTAACCATGGATGGTGGAAAGTAGCGTGACAAAAATCGTTGAGTCATTTCGTCCCATGTATGAATTGAATTCTTTGGAAGACGATCAAGCCATTTTTCGGCATGGTGGGATAAAGAGTGTGGAAATAGATGAACACGAAGAAAATCCATGGTAACACCGGGAAATCTCTTGCTTTGAGTGACGGTAATGAATTTGTCGAGGTGTTTGTTGGCATCATCATCCGGTAATCCGCGAAATGGACAAGTATTTTTAACTTGTTGGATCATGTGATGCTTCAACGAAAATTCCGGAGCCGTGATTTGCATCGGCGCAATCGGTCCTCCACATCCATTCATTGTAGGCTGGCAAAGCTCCTCCATCGTGTGAAGGTCGGGTTGAGGGACATGGTTGTTATCATTCAAATTGGGGTGAGGTGGATTATTATTGTTGTGCACACCGGCTATATCTATGTCTTCAAGAGTCTCGGGCTCAGAATAAGACGAAGATCTAGTACGCATACACCTGCAAAAGAAAAATATAGCAAAGAAATAGAGGAAATATAGTTAACGTAAAAATAAAATATTTTTGGTACAAAACTTTTGAAAAAGAATTGCTTTTTATGATTTTTAAATGTTTTTGGATTTTTGAAATTTTTTTATTTCTAGGATTGTTAAAAAATTTTGACACGAAAAATAACCTTCACGAGTGAACGGATCCCAAAATCCAACGCGTCTCTCACAGAAAACCGTTAATCTTCACGAAAAGAGCCGACAGAGGCGCCATTTTAATAGATGAAAAATTATTCTTTGAAGTATGTCTAATCGAATTGATCAAGGTTAAATGTGCGACTCAGTCGTCTTTGGTGAAATAAAGAAAAGGTTGTCGTTGAGTAAAATAAAAATGCAAACTTTAACGTAAATGACAAAGTAAATAAAACTATAAATGATTAAAAAGTATATGGCGAAAAATTAATGCTTTAAAGATAAATGACGAAAAATAAAGACTTTAAAAGTAATTAAGTAAATGACGAGAAATTAAAACTTGACAAAGAGTAAATTTGAAAACTTAAAAAAAATGCAACCTTGAAATAAATTTAAGATAAAACAATTAAAATAACACTTAAGGAAAATGCGGGAAACAATAAAATTTAAAAACTAATTCGGGAAACAAAATACCAAATCTAATTCGGAATGTAGACACTGAACACAATTCGGAATCCAAATGATCTACCTAGTTCGGAATGTGAGATTCACATATAATTCGGAATCCAATCTCCACACCTAATTCGGAATAACCAAGTTTGAACTAATCTGGAATGTATAAGTGTAACCTAATTCGGAATGTAGGATCAAGATCTAATTCGGAATGCATGTATTTTGGACTAAGTCGGAATGTGTTATTACTGAACCTAATTCGGAATACGTATCTCAAACGTAATCCGGAATAAAGCAATCTTGCATACAATTCGGGAAAGTGGAGACTTATTCGGAAAAAGCTAAACTGCATATAAGTCGGAATAAATGAATGCCAGATCTAATTCGGGAAAAAGGGGGTTTGGGAACCCGGATAAGGAACAAACTAAAGAACAAATGCAAATAAGCTAAAATCTAAATAAGCACTTATCTAAAAACTTAATGTTAGAAATACGTTTTTATATATTTAGGAAGATTCGGTCACTCCGACAATATATTAAGTTGTAGCTCGTAGTCTAGATATCTTTTAATTAACTAAACATGGAAAAGCCCGGTCCATGCTTGTATGGCCGGCTCAAATGTAAGCCCAAGCCTATCTTATGGGCTTGGTATATAAACCCTCTCCATTGATGGAGAGGGTGGTGATTTCATTTGAATAACCCATAGTTCTCTTAAACTTTCTCTCTCTAGAAGTGTGAAATCCACCATCTTTCTATCTCTTTCTCTCTCTAAAACATAAGCATAGATTTACATAACCAACAAATGGTATCAAGAGCCATGGGATGATTGTTTAGTTCTTGTGTTTGTGTTCTTGATTCTCTCGCCATTTTTGATCCATTTTCACACGAACCAAATTTTTTTTTGTGTTTTTATGGATTAATCTCGATATACTTCATCTTGTTACTTGTTATAGTGATTTGATATTGTTATTTCAGTTAAAAACACAAAAATTTTTGGTTGTTTGATTCATATTTTGGCTTAGAATCTCGAATTGATTGTATTTTTTTACTGTCCGAGAAAAGTGGTAAGTTGTATCCTCAGTACTATCTGACTTTGTGTTTGCATAAACCCTGGGGGTTTCTACTTGCGATCCATAGTCACATCCTTTGTTATGATCTAACTGCGATCATAACTAAGATCCTCGCTACGATCCATCAATCTGATTGCCTAGTACGATCCATACTACGATCAAGGTAAGAGTGCTCAGTGTGATAGCTCTCTTAGCTCAAAGTACGATCCATCACCACGATTGTAGAGTACGATCACTCGTTGCGATCCATAGTACGATCACACGTTGCGATCCATAGTACGATCACTCGTTCCGATCCATAGTACGATCACTCACTGAGATAAGGGAGTACGATCACTCACTGCGATCACCACTGCGATCACTTGTTGCGAGAAGGGAGTGCGATCAGGGTACGATCGTTGGGTACGATCAAGGAGTACGATAATTAGTGCAATCTGAATACGATCATAGTGAGTGCGATCACCAGTACGATTTGAGTACGATCGTTGGGTACGATCACTAGTACGATCCTAGTGCGATCTGAGTACGATCGTGTGCAATTTCATCTTGGAATTTTTGGTTTATCGAGAACATAATTTAGGGGATTTTAACATTATTTATCGGTTTTAACACACTACAACAAACACATTTACTTTCTTTCATTGACCGATCAAGTTTGTAAATCTTAACTTATCGAAATGGAGTACACATCTCTTACGGATAAGTCCATCCTCTCGGGTACGGATAATCTTCCACCAATGTTGGAGAAGTCTATGTACGAGGAATGGACTTCCCGAATGGAACTTTACATGTTGAACAAGGAGAACGGACATCTTATTTGGGCATGGGTGCTCAATGGACCATTAGATTATTATACAGTGACTGAAGGTACAACTACTCGTCCTCGCACAACGGGTGAATTGACTGGAGATATGAAGATTCAAGATAAATGTGATAAGTATGCTACAAACATCATTCTCCAAGCCCTTCCTCCAGATGTCTACAAACTCGTCAGCAAACATAAAGTTGCCAAAGAGTTATGGAATAGAATTCATGTTCTAATGCAAGGCACCTCGTTAACTAAACAAGAACGAGAGTGTAAGCTTTATGATACTTTTGATAAGTTTGTCTATGTGCCAGGGGAGACTCTCAATGATTACTATCTGAGATTTAAATGAGCTGAATATCTATGGCATGGAAATTCATACCTTTCAATTGAACACCAAGTATTTGAACACTCTTCCTCCAGAATGGAAAAAATACGTGACGGATGTTAAATTGGCTAAGGACTTGCATAACACCAATGTGGATCAACTTCAAGCTTTTCTTCAACAACACGAATGCCATGTGATCAAGGCTCGGTTGTCTACACCTCAAGTTCATGATCCACTTGCAATGTATGCTTCTCAACAAAATATGACTTATACTTATCAACAACCATCATACTTGCAACAGCCACCACCACACACCTATCAGCAAGCACATCAACCATCTTATCATCCACCAATGATGCCACAGCAAGCATATCAACAAAGTGTTCATCCACAATCTTTTCCACAACAACCACCATATCAAACATCACCATCACAAGCCAACACCTCTCCAATGGGCTATACTCCTCAGCAAGGATACTTTCCTATTGAAGCACAACCAGCACAAGCTTTCTACTCTAATGAACTTCCACCAATCCAAGCACCGGTCTTTACTCCAAATGATACGCCATCTGATGTTCTAAACCATCTCACTGTCTACTTGTCAAAACTTGTTGCAACTAGAGGATTTCCACCAACAAACAATCAGCTCCGCACCTCCTCAAATCCTTGACAACAAGCCACTGTTCAAGATGGTCAAGTGACGGTGCAACCTATTTAGGGAAGGCAAAAATCATATGGACCTCCTACAAGGTCTGGGAACAATCAATCTATGAATTCTTAAGGTAGTTGAAATGGAAGTCCTATTGGTCCTAAAAAGGTTGTGACTTGCTACAATTGCCGAGGACAAGGTCATATGGCTAGGGAATGCACTCAACCGAAGAGGAGAAGGGATGATGCATGGTTTTGTGAGAAGATGTATTTGGTTGATGCTCAGTCTAAAGGGAAGATCTTGGATTCAGAGGAGTTAGCATTTCTTCCAGACCCAGGGGCAGCAGATACTGAAGGCATTGCAGTCGTTTCCACTTCTAATGCAACTTATCAAGCGGACGATCTTGATGCATACGATTCGGATTGTGATGACATTCACTCTGCCCAAGCTGCTCTCGTTGCTAATCTCTCTCACTATGGTTCTGATGTCGACAGTGAGGTACTAACCACATCTAATAATATTGATGATAACCAACATCAAGTTGGGCATGAAAATGACAACCTCCAACAGCATTCGGGGACTAGTAACTCAAATGATGTGGTATCCAATCCTACACATTTGAGTGAACCTCAACCAAATGCTACGACGGGTATGGAATCTTATGCTCAACATGATTTGGTCATGGTGCCTAAACATATTATTGATCAAATGCATATGGCTCTCGGACAATCCGTAGACACGAATTCCACCCTAACTGATGAGCTTGCGTTGCATAAAGAAAAGGTCAAAACTTTTGAAATGGTCCCTCAAGCAGAGAAAATAACATGTTCTGAAATTGACAATTTCGTTTTGAAAATATTGAACACTTAAAAGAAATAGAATCATTAAAAGCTAATCTTTCCAATGAATTAAAAGCAAAAGAGTCGGTTGTCAATGATTTTCAGAAACTTAAAATGGATTTCGAAACTCTCGAGTCTAAAAAGTTTGAATCGGAAATTAATGCTACCAAACTTCTTAAATTCAAAGAACAACAGCTTTTAAAACAATACGCTTCCACAGAAAAGGTTCATCTTTTAATTAAATCATTTAAAGAACTCGAACTTAAGCGTCTTCAAGATTTACCACCTAATCCCGGTTATGCAAAACAAGCTCAGGAACATATTCCCGGTCTTTATGATATGACCCTAATTGGCAAATCGAAAGAAGCACCCTTTGTTCGTAGTTCTGAGGAGACACAGTCACTTGCGGATGAAACTCATTCTAAAATGCTTTCAAAATTCCATACAATTGATTATGATCAATATAGCAAAGATCAATTTTCTAAAAAGACCCGCATTTGCTTACAAAAGGAATTAGCTGAATTGACAGTTCTTGTGCCCCAAAGTTTGTCAAATGAAAACCCTCCTAGTACGTCTCCTACACTTGTCAAAACGGATTTAACAAAGTTAATTCCACCGGTAAGTAAGGCGTCCGTTAACTTAAATGCGGTACACCAACACTTAGCTGATTTTGACAAGGTCATTTTGGAACGTACGACGGCCTCCGCCATAACGGAAGGTGAATGGAACTTTAAGCACACTAGAGCTGCGTTTCGAGACGAAATTGTTCCGTTTTTAAAGAATGTTAAAGCTTGTCTTAGTAATCTTGATCAATATTTGCTTTTGGAAATAGAAGAAGTTAGACGTGTTTTCAATGAAATGGATGATGCTTATGAAAACAGTTTACTTGAAATAGAACGGGTTTCACACCAAAATAATCAGCTTCTGAAGCAAGTGATGTCTCATGATATAGTTTCTGTCTGTGTGAATAAAAGTGTTGATAATGATTCTATTGTGCATAATGTAGAATCTGTGGATACTGTGGTAGATAGTAATTGTCACGAATCTGACGCTGAATTTTTAAAGCTTCAAGATTCATATTCTTCGCTTTCAAAACGTTTTGATGAGATTTAAACACATTGTATTTCGCTTGAATGCAAGCAACAATTTATTCAAGAAATCTTTGGAACGTCATTCGAAGGTGTTAATATCGATGATGCAAACTTTGAAAAGCATTTTCGGTTGAATTTACAATCAAAACAGCGTCAGCCAAGTGACAAAGTTGCTACATATTTGCCGATAGAAATAGAGAAATCTAAGGAGCTTAACTGTGTGGACGTACTTGAGGCCGCTGAGAATTTTAAACTTGATCTAGAAAATCGAGTTTCCAAGATTTTGTCCAAAGTTGATAACTTAAAACAGAAAAATACACGACTCTTCGATTCAGTAAAGCCCGCATGTGTTGATACCACTGCAAAGAATCAATCATTGATTGAACAATTGAATCGAAAGTCGGTGGAAATATCTGATTTGAGGGAACAAATTTGTGATAAGAATCTGGTCTTAGCTGAGTTAAAGGAAACACTTCGTACTCAAAAAGGTAAGAATGTTGTGGATAACGTAGCCACTGTCTCAGCATCGTCCTCTAGTGCAATCAAAAGGAACCTAATAGCCGTCACACCACTTCACAAGGGCCATAGGAATAAACCATCTCAAACTTTGGTCACTAAAGATAAGGCGGAATCAAAACCAACTTCTAATATTCCCGTGTTTCCTTCTACAGGAGTAAGCACCACTACTAAGGCTCAAAGATCTAAGCTTAAGAGAAATAAGAAGAATGATAGGATCTTGCCACCATCTAGTAGTCAAGTGAAGAAGAAAGTAGAAGCCCATCCTAGGAATGTCATTTCTGTTTTGAATAAAAAGAATCATGTAGCTAAACCTAAAGGCTCTGCAGTTGTGCAGCGTTCTAAGCCTAGTGTGAATTCTAATTTGAAATGTTGTAATTGCAATGAATGTAAGTTTTCTAGTCGTCATGATTCTTGCCTTATTGACCATATGAATGAGATGTATGCCCGGAAAAATGGATTAGAATGGAAACCGACTGGGAAAGTGTTAACCTAAGTTGGTTGGATGTGGTGCCCCACTGGTAGAACTTTCACTATAGTAGGAACTATGTGCCTTTTAACTAGGATCACTCCCACTAAAGCGAAGAAAGAGTGCCCTTTAACTAGGAGTACCAAGGCTACCAAAACACAAGCGTGTCCTTTAACTAGGAACACCGACACTACCGTAGGAACCAAGTGCCCTTTAAATAGGTCTACTCCCACTGTAGTGCCCACGAATAAACCAAAACCTAATAAAGTTGGAACAGTAAAACCTGTTAGTGCTAAAACTCACATTAGAAAACACAGGAAATTTAAGGGTCTCACAAATGTTAGCAATTCTGATAATCTTACATCTGTATCTGCTAACACTCCGGAACCAATAGTTTCCAATGCATTATCTACTTTTGTTGTTGAAAACAGGTGGTCCAAATTTTTCTCTGGTATTTGGACTGTGGTTGCTCCAAGCATATGACCGGAGATCGCTCAGCTCAGAAACTTCGTCAGCAAGTTTCTTGGTACGGTTCGATTTGGAAATGATCATATTGCAAAGATAATGAGTTATGGTGAATATCATATTGGGAATGTTATTATTTCAAGAGTGTATTATGTGGAAGGTCTCGGTCACAACTTATTTTTCGTGGGACAATTTTGTGATGCAAACCTAGAAGTCGCTTTTCGAGAGCATACCTGCTTCATTCGTAATTTGGAAGGGGTTGATTTATTGAAAGGTACTCGAGGGTATAATTTGTATACTTTGTCTCTACAAGACATGATGGTCGCGTCTCCCGTATGTCTTCTCTCCAAAGCATCGAAGACTAAGTCATGGTTATGGCATCGACGGTTATCTCATCTTAACTTTGACACTAGTAATCATTTGGCGAAAAACGAACTTGTTCGTGGTCTTCCTAAACTATCATTTCACAAGGATCATTTGTGTTCCGCGTGTACAATGGGGAAAAGCACTAAGAAGTCATACAAACCCAAGACTGAAGACACCAACCAAGAGAAACTTTATCTTTTGCATATGGATCTTTGTGGGTCAATGCGTATTGAAAGTCTGTTGGAAAAACGTTTTACGTATTAAGAAGGATCAGTCACTCCAACAATGGTCCATGTAATAGCTCGTAGTTTAGTTACTTATCTTAATTAAACAAACAAACCAAAGCCTAGCCTACAACATGTGTAGGCCGGCCCAAATGTAAGCCCAAGCCCATGACAAGGGCTTGGGTATATAAACCCTCTCCTTTAATGGAGAGGGTGTGTGGTTAATTCATTTTTCACATAGTTCACTCTTGTTTCTCTCTCTAGAATTATGTTTAATCCACCATCTCTCTATCTCTTTCTCTCTCTAAAAACATAAGCAAGATTTACATTTCTACAAATGGTATCAAGAGCCATGGGATGATTGTATTGTTCATGTGTTTGTGTTCTTGATTCATACGCCATTTTTGATCCATTTTCACACGTCCAAAATTTTTTTTTTGTGTTTTTGATGGTTTTTTCTTGATACAAATCTTCTAATAGTTGTGGTAGGGATTTGGTATAGTTACTTTGGCTAAAAACACAAAAGTTTTGGGTGTTTTGATCATTTTTTGGCTTAAAATCACGAATTGGTTGAGTTTCGTCCGAGAAAAGTAGGAATTATTCCGATCAGGTCATCGGAAAAGGGTTTATAGGACATTCCGATCAGTGTAATCAGAATAGGGTTTAGGGATTCCGATTTTGGGTACCTTCCGATCAGGTATTCCGATTAGGTATTCCGATTAGGCATTCCGATTAGGTACATTCCGATTGGTATTCAGATTTGGTATTCCGATCAAGGTATTCCGATTAGGTATTCCGATTAGGCATTCTGATTAGGTACATTCCGATTGGTATTCAGATTTGGTATTCCGATCAAGGTATTCCGATTTGGGAGATTCCGACTAATATTCCGATCACTATTCCGACTGATATTCCGATCACTATTCCGATCAACATTCCGATAACAAAAATTATTCCTTAAAACGTGTGTAATTTTAACTTGGAATTTTTGGTTTATTGAGAACATATTTTAGGGGATTTTAACATTGTTTCTCGACTTCAACTCACAACAACAAACACATTTACTTTCTTTCATTGATCGATCAATGTTTGTAAATCTTAACTTATTAAAATGGAGTACACATCTCTTACGGATAAGTCCATCCTCTCGGGTACGGATAATCGTCCACCAATGTTGGTGAAGACTATGTATGAGGAATGGGCTTCCCGAATGGAACTTTATATGTTGAACAAGGAGAATGGACATCTCATTTGGGCATCGGTGCTCAATGGACCATTAGATTATGGTACAGTGACGGAAGGTACAACTACTCGTCCTCGCACAACGGGTGAATTGACTGGAGATATGAAGATTCAAGACAAATGTTTTAAGTATGCTACAAACATCATTCTCCAAGCCCTTCCTCCAGATGTCTACAAACTCGTCAGCAAACATAAAGTTGCCAAAGAGTTATGGGATAGAATTCGTGTTCTCATGCAAGGCACATCGTTAACTAAACAAGAACGAGAGTGTAAGCTTTGTGATACTTTTGATAAGTTTGCCTATGTGCCAGGGGAGACTCTCAATGATTACTATCTGAGATTTACCCTATTGTTGAATGAGCTCAATATCTATGGCATGACAATTCCTACCTTTCAATTGAACACCAAGTATTTGAACACTCTTCCTTCAGAATGGAAAAAATACGTGACGGATGTTAAATTGGCTTGTTGGAAACTCACTTTATGTGACGACATTTAAGAATTCCCGTTAGTTATCATAGTCACGCACATTTAGGCTAGACTAGGCTCTTTGTATAGTATAGGTTGTGTGCGTGACTATATATACCCCTCCTTAGCTTCCAAGGAGGGGTGTTGATTGTATTTTGTTCATTTGGGAACACACACACTTTTACTCTCAACCTCTCTTTCTCTCCCTCTCTAAGCCAACAATGGCTTCCACCACCATCTACCACCACATTAGACCACCGGATCTCATTTTAGCTTTTCTACATTTGGTATCAGAGCCTCGGTTCTATCCTTGGATCGTGTTTATTTATGCGATTTTGGTGGTCTATTTTATTCTTGTGTCTCGTTTATATTAATTATGTCCTTTATCACACAATTTTTTTGGGTCACGTCATAATTTTTTTTTGTCCAATTTGTCCATTCAGTTACACGTTTTTGGGCCTTAACATATTTATTTGTGTCTCGGTTTCATCATCATCTTCATGGTCAAAAGTCTTATCACATATGGTCACATCTTTCTGGGTTTATCTTTCTGGGTTTATGCAGTTAGAAAAGGACAAATATGCAGATCCACTATTTTAGGGTCCTTCAAAACCCTTTTCAGATTGGGTTTTCAGATTGGATATTCATATTGCACATTCAGATTGGGTTTCAGATTGCCTTTCCGATTGGACTTTCAGATTGGTCTTTCCGTTTGAATATTCAGATTGGACTTTCAGATTGGTCATTCCGATGGGGGTGTATGCTTAATTCCGATGACTTTCCGATTGACTTTCCGATGGGATTCACTTGTAGGACATAATTTATGACTCATAAAACAAACATTCCGATTGGACTTTCTTTATGTCATTCCGATTGGACTGTATTGAAAAAGACTTGTGAACCAAAGTTTGTGACCAAAACTTTGACCAAGACTGAACCCATCTCAACCGAGTCAACTCGGTCATTACCGAGTTGACTCAGTCAAACTCACTGAGTTGACTCGTATACCAACCTTTTTACACCTTAATCTCCATCTAAACCTAATACCCTTCGTCTCCTAATCCCATCTAGACTCAAACCAAAACAGTAACCTAATCAATCTCAGATTATGTTTCGGTTGACTTTTTTAAAGATAATTTGTGATTTTTATCTATCCAACCAGAAACAAAACTCATCATAGATCTAATTATCTGGGTAAACCCATTTCAATTTTCGAAGATCAAAGGGTGATTGAAAACAAGTTTGTTTCCATCATCTCCTTGTTTCGATTTGTTGAAATCCACATGCAATTAATATACAACACCTACCCGAGACCTTTATTCATTTAAAGATCTTGAAGATACGGTCTATCCATCTTTGCTTCCAAATTGTTTGTGATGATTATGTATGGGTTTATGTTGCGTTTTAGATGAAGATTGAGATGGAAAGATTTGATGAATTTTTTTTTAGGGGACGGATTAAACAAGGTGATTGGGAGAAGATGAAGTTTGGTGGGAGTGAAAATGGGGGCCGGAGCTAACGATGTGAGAGGATTAGGTGTAATATGTGAGTTTATTTAGGGTTAGGGTTATTTAACTCAATAGTCTGGACCGGGTTTTGAACAAGTATTGGACCGGGTTTCACTTTTCAAGTGATTGGGCTTTGCACACTCGTTTTTCTTTGAAAAACATTGGCAATGTTTAAATTTTGTTGGGCCGGGTATTGTAACATGGAATTTTTGGACAAAATTGTTGATTTGGGCTGCATGTTTTTAACAATATACACACAAATTTTTTTAATACAAATTTTAAATAAATTTTGTGTGTATTAAATTTAACTTTGGTCTTTATCGGGTCGAGACAAAGTGAAAAAGTGTCGAGACATTGTTTAAGGAGAATGGATGCTCAAACAAACAAATTCCTTTTTTGAATTTGTAGTTTTTTTGTTGCATTTGTGGTTCTTTAATTTTTTCTTAACACTGATGGGGTGACGAGAAATGTGACGTGACAAAAAGACGTGACAAATGTGACAAGAATTTATTTTGACGAGACCAAGAAAAATGGGCGATTTTTTAGTGGCTTCAGATTTTGTTTGATCGGGTATTAATTACGTGACGTTGAAGACGGATTTTTCGAAGGCGTGTATTTATTTTATCTTTTAGTAGATAACTTGCTCGTGCTTAATCCTAGAATGAAGACTTGGTTATCTGGTTTCCGGGTTCGGGGTGGATGGTTGATGACTCGGATAACTATCACTTAAAGGGGCTACATTGTTGTACTCAGTGTCACGCGCTTAGTCGACGTGGATAATTTCAAGAGGTGTTGTACTTATAGACTTCTTCAGTGATGCATTGAGTACTTAGAGATTTCTCCACCGTTCTTCATTCAACAATAGTGCAAGCTTAAGTCACAACATCGAAGGATTTTTATTCAGCTTCACGTTTGTTGTATCCGGTTCATTCTTTCAGTGGTCACTTCAAATTGCTTTCACGTGGAATGGTAAAGGTGGCCATGGAGAGTTTATGAGAAGAGATTTTCGATCAACAGCTGATTCTCACAAAATATATAATTCAGCTTATTTATTATTCTCACGAGATTTCAGGTTCATGTGCGTACAATTTATTGATGGTTCCGAGTTTCGAAACCATCAAGGGGGAAGAAGAAGACACATTGAACGCACAACGAGTACACGTGATGAACTTCATACCTTCTTTTGATTTGAAGATATTCCGGGATGACATTTGTCATAGCCGTAGAGAAAATCAGTGTTTTAACTCGTGTCGTTATCAATCTCCAAACGGTACACTACTGATTCGAGGTTTAATTGTTTGATTGTTGCAATTATTCATCATCATTATCCTATATGCATTCCCGGGACTTAATTGACTCTGGTGCATCTCCGGAAGAAGACGTGTGCATTTCCGGGACTTAATTGACTCTGGTGTTACGATGTCAACTTCATGAATGGGATAAAGTGTCCACTTCAAGTATTTGAGCTTCACAATTGGGATTGATTTACCTTCTTCAACTATGTGGGGGAAGAAGTATCTTGATTCTTTCTGGTATGCATAACTTGAAAGCTCAGGGGGAAGAAAAATTCAGAAGAATTATTCAAGCGTGAGAAGAGAAGTTGTTGATCTACTTGGGGGAGGCTATTTAAAATGATTCTACATCAAGTTTACGTGGCATGAATTAGGGGGAAGCTAATTCAGAAGCTTCTCCTTAACCAGAAGTGTATGGGTTACTTAGCTCGTGCCGTTACAGTATTTCTTCTATAAGCTACTTTAAAGATGAGTCGTTTTGAAGACGAATGCCTCAGAAGACTTCATCAGCATTGGATGCTTCAAGAAAGCTCTTATTCTTAATTATTTTGTACTTGTTAGGAAGAATATTGTAAGGAATTCTACACGTCGTCCCATGGGGGAAGATTGTTGGAAACTCACTTTATGTGACGACATTTAAGAATTCCCGTTAGTTATCATAGTCACGCACATTTAGACTAGACTAGGCTCTTTGTATAGTTTAGGTTGTGTGCGTGACTATATATACCCCTCCTTAGCTTCCAAGGAGGGGTGTTGATTGTATTTTGTTCATTTGGGAACACACACACTTTTACTCTCAACCTCTCTTTCTCTCTCTCTCTAAGCCAACAATGGCTTCCACCACCATCTACCACCACATTAGACCACCGGATCTCATTTTAGCTTTTCTACATGGCTAAGGACTTGCATAACACCAATGTGGATCAACTTCAAGCTTTTCTTCAACAACACGAATGCCATGTGATCGAGGCTCGGTTGTCTACACCTCAAGTTCATGATCCACTTGCAATGTATGCTTCTCAACAAAACATGGCTTATACTTATCAGCAACCATCATACTTGCAGCAGACACCACCACACAACTATCAGCAACCACAACAACCATCTTATCCACCACTAGTGATGCCACAACAAGCATATCAACAAGGTGTTCATCAACAATCTTTTCCGCAGCAACCACCATATCAGACATCACCATCACAAGCCAACACTTCTCCAATGGGCTATACTTTTCAGCAAGGATATTTTCCAATTGAAGCACAACCAGCACAAGCTTTCTACTCTAATGAACTTCCACCAATCCAAGCACCGGTCTTTACTCCAAATGATACGCCAGCTGATGTTCTAAACCATCTCACAGCCTACTTGTCAAAACTTGTTGCAACTAGAGGATTTCCAACAACAGCTTTTAAAACAATACGCTTCCACAGAAAAGGTTCATCTTTTAACTAAATCATTTAAAGAACTCGAACTTAAACGTCTTCAAGATTTACCACCAAATCCCGGTTATGCAAAACAAGCTCAGGAATATATTCTCGATCTTTATGATATGACTATAATTGGAAAATCGAAAGAAGCACCTTTTGTTCGTAGTACTGAGGAGACACAATCACTTGGGGATGAAACTCATTCTAAAATGCTTTCAAAATTCCATACAATTGATTATGATCAACATAACAAAGATCAATTTTCGAAAAAGACACGCATTCGCTTACAAAAGGAATTAGCAGAATTGAAAGTTCTTGTGCCTCAAAGTTTGTCAAATGAAAACCTTCCTAGTACGTCTCCTACACTTGTCAAAACGGATTTAACAAAGTTAATTCCACCGGTAAGCAAGGCGTCCGTTAACTTAAATGCGGTTCACCAACACTTAGCCGATTTTGACAAGGTCATTTTGGAACGTACGACGGCTTCAGCCATAACGGAAGGTGAATGGAACTTTGAGCACACTAGAGCTGCGTTCCAAAATGAAATTGTTCCGTTTGTAGACAATGTTAAGGCTTGTCTTCGTAATCTTGATCAAGATTTACTTTTGGAAATAGAAGAATTTAGACGTGTTTTCAATGAAATGGATAATGCTTATGAAAACATTTTACTTGAAATAGAACGAGTTTCACGCCATAATGATCTTCTTCTGAATCAAGTGATGTCTCATGATATAGATTCTGTCTGTGTGAATACAAGTGTTGATAATGATTCTATTGTGCATAATGTTGAATCTGTGGATACTGTGGTAGATAGTACTTGTCACGAATCTGACGCTGAATTTTTAAAGCTTCAAGATTCGTATTCATCTCTTTCAAAACATTTTGATGAGATTCAAACACATTGTATTTCGCTTGAATGCAAGCAACAATTTATTCAAGAAATCTTTGAAACGTCATTCGAAGGTGTTAATATCGATGATGCAAATTTTGAAAAGAATTTTCGATTGAATTTACAATCAAAACAGCGTCAACCAAGTGACAAAGTTGCTCAATCCTTGTCGATAGAAATAGAGAAATCTAAGGAGCTTAACTGTGTGAACGTACTTGAGGCCGCTGAGAATTTTAAACTTGATCTAGACAATCGAGTTTCCAAGATTTTGTCCAAAGTTGATAACTTAAAACAGAAAGATACACGACTCTTCGATTCAGTAAAGTCCGCATGTGCTAATACCACTGCACAGAATCAATCCTTGATTGAAAAATTGAATCGAAAGTCGGTGGAAATATCTGATTTGAGGGAACAAATTTGTGATAAAAATCTAGTCTTGGCTGAGTTAAAGGAAACACTTCGTACTCTAAAAGGTAAGAATATTGTGGATAATGCAGCCACTATCTCAGCATCGTCCTCTAGTGCAATCAAAACGAACCTTATAGCCGTCACACCACTTAACAAGGGCCCTAGGACTAAACCATCTCAAAATTTGGTCACTAAAGATAAGGCGGAATCAAAACCAGCTTCTAATATTCCCGTGTTGCCTTCTACAGGAGTAAGCACCACTACTAAGGCTCAAAGATCTAAGCTTAAAAGAAACAAGAAGAATGATAGGATCTTTCCCCCATCTAGTAGTCAAGTGAAGAAAAAAGTAGAAGCCCATCCTAGGAATGTTATTTCTGTTTTGAATAAAAAGAATCATGTAGCTAAACCTAAAGGCTCTGCGGTTGTGCAGCGTTCTAACTTGAAATGTTGGAATTGCAATGAATGTATATTTTCTAGTCGTCATGATTCTTGCCTTATTGACCATGTGAATGAGATGTATGCCCGGAAAAATGGATTAGAATGGAAACCGACTGGGAAAGTGTTAACCCAAGTTGGCTGGATGTGGCGCCCCACTGGTAGAACTTTCGCTATAGTAGGAAATACGTGCCTTTTAACTAGGATCACTCCCACTAAAGCGAAGAAAGCGTGCCCTTTAACTAGGAGTACCAAGGCTACCAAAACACAAGCGTGTCCTTTAACTAGGAACACCAACACTACTATAGGAAAAAAGTGCCCTTTAAATAGGTCTACTCACACTGTAGTGCCCGCTAATACTCCAAAACCTCAAAAAATTGGAACTGTAAAACCTGTTAGCGCTAAAACTCACATTAGAAAACGCAGGACATCTAAGGGTCTCAAAAATGTTAGCAATTTTGATAATTCTATATCTGTATCTGCTAACACTCCGGAACCAATAGTTTCCAATGCATTGTCTACTGTTGTTGTTGAAAACAGGTGGTCCAAATTGTTCTCTGGTATTTGGACTCTGGTTGCTCCAAGCATATGACCGGAGATCGCTCTCAGCTCAGAAATTTCGTCAGCAAGTTTCTTGGTACGGTTCAATTTGGGAATGATCATATTGCAAAGATAATGGGTTATGGTGAATATCACATTGGGAATGTTATAATTTCGAGAGTGTATTATGTGGAAGGTCTCGGTCACAACTTATTTTCTATGGGACAATTTTGTGATGCAAACCTAGAAGTTGCTTTTCGAGAGCATACCTGCTTCATTCGTAATTTGGAAGGGGTTGATTTATTGAAAGGTACTCGAGGGAATAACTTGTATACTTTGTCTCTACAAGACATGATGGCCGCTTCTCCCGTATGTCTTCTCTCCAAAGCATCGAAGACTAAGTCATGGTTATGGCATCGACGGTTATCTCATCTTAACTTTGACGCTATTAATCACTTGGCGAAAAACAAACTTTTTCGTGGTCTTCCTAAACTATCATTTCACAAGGATCATTTGTGTTCCGTGTGTACAATGGGGAAAAGCACTAAGAAGTCTTACAAACCCAAGACTGAAGACACCAACCAAGAGAAACTTTATCTGTTGCATATGGATCTTTGTGGGCCAATGCGTGTTGAAAGTCTTAGTGGCAAAAAGTACATCCTCGTCATTGTCGATGATTACTCTCGGTTTACATGGGTGAAATTTCTTAAAGCAAAAAATGAGGCACCTAAATTCATCATCGGATTTCTCAAGATGATTCAAGTGCGTCTCAACACTACTGTCCGACGCATTTGTACAGATAATGGAACCGAATTTGTGAATCAAATCTTGCGTGATTATTATGAAGAAGTTGGCATATCTCATGAAACATGTGTCGCACGCACTCCACAACAAAACGGTGTCGTTGAAAGGCGAAATCGCACACTTATGGAAGCTGCTCGAACGATGTTAATTTACGCAAATTGTTTTTATGGGCAGAAGCAGTATCTACAGCAGTGTACACCCAAAACCGATCACTAATTCGTAAACGCCATGGTAAAACACCTTATGAGCTTCTCCATGGAAAAGTACCAGATGATATGTGTGTAAACACACATCTTTTCTACCACTTAATTACAATAATAACCGGACCAAAACGTGTATTTTATGTCTTTTATGTCGGAATTATGTGTGGTTTGTGTTTTTGTTGTGATTTAGGACGAAAAAGTGAAAAGTGGAGAAAACACGGGAATTCACAGGCATTTACGGACTTTTATTGAAGAAAAAGATAAAAGACGAAGTCAAGAAGACAAGAGTGCAAAAAGAACGGAAGTCCAAGACCAATTATGAAGATTTATCGAAGAATAAGTCAAAAGACGGAAGTTTACTTAAAGCCGAGGAACTCAAGTCTTATTTATTGAAGAATTAAAAGACGAGTCCAAAGAAATCCCGAGCCAAAAGTCGTTAAAGTCCAAGATTAAAGAAGATTTGAAAGGCTTAAGGACTAATGGCGCAATTAATAAAAAGATCAAAAGAAGAGGAGGGACCTAAGCATGCAATTAAGAAAGAAAGGAAGGAGGGGAGGAAGCTTCCTCTAACCTCCTCCCTAATCCCCTATATATAGTCATTAGCTAATTATTTTTCATTTTGTTGGATAGCTTGACAAACTATCTCTTCCACTTTTATTTACTTGCACCTTTAATTACTTGCACATTTAAATACATGTTTTGCACCTTATTTACCTTTTAATTTCAAGTAAGTGTTTCTTTAATTTCTTGCACCTTTACTTTATCTTGTTGATCTTATTCTTCCTTTGCTTAATCTTTGATTTACACGTTTTTATCTTGTTAAGTTGTTTAAAGATTTCATTTTTATGCTTTTGATTGTTTTAAATCTCTTATTTTCATAGCTTATTTAATTTATTTTCAAGTTTATATAGTTTTTATAAAAGTTATTTTTATATAAAAAGTCGTTTTTCTTAAAGTTTATCTTTTTCGTGTTTTAAAAGTTGTTAACTTTCAGTTTCGTAGCTTATTTTTACACGGTTTTACCTTAGGATTTAGTTTTGTGCTTATTAGAATCATAGCTTATTTAGTTAGCTTATTTTTAGTTTCCTTATACGTATTCCGATTGAACCAATCGGAAAAGGGAGTTTCATTCCGATCAGTGTGATCGGATAAGGGTTTTAACATTCTGATTGGTAGTGTATCTTGGTATTCCGATTGGGTTAAGGTAGTGGTATTCCGATCTGATAAGTGTGACAGCATTCCGATTGGAGGACCAGTACTCATTCCGATTGAGGTGTTATTTTGGGTATTCCGATCGTGGGTAAGGTGACAGCTATTCCGATCATTGATTCCGATTAACATTCCGACCAGGTCCATCCATATTCTGATCAATGTAAGGCAAACATTCCGATCTGAAGGTGTTGGTTATTCCGATTGGGTGAGTGACAGCATTCCGATTTGGGGCCGGCCATCATTCCGATCTGAGGTGAGCCTGATCGGAATATAGTCCGATTGGGGTATTTTTCTTATTTTGTCTTGTTTAATTTTTATCCTATTTTTTTATACTTTGTCCATTTTTAATTCACGTCAAGTTTTAATTTTTAGTCATTTAATTTAATTTACTTTTCAAAAAGCTTTTAAATATCGCACCTTTCTTTTTAATTAGATTTAGATTTAATTTTATGCTATTTTAATACTTGCCCTTTACTTTAACGACATTTACTTTTAAGTCTTGCACATTTAAATTAAAAACCAACCAAAAATATTCTTTTTCACCAAAATAAAACTGAGTCACATAGAGAACCTAGATCAATTCGATTAGACAGGAACAACGATACGATATTTTTCTTACTAGGCAAAAGCCTTGTATCAAATGACGCCGCTGCCGGCTCTTTTCGTAAAGATTAACGGTTTTCTGTGAGAGACGCGTTGCTTTTTGGGATCCGTTCACTTGTGAGCGTTACTTTTCTTGCACAAAAAATTCAAAAAATCATAAAAATTAAAAATTGATAAAAAACCATAAAAATTAAAAATCTCAAAACCCCAAAAAGATTTTATTTTTATTGTGTATATATATTGTCTTTGTGTTTGGTTTCTTTTTCTTTTGCATTTTCAGGTGTATGCGTACTAGATCTTCTAATTATCAAGAGCCCGAGCCTCAAGAAGATTTAGTTATGTCAGGTGTAAACAACAATAATCCACCGCACCCTAATAATAACAACAATGCTCTTCCACAGCCCGATCTTCGGACCATGGAGGAACTTTGTCAACCAACAATGTTTGGACGAGGAGGACCGATTGCGCAGATGCAAATCAACGCTCCTGAGTTTTCGTTGAAGCACCACATGATTCAGCAAGTGCAAACAAACCCATTCCGTGGATTGCCTGATGATGATGCCAACAAACACCTCGACAAGTTCATTACAATCACCCATAGCATGAAGTTGGCTGGGGCCACTATGGATGAACTTCGCCTACAACTCTTTCCACACACTCTATTACATCATGCCGAGAAATGGTTTGATCGTCTCCCGAAGAATTCTATTCACACTTGGGATGATATGACTCAACGCTTTTTGTCGCGCTACTTTCCACCATCCATGGTCACGAGCCTTCGCAATCAGATCAGCGGTTTCATGCAAGATCCCGATGAATCTCTTTTTGATGCTTGGGAGAGATATAATGTCTTGATCGATAGATGTCCAAACCACAACATGCTACCTGTGACCTTAATAGATACTTTCTACAACAGTTTGACTTTTCGAGATCGTGATACGATTAATGCAGCCACCGGTGGCACATTCATGAAAAGGAGACCCGAGGAGTGTAGAGAGCTTATTGAGAACATGACTACTCACCACAAAAACTGGGATTCCTCTGCTTCTTCAAGGAACAACCCGAGAGTCAATGTTTCCTCCACCTCAGCAAACCCTGATATGACCGAACTCACCCGTGTGCTGACTGAAATGAGCAGAAGTATGCAACTCTTGGCTTCAAACCAACAACAACAACAAGTTAAAGTTGTTGCTACTCCTTGTGAAACATGCGGCGGTCCACACCCATACACCGATTCTCCTTCTACACAAGGAAATCCGAAAAATGTGTATGCAGCTTATGGTAATTATTCACCGGAAAATTACCAAGCTAGACAACAAGGGGATAGAAATCTGTTGAGTTACCGATCCAACAACTACCTTTCACCCGATTTTTCTCCTCAAAACCAAAACCCCGCCAACAACTACAATAGAAGCAACCAAATCCCACCAAGAGCTTCTAATCCTTATCACCCACCCACCCAACAAACCCCACCCATTAATCCCGATGTTGAGGCCATCATGAGAACCCAAGGTGAGCAAATCAAGAATCTGCAGAGCCAAAATATCAATCTCAAAGGAGATATCACAAAGCAAGGAAATGAGATAAGATCCGAGCTTCGAGATAATATTCAATCCTCCTTCAGCAATCAAACCAATGATTTGAAGAATATGCTTGCTAGTTTCTTACCCGCCGCTCAACCTTCTACTTCAAGTTCTCTACCTTCAAACACCGTCACTAATCCGCGAGCCAATGTGAGTGCTATTACTACTCGTAGTGGAGTCACCATCGTAGGACCACCAATCCCACCCTCATCAACTACACCTCCTCCACCACCATTTATCCCTACTCCTCCTACACCCAGTATTAGTGCACCATTACTGTCTTCGCCTCGACGTGATGAAGTTCCCACGAATGATCCTTCAACATCTCAACCTTTACCTACACCCGCACCTTCACCACCCAAACCCACTATCCCTTATCCCTCTCGTTTAGGCAAGTCCAAATTGCTAACCAAGGAGGACTCCAAAGTGTCACGCTATGTGAAGATGATTTCTCAAATGAACTTCAACATTAGCTTTCTTGAAGCACTTGTCCACATGCCCAAATTTGTTAAAGCATTTAGGGAATTGCTTAGCAAGAAGGAGAAGCTGATTGAACTCGCCAACACACGCTTAAATGAAAACTGCTCTGCAGTTATTCTTAAAGCACTGCCGGAAAAGCTTGTAGATCCCGGTCGTTTCGTGTTGCCTTGCGTGTTCAACAAAACTGAAGAATTTACTGCCCTTGCTGATCTCGGGGCTAGTATTAATTTGATGCCATTGAGTGTTTGGAAAACACTATCATTACCCGACCTCACTCCAACAAAGATGACTCTTGAACTTGCAAATCGCACTCTCGCTTACCCCGTTGGTATAGCCGAAGACGTGTTCATCAAAGTTGGCACATTTACTTTCCCGGTCGATTTTGTCGTAGTTTATTATGAAATGGACCCTCGTATTCCTTTAATACTTGGTCGGCCATTCTTGAGAACCGGACGAGCTTTAGTAGATGTGGCCGAAGGTGAGTTAATCTTACGAGTCGGGGATGATTCTAAAGTTTTTAAAATGGGGAAGCTTGCAGGCAAATCCTTTGGAGGCCGAGAATCAGTGAATATGATTAATGAGCTCGATGACTTTACCATCTATGACAATCCTCTATTCGATTCTTCCATCGATAATCCACTCTTTCAAGATGATGTGGATGATTCTCGCTCCACTTTGGGCGCTTCTCCCATTTATGATTCTCCACCGGTCTTTGATGCTTATGATGATAATGATTCTAGCTCAGATTCGGATGATTTTGATTGTACTTCTGAGTATCCCGAGCTGCCCACATATGATGATTTTGATGAGGCTGATACTCTTTCGAGCGATTCTTCACATAATGAAGATCCTCCGCCATCACTCGATCCTACTTTGGACGATTATTCATTTGAGGAAGATTTCTCTGAATTTCTCAACACTTACTTCCCTCATGAGAGTGATGCTCCTCCTTATGAATTTGAAGATTATCGTCTTGATCCTACTTTGGATTTGAAGCACATTCTTTCAAAGGAGAAGAAACCGGTCGACACCGAGATCCGTTGCCCATATGATTTGACACCTCTTTGTCCCCCTTCTGAGGACGAGGTTGTGCTTCTTTGCGGATCTTCTTCACACTCGGCTGAGCCTGAGTGCTATTTTCCCCTAAAGGAAAAGGTGTTCGACCCTGGTATTGAAATTCTGCAGCCATCTCAATATCCACCTGATGAAATAAAAGGAAATATCTTTGGAACTTATGGAAATCTGCTTGCACCACTTCAACCTTGCTTCCACCGTGCTCCATTGCTGCTTAAGGGAACCTTGCCTACTCTTCTTTGGCTTGCCTTGTTCGCCTTAAGCCTATGCTATTTGCTCGATGAAAATTATGTCTTTGATCCTGGTGGATATGTCTTATGCTTCTTCCGTTGATGATCAAGGTCGAGTCAGGCTAATGACTCGGTTAACAAAAATCAAGCGCTTCTTGGGAGGCAACCCATGCACCTATCTTTTCGTTTCTTTATCATAAGTGTAGGGGGAGACCCTTTGGTTTGCTATTTCCTCTCCTCACTTCTTACTCAGGGATTCGAGCTTCAATGATCCACTCTTGATGATTCTTGACGACCCGTGATTCCGTGTTCCATTATCCCGGTTCTATCCTAAACTCTTTTCGATTCACTATTTTATATTTTCTCAATATTAAAATAGGAATCTCTTTAGTTGTCCTTTCCTTAGAAAGATTTAAACAACGTGCACAATGTCCTAAGTGTAGGGGAGTTTACTCCCACATGCTTAAACATTGAGGACAATGTTTATCTTAAGTGTAGGGGGGACTTCTATCGAAGTTAAGTGGTCTTTTCCTTGTATTTGTCCTCATTTTAACCGGAAAATCAATTTTTCGACATTTTTCAAAAATTTTGATCTATTTTGGCCTATTAGTTTTTCCTTTTGCATAGTTATGTTCTTTCCTTATTAGAATAAATGTTTAAATAAGTGGTTTTAATATTCAAAACGTTGTGAATCTTTTGACTCAACCCGAGTTACTCTAGCTAGTATCCTTAACGTGTTTAAGTCAAGTTTTGCTAGGCTTTTATATAGGGAGCTATAAAACGCGAAAGTCTTAACTCTCACGGGTTAAGAACAAGAACTTTTCGCAAGTTCCTATAATTGATCCTAGAGAGTCGTTTATCAAGGGAACTTTAAAACGCGATTTCTAAACTTGAAAAAGTTTAAGAATTTGCAAGATCCTATAGGCGACTCGAAAACCCAAAACTTTGATTTAATAGGCTAAGCATCCACGAGTCTCATTACTTGAGATTTTAAACTGTGGAGAACGAGAGATGATAGAGCCAATTATAAGTTCGGTATTCTTTCGTGAATTTATGTGAGTTAATTATGAGCCTATTCTCCCATCGCTTGCTAATAATTTATCTGCTAATAAATAAGGTTGTACGATTTGAAAGGTTACTTAGCTTCTAGCCCCAGATCGTTTAAAAGTTGCTCGGTATGGATTAGAGTTCATAGCCAAGGCATAACTTATTGAAGCAGGACGCGAAGATTGGCGAGTCCGAAAAGGCCCTAACAAGGCATGAGGGCTATGTTTTGTTGCTAAAGATCCAAAGTGATGTGAAGAATCATTTATCGAAAATCAATATGAAGGATCGAGACACACGACCAAAAGCAAATACTCCCCAAAAGTCATGGAGAAGTGTATCCGAAAAGACCCTAACAAGGTATGAGGATAAATAGATCCAAGTTGTAAAAGGAGGCGGATCGTTGTATATCAAAATCCAAAATAAAGATTGGATAAAAATGAAGAAGTCGTGGTCCAAGTATGAATCTCTCAAAAAGTTCAAGTGAAGACATTCCAATTATGAAGAGAAGACCATTATTTCATGAACGTCTCTCAAGATTTGAAGTATGGAGTCGCTGCCAAATATCGGTCCGAGAAAGGTCTCAAATCGCGAAGCGAGTTATGCCAAGATATGAACTTTATGAGGTCCCGAGAAGCAGTTTTAAAAGATTTGGTCCTTTAGCTAACTATTGATTAAATCGTTCGCCTTATTTTCAGACTAAATAACTATCAAATAAGTCAAACAATTCATCCTCGTGATCATTCAAGACAAACAATAAAATATAAGAGATACCCGTAGGAATAAGGGAGTCTAAGTGAATAATTGGCCCACATGAGTTCATGTTAGTTTACTAACTTATAATAACAATGATATCGTTTTTAAGCTTGGTTTGGAGAAAGTGAAAAGTTGAGGATGATGATTATTCATGACATTTTCAAAACCCAAGGTATGCTTTTTGATTTCTTTACTTTGAATGTTCGTAGTTTCTATCTCTTTAATAAAGGCCAACATGGATTGATTATGATGAAAAATATAAACGTGCTTTGTAACTAATGCATTGCATGAGGACGTTGCAATGGTCAAGTGTAGGGGATTTGATATGTGTGTAAACACACATCTTTTCTACCACTTAATAACAATAATAACCGTACCAAAACGTGTATTTTATGTCTTTTATGTCGGAATTATGCGTGGTTTGTGTTTTTGTTGTGATTTAGGACGAAAAAGTGAAAAGTGGAGAAAACACGGGAATTCACGGGCATTTACGGACTTTTATTGAAGAAAAAGATAAAAGACGAAGTCAAGAAGACAAGAGTGCAAAAAGAACGGAAGTCCAAGACCAATTCTGAAGATTTATCGAAGAATAAGTCAAAAGACGGAAGTTTACTTAAAGACGAGGAACTCAAGTCTTATTTATTGAAGAATTAAAAGACGAGTCCAAAGAAATCCCGAGCCAAAAGTCGTTAAAGTCCAAGATTAAAGAAGATTTGAAAGGCTTAAGGACTAATGGCGCAATTAACAAAAAGATCAAAAGAAGAGGAGGGACCTAAGCATGCAATTAAGGAAGAAAGGAAGGAGGGGAGGAAGCTTCCTCTAACCTCCTCCCTAATCCCCTATATATAGTCATTAGCTAATTATTTTTCATTTTGTTGGATAGCTTGACAAACTATCTCTTCCACTTTTATTTACTTGCACCTTTAATTACTTGCATATTTAAATACATGTTTTGCACCTTATTTACCTTTTAATTTCAAGTAAGTGTTTCTTTAATTTCTTGCACCTTTACTTTATCTTGTTGATCTTATTCTTCCTTTGCTTAATCTTTGATTTACACGTTTTTATCTTGTTAAGTTGTTTAAAGATTTCATATTTATGCTTTTGATTGTTTTAAATCTCTTATTTTCATAGCTTATTTGATTTATTTTCAAGTTTATATAGTTTTTATAAAAGTTATTTTTATATAAAAAGTCGTTTTTCTTAAAGTTTATCTTTTTCGTGTTTTAAAAGTTGTTAACTTTCAGTTTCGTAGCTTATTTTTACACGGTTTTACCTTAGGATTTAGTTTTGTGCTTATTAGAATCATAGCTTATTTAGTTAGCTTATTTTTAGTTTCCTTATACGTATTCCGATTGAACCAATCGGAAAAGGGAGTTTCATTCCGATCAGTGTGATCGGATAAGGGTTTTAACATTCCGATTGGTAGTGTATCTTGGTATTCCGATTGGGTTAAGGTAGTGGTATTCCGATCTGATAAGTGTGACAGCATTCCGATTGGAGGACCAGTACTCATTCCGATTGAGGTGTTATTTTGGGTATTCCGATCGTGGGTAAGGTGACAGCTATTCCGATCATTGATTCCGATTAACATTCCGACCAGGTCCATCCATATTCCGATCAAGGTAAGGCAAACATTCCGATCTGAAGGTGTTGGTTATTCCGATTGGGTGAGTGACAGCATTCCGATTTGGGGCCGGCCATCATTCCGATCTGAGGTGAGCCTGATCGGAATATATTCCGATTGGGGTATTTTTCTTATTTTGTCTTGTTTAATTTTTATCCTATGTTTTTATACTTTGTCCATTTTTAATTCTCGTCAAGTTTTAATTTTTAGTCATTTAATTTAATTTACTTTTCAAAAAGCTTTTAAATATCGCACCTTTCTTTTTAATTAGATTTAGATTTAATTTTACGCTATTTTAATACTTGCCCTTTACTTTAACGACATTTACTTTTAAGTCTTGCACATTTAAATTAAAAACCAACCAAAAATATTCTTTTTCACCAAAATAAAACTGAGTCACATAGAGAACCTAGATCAATTCGATTAGACAGGAACAACGATACGATATTTTTCTTACTAGGCAAAAGCCATGTATCACCAGATTTATCATATCTTCATGTATTTGGTTCTCTTTGCTATCCAAATAATGATGGTGACAATTTGGGAAAACTTCAACCAAAGGCTGATATTGGTATTTTCATTGGTTACGCACCCGCAAAGAAGGCATACCGAATCTACAACCGTAACTCTCGCAAGATCCTCAAAACTATGAATGTTGATTTTGATGAGCTGACAGTAACATTAGCTCTGGTCTTGTCCCAAACAACCCTACTTCATCATCATTTACACCACCTTCTAGGAATGAATGGGATACGTTGTTTCAACCGTTCTTTGATGAATTCTTTACTCCTCCAACTATTGTTGCTCCAGAACTTGAGGTAATAGCTCCGGTAACCGAAGTTGTCGCTCCAACAACCGTTGCACAATCAGACACATCTGCACCTACAATTGGTCAAGATATACCTTCAACGAGTAATTCTCAACCAACACATGTAACAACTACCCACGTCATGCCTATTGATGATGAAGAGGATGATGATTATCACGATTTGGAATTCGCTCAAATGCGTGAACTTCCATTCTTTGGTGTACCAATTCCCGACCCTAATCAAGCCGGGTCGTCCACCTTAGAGGGAGCTCCAACTACAGTTTACTCCAATCCACGGATTCGTGAACATGACAGTAAGTGGACAAAGGATCATCCTATAGATTCTATTATTGGTGACCCTAATCGTCCGGTATCCACACGAAGTCAGTTACAAGAAAATGCAATGTTTTGTCACTTTGATGCTTTTCTCACTGAAGTTGAACCTAAGACATGGCAACAAGCTTTTACTCAATCATGTTGGATAGAAGCTATGCAAGAAGAACTTAATGAATTTATACGTCTTGAAGTATGGGAACTTGTCCCATACCCGGATCAAGTGCAGTTACTCACTTTGAAATGGGTTTATAAGGTGAAACTCGACGAGTTAGGCGGTATATTGAAAAACAAAGCTCGACTAGTAGCTCATGGATACAAGCAATTATTGGGCATCGACTTTATGGAATCCTTTGCACCTGTTGCCCGTTTGGAAGCTATTAGACTATTCCTCGCTTATGCAGCCCATATGAATATGATTGTCTATCAGATGGATGTGAAGACGGCATTTCTTAATGGTGAACTCAAAGAAGAGGTCTATGTTCAACAGCCGGATGGTTTTGTGAATCCTAATTATCCTAATCATGTGTATAAGCTTAAGAATGCTCTCTATGGGTTGAAGCAAGCTCCTCGGGCATGGTACGATCTATTGTCACAATTCCTCATTTCGCAAGGCTTCGCTAAAGGCAAGGTGGATCCCACGCTGTTCATTCAGAAACGAGGTAAAGATATGATTATGGTACAAATATATGTTGATGATATTATATTTGCAGCCTCGACCCAAACCTTATCGGATGAGTTTGGGACACTCATGTCTTCCAAGTTTAAGATGTCAATGATGGGCAAGGTATCATTCTTCTTAGGTCTTCAGATATCTCAGAGTCCTAGAGGCATCTTTATCAATTAATCCAAGTATGCCCTTGAATCGCTTAAGAAGTATAAGATGGAATCTTGCGACCCCGTGGATACTTCAATGGTGGAACGAACTAAGCTTGATGCAGATCCACATGGAGTTGCCGTTGATCCGACCATTTATCGTGGAATGATCGGTACTCTTCTGTATATCACAGCCAGTCGACCTGATCTTCAGTTTGCTATATGTATGTGTGCCAGGTATCAAACTCGGCCTACTGAGTTACACTTAGCTACTGTTAAAAGGATCTTTTGATATCTTAAAGGAACCATTAATCGGGGAATTTGGTATTCGAAGGACTCTTCTATTGCACTAATGGCATATGCAGATGCGAATCACGCGGGTTGTCAAGATACAAGGCGTAGCACGAGTTGAACTTTGCAACTACTAGGAGATCGACTAATCAGTTGGGCATCGAAAAGGCAGAAAAGCGCTGCAATTTCAAGTACGGAAGAAGAATACATAGCTATGTCCGGTTGCTGTGCTCAAATTCTTTGGATGAGATCGCAATTAACCGACTATGGTCTAGGTTTCAACAAGATTCCGATGTACTGCGACAACAAAAGTGAAATTGCCTTATGCTGCAACAATGTTCAATTCTCCCGGTCGAAGCAAATTGACATTCGCTACCATTTCATCAAGGAGCAAGTGGAAAATGGAGTAATCGAGCTTTACTTTGTCCGATCTGAGTATCAATTGGCGGATATTTTCACGAAGGCTTTAGATCGCGCTCGAATTGAATTTTTGGCCGACAAGCTAGGAATGAGAACCTTCTCGCCTGAGACTCTAAAGGAACTAGCAGATGAAGCGAAAGAATGTCTTGGTAAAACTATTCTCCATATCCTTGGTGATCATTTGTATATATTGTTTATATCTTTATCCACAAAAGCAAAATACAAAAATATAAAACTATATAAAAACCATAAAAATTGAAAAATCTAGAAAAATCCAAAAATATTTTTACTTTATTTTTCAAAGGCATGTCTTTTGGTACGATAATATTTACGGCCTTAGAAATGTTGATTAATATTGACACGGCGCCATAAATAGATTTCGTACAAAAGTTGTAAATATTTCATAAAACATGCCTAAATGGCTTGTAGTTATTTCTGACTGCAACCCGGTTTTCATATTAAAGTCAAGTATTTCTTATGAAAGCTTTGGCTCACAACGGGAATTAATTTTCTCGGGCAAGGTTTACTTTAAAACCTTGTAAGGGATCAAGTTTACTTTATAACTTGGTCTAACACAAATAGATTTTTCTTCCCAAAACCTTTGTTCAAACTTCATTAAATCAATTGATATTAAAAACATCGACTGGGTTAATATTTTTAATATGGGGGAGAAAATGTGATTTAATATGGGATATTATCACAAATGGTTTGACTTAATGTGCTGGCTCATCCCGACATATGCGAAATGTTTTCGAATATCGTGGCATATGTTAAGGGGGAGCAAATGGATTTGCTATATCAAAATGGATTTTCATGGTGACATATACTTACCCAAAACCCATTTATTTCACGGCGATGAAGATTGTGGTGACATAAGGATGGTGGGATAGGTTAAGTCCTATGATTCTTCCAGAACCGGAGGAATCTTCCCAAGGACATTCCATAGCTAGAAATAGTAGTCCTTAGGAAAGATGGAGAAAGATTGTGAACGTAGCTGAATGCAGACCAAGTACTTAAGTTAGCACTGGAACAATCACAACAAGGTGCTAGTTATGACGTATTGGTAAGCATTGAAGGGGTTGAAGAATGAAAAAGAATTGTAAAGTTAAAGGGTGTAAAGAAAGAAGCCCTCCTTACAACTTTAGGCATAAACCGGGTCAACACATATGCTATTGAGATCATTTTAATGATTCTCGATATTGAATACAGACATCATGGACCCAGTGATGTAATGCACAACCCATCCCAGCTAACTCATATATCTCTTAAAAGGTATTTGTTTTAATCACACGGAGACAACACATTATCTATTGATTTATTCACTCCGAATAAATTGGTATTGAAAAGGTGGCACTCCTCTCGAGCCTCCGATCACTAAAATCCAAAATGCACGATCGAGTCTAGAGCCATTTGAGATCATCAAATATCTCATTAGGACACACTTTCATATTTCCTTGCTTCTTCACACACTGTGAAAAGTAAGAAATATTTTAAGAGTCCTACGCAAAATCTTCATGATCTTTCCTGAACATCCGAGTAATACGAAAGTATTTACAATGAAGATGGAAATCCTTCTTGAGCGAATATCAAAAAGCTCATGGTAGGTAACTTGTGCGATTCTTTATGAATCAAACTTGTGATAACTGGAAAGCAACAGTGGTTTAATTCTTAACTGAACTTAAACACGTTCCAGGCCTCTACGCAATATCTTAGTGATCTTGCCAGAACACTCAGAGTGATACCTTAGTGTTCACAGTGATGAGTGGAAATCCTTCTAGTGTTAACCTCAAACAGCACTTGGTAGGTAACTTGCAAGATTCTATACGAATCAAGCTCGTGACAACTGGAAAGCAACGATGGTGCGGTTCTTAATTGAATTTCACTTGTTCCAGGAACATGAATTGACGGCTTCAAATCATGCGGATATTATTATCCAAATGATTCACTCTTTATGTTCGCAGTCAGCTTTGGACGGTCGAATAAAGAGAACGGGTTTACCCGCGAAATCCTATCAGGAAGTTACTTAATTGAAACTATCCGTCACGGGTACGATATCTAATATCGTCCAACGGTCTTCACCGACCGGAGGTAAAATACTACCGATTTAGAATGAAATGTTCAAAGCCATTTCATTCGTGTCTACTTATGTTGCGCCATTTGAAGACGGTGGCGTTGCGGAATCCGAGAAGAAGTCGTCCCTACATGCTTATACTTTATGCACTTAATACCTCATTGATAGGTGTGAAAACACCCATCCTTTTACCACTTAAATCAGGCTAAAACGAGACCAAAACACGTATTTAATATCATTTGTTTGGAATTATGCGTGGTTTTTGTGATTATTGTGTTTTCAGAGTCGACCGGATGAATATTAAAGAAAACATGGGATTGCACGGGTTTTATCAAGGAAAAAGACTCAAGACGAAGTCTATTGTCCAAGAGATGCAGAAGATTTGAAGTCATTGTGCCTATTTGAAGATTTATCGAAGAATAGAGCCAAAGATGGAAGATTCATATATGTCGAAGAACTCGAGTCTATTAAATAAAATATTATAAGACGAGTTGGAATTATTCACCGACACTTCTCAAATCCAAGTCAGAAACGTTTATTTAAAAGACGCGTGAAGACTTAAGAAGAAAGAAGAAAAAGAAGCCCGAATCAAAGCCCAATCAAGAGCCCATCAACACCATACACACGCCTATATAAAGCCTTCACCTCACAAAATTTCACACACTTAGTTTTTAGCTAGTCTTTAGCTTTTCATTTTTTTTCTCTAGTTTTAGAGAGAGAAAGTTCTAAACTTTCTCTTACTAAACTTTCCCTTTGTTTTTCATCTTTTAATTCAAGCCTTCTTGTACTTTTGATTTCATTAATCTTAATCAAGTTTATGCTTTTAAGTTCTTTAAGCTTTTCCTACTTTTCTTGATTTGTCAAATCCTTGATCCGATTGTTGAATTCCATACGGTTTGGATTATTGGATTAGCTCGTGTTAAAAGTTTAATGTTTACTTGTTTCTTCTTAAGCTCTACGTAAATAAGCCATAAGCCTTCCATGCTTTTTGGCTTATTGTTTGTTAAAGTTCATTGTTTTCGGATTTCTTCAAGTTTTAATCATTCAAAAGTTTTGTTTATTAAGTTTTAAAGTTTCTTAGTTTCAAAAGTTATCAAATTTAATCTTGTTGAAGTGTTAAAGTTTCGGATCACTTGGCTTATTGCTTTGCTTATTGATATTTTTAGCTTTCCACCAATTTCGGAACTGCATTCATCTCATCGCAAAAAGAGGGTTTTAACACATTCCGACGGAACTTCATTACTTGGTATCGCAATAACCCATAAGGGGTTTCACTTTGCGATAGTTTGTAAGTACCCCCTATTCCGATCTGGGATTGCGATCGCATATTGCGATCGCACATTCCGACGGGGTTTAGGTCCATTTTCTAGTCGAAACTCTGGCTAATTTTTGTCTTCAATATTCCGATAGAAATAATATTCCGATCTGGCACATTCCGATAGGCAGTCATTGCGACAGCTTGTTCTTGAACATTCCGATAGAACCAAACATGGACATTCCGATGGTAGTTGTGATTACATTCCGATGCTTTTGATTCTCTTATATTCCGATAGAAATAATTTTAGTGTACTCCGATAGAACAAGTTTTAAAGCATTAATTCAATTAAGTTTTCAAAGTAATTTCCTAATCTTTCCTTTGTGTTTTCAAGCACTCAATTTTAACTTGTCAATTTAGTTAATCTTCCAAAGTTTTTAAGTTACTCAACGCCAATTGCATTTAAGTGTTATTAGTTTAAAAATAGATAAACAATCCAACTCCTTTTTAGTAACCAAGAACAAATCATTCCACTTAAGGCCGAGATCAATTCGAGAGGATATCGAGAAATAAAATTAGAACCCAACCTAGCAAAAACTATGTATCAAATGGCGCCGCTGCCGGCTCTTCTCGTTAAGATCAAAAGTTTTTTGTGAGAACTTGGATTTTGGGATCCGTTCCCCGTGAACGTTCTTTTTCATCAAAAATTCTCAAAAACAACTAAAAAATATAAAATTTCCAAAAATTCTAAAAAGTAAAAAACATAAAAACCAAAAATATTTTTGCTTTGTTTTTCTTTGTTCGTTCTTTTGCAGGTGTATGCGCACTCGATCCACGTCCTATCAAGAGCCCGAGCCTCTCGATAACTTAGACATGGCTGGTGTCCAAAACAACAATAACATACCACCTCCGAACAACAATAATAACAACAACAACCCGCCTTTCAACAACATGAATAATAACAACAACAATGAGCACCTTCCGGATAATCGCCCAATGATTGAACTGCTGCAAGCTCATGTCGATGGCAACACGGATCCAATTGTTATACCACCAATTGCCGCCAACAATTTCGAGCTCAAGTCAGGCTTTATCCAGATGGTCTCCGCTCAGCCATTCTTGGGACGAACCATTGATGACCCACATGACCATATCAAGAGATTTCTACAACTCACCAATACGGTCAAATTCAATGGAGTTCCACAGGAGGTTATAAGGTTACAACTTTTTCCCTTTTCTTTAGAGGGACAAGCCCGGCATTGGCTTGCTAAGGAACCGCCACAGAGTATTCTCTCGTGGACGGATTTGGAAACAAAGTTCATCAATTACTTTTTTCCACCCTCTCGTACTACCGCTTTGCGGAATGAGATTATAAATTTTGAACAAAAGTACGATGAGTCATTCAGTGAATCTTGGGATCGTTTCAAAGATCTTTTAAGAAAATGCCCACAACATGGTTTTACCAAAGTACATCAAATTAATACTTTTTACAATGGTTTAAGCATGAATGATCAAGATTCACTGAATAGTGCCTCAGGGGGTAATTTATTGGCTAAGACTTCCAATGCTGCTTGGGACATCATTGAGAACAAATCTCGTGTGCAAACCAAGAGTGTTAGGACCAATGTTGCTAGTGCTAGCACTAATGATAGCGACAAGCGACTTGACAAAATCACAACACTTCTTGAATCGCTTGTCACCCACACCGTCAGCAACAACAACAGCAACAACGCCAAAAATGCACAAGTGAACGCTGTCAGCCAACCTTGTGAGATATGCGGTGGTCCCCACTCTTACACAACGTGTACCGCCACCCAAGATTACCCTGCTGAGAATGTTAATGCAGCATATGGCACCTATACTCAACCTGCTTATCAAGCAAAACCTCAAGGTGACCGCAACCTGCTTAGCTACCGTTCCAACAACTATCTCTCACCACCTGGTTTTAATACTAACAACCAAAACCAACAACAAAACCTTAACCGCACTCCTCAACAACAACAAACTCGTACACCATACATCCCTCCTCACAAGCAGCAACAACCACCGCAACGAAACACCCAAGTTTACCAGCAACCTGCTTATCAACCACCCGCATACACTGCTCCTTCAAACCAAACCCCCGCATCACATCAAGACATTGGAACCTACATGAGAACTAACGATGTGATCGTGGATAATCTCCAACAGGAAGTGCGCAACTTGAAAGCAGATCTGATGAAACAGGGGAATGATCTAAGAGCTGATATGAAGAACACTATGGATAGTCAAACGAATGACTTGAGGAACATGATGGCTAGTTTCTTCAACAGTAATCAACCCTCTTCTTCGGGTACTCTTCCGAGTAATACCGTTGCGAATCCAAGAGGGGAGATGAAATCAATCACCACTCGCAGTGGTAAAGGTACCAAGGAACCCGAGCTTCCTATACCTCCTCCGGTGGTTGTGACTAAGGAAAACGAGTCGCCTGCTCCTATTCCTCCTTCTTCTCCTTCCCCAATTTCTCCACCTCTTCTTTCTACCCCTCCTCCACCCGTGGTTGTGAGTGATCCTATTCCCTTAAAGACTTCCTCTTCTTCCAATATACCTTATCCTTCAAGGTTGAGGAAAGAGAAGCAAAAGAGCAAGGATGATATTCAAGTTTCGAACTTCCTAAAAATGTTCAAGAAACTGAATTTCAATATCTCCTTCGCTGAGGCTCTCGCTCACATGCCCAAGTATGCTAAAATGTTTAAAGATCTTCTGAGCGACAAGGAAAAGCTCCTCGATCTCGCCAACACCCAACTTAATGAGAACTGCTCTGCAGTGCTCTTAAGGAAATTGCCAATCAAGCTTGGTGATCCGGGTCGTTTTCTTATCCCTTGCAATTTCCCGGGAGTAGAGAATTGCATGGCCCTAGCCGATCTAGGTGCCAGTATTAATCTCATGCCTCTAAGTGTTTGGAAGCAATTATCTCTCCCAGAGCTAGTCCCCACCAAAATGACTTTGGAATTAGCTAACCGTACGGTTGCTTATCCAGTGGGGATAGCCGAAGACGTCATTGTAGGAGTCGACCAATTCACCTTCCCTGCCGATTTTGTTGTCGTCGACTACGAGATGGACCCCCGTGTGCCACTCATTGTTGGTCGTCCATTCTTGAGGACCGGTCGCACTCTCATTGATGTTGAAGTCGGTGAGCTTATCATGAGAGTGGGTGACGATAAAGTAGTCTTCAACATGGGAAAGTTATCTAAACAGCCTTCTTCTTCCGAGATTGTTAATTGTATTGACGTTCTTGATGAGGCTTGTGAAGAACACTTCAAGGATGCTTGTAAAAACATTCCTACCTCTCTTCCCAATGTTGAGACCGTTTCCTCTATCGACTCATCACTATCTCTATTTGGAGAAAGTGATTTCCTTTGGAAAGATTTGGAAGCCACCTTGGGAGATGTGAAGCAAAACAATGACGATTCTACTGCCACTTGGGATGAAGACCTCAGTTTCATTGCAAACCTCCTCAAAGAAGACAACCCTTCTCCTCCATCTCCCACTATCATTGCTATCGATACTCCGACTTCGAATACGCCTCCCGTCGACAATCCTCCGGATTTGGAACTTAAGGAGTTGCCACCCCATCTTGAGTATGTATTCCTCGAAGAGGAGAAGAAGTCGCCCGTCATCATTGCTAAGGATTTGAAGGATGAAGAGAAAGCCCGACTCATCGCTGTGCTTAAAGCTCATAAGAAGGCAATTGCTTGGAAAATTTCCGATATCCGCGGAATTGATCCGAACTTTTGTACTCACAAGATTCTCATGGAAGATGACTTCAAACCCACCATCCAGAACCAAAGATGGGTTAATCCTAAAATTCATGACGTCATCAAACAAGAGGTTATCAAACTTCTAGATGCCGGCTTGATCTACCCTATTTCGGATTCGCCATGGGTAAGTCCCGTCCATTGTGTGCCCAAGAAGGGCGGAATAACCGTTGTTCCCAATGAACACAACGAGTTGATTCCCACTCGTCTCGTTACTGGGTGGAGAGTTTGTATTGATTATCGCAAGCTCAATGATGCCACGAGAAAAGACCACTTTCCTCTTCCCTTCATGGATCAAATGCTCGAGCGTCTAGCTGGTAATGACTATTACTGCTTCTTAGACGGTTTCTCCGGGTATTTTCAAATTCCCATCGATCCCAAGGACCAAGAAAAGACCACATTCACTTGTCCCTATGGAACATTTGCTTACAAACGCATGCCTTTTGGTTTATGCAATGCTCCTGGGACATTCCAAAGGTGTATGATGGCTATCTTCCATGACATGGTGGAAGACACTATGGAAGTATTCATGGATGATTTCTCGGTCTATGGCGATTCATTTTCTGCGTGCCTTGCCAATTTGGAACGTATGCTCAAGCGGTGCGAAGACACTCGCCTTGTTCTTAATTGGGAAAAATGCCATTTTATGGTAAAAGAGGGCATCGTGCTAGGACACAAAATCTCCAAAGCCGGTCTTGAAGTAGACCGTGCTAAAGTCGATGTTATCGCTAAGTTGCCTCCACCTTCAACCGTGAAGGGTGTGAGAAGTTTCCTGGGTCATGCGGGCTTCTACCGTCGATTCATCAAAGATTTTTCTCAAATCGCTCGCCCGATGACCCACCTCTTGGAAAAAGATACTCCATTTATCTTTTCCATACAGTGCCTTGACGCCTTCAACTCGCTTAAAGATAAGCTAACTAAGGCACCCGTCTTGGTTACCCCTAATTGGGAGCTCCCCTTTGAGTTGATGTGCGATGCTAGTGACTTTGCTATTGGAGCGGTTCTTGGACAAAGAGTGAACAAACACTTCCAACCGATCCATTACGCTAGCAAGACAATGACTGGGGCACAATTGCATTATACGACAACAGAAAAAGAGCTTTTAGCTGTTGTCTATGCTTTTGAAAAATTCCGCCCCTATCTTGTCCTTTCCACCACCATTGTGTATACCGATCATTCCGCGTTGAAGTACTTGTTGACAAAGCAAGATTCCAAACCAAGACTTCTTCGCTGGGTTTTGCTGCTCCAGGAATTTAAAATTGAAATTCGTGATAAGAAAGGAGCAGAAAATTTGGCCGCGGATCATCTCAGTAGACTTGAGGATCCTTACCAGGGGGCTCATCCAAACAAAGAAATCAATGATTCTTTTCCCCTGGAGACCTTAATGTCTATTAACTCGACTGCTGACGAAACCCCGTGGTTTGCAGACATTGCAAACTACTTAGCGGGTGGAATCCTCGTTGACGGGTTAACATCCCAGCAAAAGAAGAAGTTCTTCAAAGACATAACGACTTACTTCTGGGATGACCCGTATCTTTTCAAACAATGTGCTGACTTGATTATTCGCCGATGTGTTGATGGACCGGCAGCTTTCGAAATCCTTGATGCTTGCCACAAAGGACCCACTGGTGGTCACTTTGGTCCAAACTACACCGCCAAAAAAGTGTTTGATTCAGGATTTTATTGGCCCTCCATTTATCGCGACGCTCACGATATGGTTAAAAAATGTGATGCTTGCCAGAAACAAAGCACGATCACACATAAAGACGAGATGCCTCAGAATTTTATTCAAGAATGTGAAATCTTTGATGTTTGGGTATCGACTTTATGGGGCCATTTCCTTCATCGAAAGGAAACAAATACATCCTTGTTGCCGTTGACTACGTCTCCAATTGGGTTGAAGCCAAAGCTTTACCTACTAATGATGCAAGGGTGGTTTGTAACTTTTTGAAATCGTTGTTCGCTCGATTCGGCGTCCCTCGTGCTATTATCAGTGACCGCGGGACTCATTTTTGCAACGATCAATTTGCAAGAGTCATGGCCAAGTATGGTGTCAATCACCGTCTTTCCACCGCTTATCATCCCCAAACCAATGGGCAAGCCGAGATATCCAATCGTGGATTGAAGCGAATTTTGGAGCGTACTGTGGGAGAGCATCGTGCCGCGTGGGCCGATAAGTTAGATGATGCTCTGTGGGCTTTCCGTACTGCTTACAAGACCCCGATCGGTTGTACACCTTATCGTCTTGTGTACGGGAAAGCATGCCACCTTCCCATCGAGCTGGAGCATAAGGCGCACTGGGCCTTAAAGTGGGCTAACTTCGACATCAACAAAGCTGGTGATCATCGTAAGATTCAACTTAACGAGCTCAATGAACTGAGGAATGAAGCTTATGAGAACTCGCTGATCTACAAAGAGAAGACGAAGATCCTCCATGACGCAAAAATCAAGAACCGAGAGTTCCATGTTGGTGATCAAGTCTTACTTTTTAACTCTCGGTTGAAGATCTTCTCTGGCAAGTTGAAGAGCCGCTGGTCTGGTCCATTCACCGTCGCCAACATCTTTCCATATGGGACCATTGAGCTTTCTCAGCCAAATGGACCCAATTTCAAGGTGAATGGCCAGCGTCTGAAGCTGTACTTCGGTGAGGACATCTCTCAGGAGATGATTCCATCCCTCACCACGTTCCCCATGAACTAATTTTGGGTCGAGTCAGGCTCGTGACTCGGTTATCAAAAACAAGCGCTCCTCGGGAGGCAGCCCGAGTATTTATCCTTTTATGTTTTAATCCCCTAAGTGTAGGGGGGGGGGGACTTCTATATGTGTTTGTATTTGTGTGGTGATGTGATTACAGGGATAAGTGCACTCTTGGAAACTTTGAAGAACCGTGCTCCCGTGTTATCCGAAATCCGGTTCTATCTCTCTACTATCGTGATTCAATTTTCTTCATACTCACATTTGAAATTGATCACTTTAGTCGTCTCTTCCTTAACTTGAGTTAACCAACGTGCACAATGTCATAAGTGTAGGGGAGACTTTTCCCACATGCTTAAACATTGAGGACAATGTTTATCTTAAGTGTAGGGGGGACTTCTATCGAAGTTTTAAGTGGACTTTTCCATGAAAATGCCTTCAATTAACCGGAAAATCATCTTTTTCAACATTTTTCAAATTTTTAATTAACTTTGGCCATTTAGTCGTAATTTTTAAAATTTTTATCGTTGCTTTCATATGTATATATTCCGCGATAAAGTCAAAAATATTAATAAAGTGGTGTAGCTAGTTTAGGAATCTTTGACATTTTAGGCCCGTTGCGTTTATTTTGACTCAACCCGAATAGACTTACCCAAGTTTATTCTAGCTAGTATCCTTAACCATGTAGACCTTAATTGGTTTATTAGGCTAAGTGTCCACGAGTCTCATTACTTGAGATTTTAAACTGTGGAGGACGAGAAATGATAGAGTCAATTATAAGTCGGTATTCTTGCGCAAGCCCACTTGGTGTAATTATTTGCCTATTCTCCCATCACTTGCTAATAATTTATCTGCAATAAGTAAGGTCGTACGATTTGAAAAGTTACTTAGCTTCTAGCCCAAGATCGTTTAAAAGTTGCTCGGTAATGACGAGAGTTTATAGCCAAGGCATAACTTATGAAGCGGGGCGCGAAGATTGGCGAGTCTGAAAAGGCCCTAACAAGGCATGAGGATTCCATTTTATTGCTGAAGATCCAAAAGTGATGTGAAAAGCATTATTCCCAAAATCAATATGAAGGATCAAGACTCACGACGAAAAGCAATCAACTCCCATAAAGATCATGGAGAAGTCTATCCGAAAAGACCCTAACAAGGTATGAGGATAAATAGATCCAAGTCCGAAAAGGAGGCGGATCGTTGTATCTCAAAATCCCAATTAGAGATTGAAGAAATAATCATGAAGTCGTGGTCAACAAAGTTGGAGTACCCCTCAAAAGTCTCCAAGCGAGGAAACTCTATTATGATGAGAAGACCATTATCTCAAGAACGTCTCTCGAAGATATGAAGTATGAAGTACATGCCAAATATCGGCCCGAGAAAGGTCTCAAATCGTGAACCAAGTTATGCCAAGATATGAACTTTTTGATATCCCGAGAAGCAGTTTTAAAAGATTTTGTCCTTTAGCTAACTATTGATCAAATCGTCCTACTTTGCTTTCAGCCCTAATAAACTATCGAAATAAGTCCAAAAATGCATCTTCATGATCATTCTAAGACAAAAATAAAATATAAGAGATACACCTAGGAATAAGGGAGTTTAAGCATTTAATTAAGCCATGTGTGTGAGTGTTTGAATTACTAACTTATAATAACAATGATCTCGTTTTTAAGCTTAGTTTGGGGAACGTGAAACTTGAGGGTGATAAATCTTCGCAGCACCGAAGCCCTAATGTAAGTCCTCGATCTCTTTCCAAGTTATTACCACATAAGTTACTTTCTATTCTCTTGTTTACATTAAAATTTTAATTTCTTAGTACTTTAAAATTCTTGTTTAAGTAGTATTTTAATAAGGCCAAGGTTAATTGATAATGAGAAAAGTGTAATATTGCTTTGTCACTAAGCATTGCATGAGGGCATGGCAATGGTTAAGTGTAGGGGATTTGATAGGTGTGAAAACACCCATCCTTTTACCACTTAAATCAGGCTAAAACGAGACCAAAACACGTATTTAATATCATTTGTTTGGAATTATGCGTGGTTTTTGTGATTATTGTGTTTTCAGAGTCGACTGGATGAATATTAAAGAAAACATGGGATTGCACGGGTTTTATCAAGGAAAAAGACTCAAGACGAAGTCTATTGTCCAAGAGATGCAGAAGATTTGAAGTCATTGTGCCTATTTGAAGATTTATCGAAGAATAGAGCCAAAGATGGAAGATTCATATATGTCGAAGAACTCGAGTCTATTAAATAAAATATTATAAGACGAGTTGGAATTATTCACCGACACTTCTCAAATCCAAGTCGGAAACGTTTATTTAAAAGACGCGTGAAGACTTAAGAAGAAAGAAGAAAAAGAAGCCCGAATCAAAGCCCAATCAAGAGCCCATCAACACCATACACACGCCTATATAAAGCCTTCACCTCACAAAATTTCACACACTTAGTTTTTAGCTAGTCTTTAGCTTTTCATTTTTTTTCTCTAGTTTTAGAGAGAGAAAGTTCTAAACTTTCTCTCACTAAACTTTCCCTTTGTTTTTCATCTTTTAATTCAAGCCTTCTTGTACTTTTGATTTCATTAATCTTAATCAAGTTTATGCTTTTAAGTTCTTTAAGCTTTTCCTACTTTTCTTGATTTGTCAAATCCTTGATCCGATTGTTGAATTCCATACGGTTTGGATTATTGGATTAGCTCGTGTTAAAAGTTTAATGTTTACTTGTTTCTTCTTAAGCTCTACGTAAATAAGCCATAAGCCTTCCATGCTTTTTGGCTTATTGTTTGTTAAAGTTCATTGTTTTCGGATTTCTTCAAGTTTTAATCATTCAAAAGTTTTGTTTATTAAGTTTTAAAGTTTCTTAGTTTCAAAAGTTATCAAATTTAATCTTGTTGAAGTGTTAAAGTTTCGGATCACTTGGCTTATTGCTTTGCTTATTGATATTTTTAGCTTTCCACCAATTTCGGAACTGCATTCATCTCATCGCAAAAAGAGGGTTTTAACACATTCCGACGGAACTTCATTACTTGGTATCGCAATAACCCATAAGGGGTTTCACTTTTCGATAGTTTGTAAGTACCCCCTATTCCGATCTGGGATTGCGATCGCATATTGCGATCGCACATTCCGACGGGGTTTAGGTCCATTTTCTAGTCGAAACTCTGGCTAATTTTTGTCTTCAATATTCCGATAGAAATAATATTCCGATCTGGCACATTCCGATAGGCAGTCATTGCGACAGCTTGTTCTTGAACATTCCGATAGAACCAAACATGGACATTCCGATGGTAGTTGTGATTACATTCCGATGCTTTTGATTCTCTTATATTCCGATAGAAATAATTTTAGTGTACTCCGATAGAACAAGTTTTAAAGCATTAATTCAATTAAGTTTTCAAAGTAATTTCCTAATCTTTCCTTTGTGTTTTCAAGCACTCAATTTTAACTTGTCAATTTAGTTAATCTTCCAAAGTTTTTAAGTTACTCAACGCCAATTGCATTTAAGTGTTATTAGTTTAAAAATAGATAAACAATCCAACTCCTTTTTAGTAACCAAGAACAAATCATTCCACTTAAGGCCGAGATCAATTCGAGAGGATATCGAGAAATAAAATTAGAACCCAACCTAGCAAAAACTATGTATCACTCATCTAATTCAAGAAAGCCTAAAAGTTAAGTCTTCCGCTGTATCGAACTCTGAAGCTTTCAAGAATTACTAAGGCATAAGTATGTAGGACGTGAGGTCACGAAGAGGCGAAGATCACAAGTGATGGATGCACGAGATCAAGGCAAGAGATTAATGCTCGAGACTGATATCAAAGATCACATCAGCATGTTCACCAGAAAAGAAAAAGAAAAAGAAAGACGAAGACTACGAGCTCAAGACAAGCATAGTATGTTAGGTTTATCTTATTATTGTAACTTGGGTAATGCCCTTGTTTGGAGTGACCTCCCTTAGGGGGAGATTGTTAGAAATACGTTTTACGTATTAAGAAGGATCGGTCACTCCAACAATGGTCCATGTAATAGCTCGTAGTTTAGTTACTTATCTTAATTAAACAAACAAACCAAAGCCTAGCCTACAACATGTGTAGGCCGGCCCAAATGTAAGCCCAAGCCCATGACAAGGGCTTGGGTATATAAACCCTCTCCTTTGATGGAGAGGGTGTGTGGTTTATTCATTTTTCACATAGTTCACTCTTGTTTCTCTCTCTAGAATTGTGTTTAATCCACCATCTCTCTATCTCTTTCTCTCTCTAAAAACATAAGCAAGATTTACATTTCTACAAAGTCTTAGTGGCAAAAAGTACATCCTCGTCATTGTCTATGATTACTCTCGGTTTACATGGGTGAAATTTCTTAAAGCAAAAACTGAGGCACCTAAATTCATCATCGGATTTCTCAAGATGATACAAGTGTGTCTCAACACTACTGTCCGACGCATTCGTACAGATAATGGAACCGAATTTGTGAATCAAATCTTGCGTGATTATTATGAAGGAGTTGGCATATCTCATGAAACATCCGTTGCACGAACTCTACAACAAAACGGTGTTGTTGAAAGGAGAAATCGCACACTTATGGAAGCTGCTCGAACGATGTTAATTTACGCAAAGGATCCATTGTTTTTATGGGCAGAAGCAGTATCTACAGCAGTGTACACCCAAAACCGGTCACTAATTCGTAAACGCCATGGTAAAACACCTTATGAGCTTCTCCATGGTAAAGTACCAGATTTATCATATCTTCATGTATTTGGTTCTCTTTGATATCCAAATAAGGATGGTGACAATTTGGGAAAACTTCAACCAAAGGCTGATATTGGTATTTTCATTGGTTACGCACCCGCAAAGAAGGCATGCCGAATCTACAACCGTAACTCTCACAAGATCCTTGAAACTATGAATGTTCATTTTGATGAGCCGACAGCAATGGTTTCTGAGCAAAGCAGCTCTGAACCCGCACTTCATGAAATGGGACCCAGCAACATTAGTTCTGGTCTTGTCCCAAACAACCCTACTTCATCATCATTTACACCACCTTCTAGGACTGAATGGGATACGTTGTTGCAACCGTTCTTTGATGAATTCTTTACTCCTCCAAGTATTGTTGCTCCAGAACCTGAGGTAATAGCTCCGGTAACCGAAGTTGTCGCTCCAGCAACCGAAGCACAATCAGACACATCTTCACCTACAATTGGTCAAGATATACCTTCAACAAGTAATTCTCAACCAACACCTGCTTCAACTACCCATGTCATGCCTATTGATGATGAAGAGGATGATGATGATCACGATTTGGAATTCGCTCAAATACGTGAACTTCCATTCTTTGGTGTACCGATTCCCGACCCTAACCAAGCCGGGTCATCCACCTCAGAGGAAGCTCCTTCTACAGTTTACTCCAATGCCCGGATTCGTGAACATGAAAGCAAGTGGACAAAGGATCATCCTATAGATTCTATTATTGGTGACCCTAATCGTCCGGTATCCACACGAAGTCTGTTACAAGAAAGTGCAATGTTTTGTCACTTTGATGCTTTTCTCACTGAAGTTGAACCTAAGACATGGCAACAAGCTTTTACTCAATCCTGTTGGATAGAAGCTATGCAAGAAGAACTTAACGAATTCATACGTCTTGAAGTATGGGAACTTGTCCCATGCCCGGATCAGGTGCAGTTACTCACTTTGAAATGGGTTTACAAGGTGAAACTCGATGAGTTAGGCGGAATATTGAAGAACAAAGCTCGTGTAGTAGCTCGTGGATACAAGCAATTATTGGGCATCAAATTTATGGAATCCTTTGCACCTGTTGCCCGTTTGGAAGCTATTAGACTATTCCTCGCTTATGCAGCCCATATGAATATGATCGTCTATCAGATGGATTTGAAGACAGCATTTCTGAATGGTGAAATCAAGGAAGAGGTCTATGTTCAACAGCCGGATGGTTTTGTGAATCCTAAATATCCTAATCATGTGTACAAGCTTAAGAAGGCTCTCTATGGGTTGAAGCAAGCTCCTCGCGCATGGTATGATCTATAGTCACAATTCCTCATTACGCAAGGCTTCGCTAAAAGCAAGGTGGATCCCACGCTGTTCATTCAGAAACGAGGTAAAGATATGATTATGGTACAAATATATGTTGATGATATTATATTTGCAGCCTCGACCCAAACCTTATCCGACGAGTTTGGGACACTCATGTCTTCCAAGTTTAAGATGTCAATGATGGTCAAGGTATCATTCTTCTTAGGTATTCAGATATCTCAGAGTCCCAGAGGCATCTTTATCAATCAATCCAAGTATGCCCTTGAATCGCTTAAGAAATATAAGATGGAATCTTGCGACCCCGTGGATACTCTAATGGTGGAACGAACTAAGAATGATGAAGATCCACATGGAGTTTCCGTTGATCCGACACTGTATCGTGGAATGATCGGTACTCTTTTGTATATCACAGCTAGTCGACCTGATCTTCAATTTGCCATATGTATGTGTGCTAGGTGTCAAACTAGGCCTACTGAGTTACACTTAGCTACTGTTTAAAGGATCTTTCGATATCTTAAAGGAAACATTAATCGGGGACTTTGGTATTCGAAGGACTCTTCTATTGCACTTATGGCATATGCAGATGCGGATCACGCGGGTTGTCAAGATACAAGGCGTAGCACGATTGGAAATTTGCAACTACTAGGAGATCGACTAATCAGTTGGGCATCGAAAAGGCAGAAAAGTGCTGCAATTTCAAGTACGGAAGCAAAATACATAGCTATGTTCGATTGCTGTGCTCAAATTCTTTGGATGAGATCACAATTAACCGACTATGGTCTAGGTTTCAACAAAATTCTGATGTACTGCGACAACCAAAGTGCAATTGCCTTATGCTGCAACAACGTTCAATTCTCCCAGTCGAAGCATATTGACATTCGCTACCACTTCATCAAGGAGCAAGTGGAAAATGGAGTGATCGAGCATTACTTTTTCCGATCTGAGTATCAATTGGCGGATATTTTCACAAAGGCATTAGATCGCGCTCGAATTGAATTTTTGGCCGACAAGCTAGGAATGAGAACCTTCTCGCCTGAGGCTCTTAAGGAATTGGCAGATGAAGCGAAAGAATAGTGGTGGTAAAACTATTCTCCGCATCCTTGGTGATCATTTTTATATATTGTTTATATCTTTATCCACAAAAGCAAAATACAAAAATATAAAACCATATAAAAACCATAAAAATTGAAAAATCTAGAAAAATCAAAAAATATTTTTACCTTATTTTTCAAAGGCATGTCTTTTGGTACGATAATATTTACGGCCTTAAAAATGTTGATTAATATCGACACGGCGCCATAAATAGAGTTCGTACAAAAGTTGTAAATATTTCATAAAACATGCCCATATGGCTTGTAGTTATTTCAGACTGCAACCCGGTTTTCATATTAAAGTCAAGTATTTCTTATGAAATCTTTGGCTCACAACGGGAATTAATTTTCTCGGGCAAGGTTTACTTTAAAACCTTGTAAGGGATCAAGTTTACTTTATAACTTGGTCTAACACAAATCTATGTACGTTTCAGTGCATTTATTTGTTAAAACAAGAGAAGTCTTGTTTTTATGAAGCTATCATCTCTACAACCATAGCAATCTACAATTCGTATCTACATACTCGACGATGCGACTACTCAACCGACGACTACAGCTCTTTCAATAGAACACGGGTCAACAACTGAGGGGGAGTAATTTTCAAGCATTCAGAATCTTCGATGACGAAAGTACCAAGTTCACAAGTTGGTGTCAAGACAACATTACCAATCGTACACGTGGTGACAAGAGATGACTTCAGACGTGACGAGGCGACCAACATATGCTGACAAGAACCATTTGATCTTTTCATATGTTGTTCTCATCAATCAGGTCCAACCTTGTCAATTCTTTTCTAATATGGTGAATATGTGCTCATGTTACAAATTGGTATCATATCTCATACGTTTGATATCATGAAGATAAAATGGACTTGCATTTTTCTTCCCAAAACCATTGTTAAAACTTCATTAAACCAGTTGATATTAAAAACATCGATTGGGTTAATATTTTTAATATGGGGGAGAAAATGTGATTTAATATGGGATATTATCACAAATGGTTTTAATGTGCTGGCTCATCCCGACATATGCAAAATGTTTTTGAATATCGTGGCATATGTTAAGGGGGGCAAAATGGATTTGCATATCAAAATGGATTTTCATGGTGACATATACTTACCCAAAACCCATTTATTTCACGACGATGAAGATTGTGGTGACATAAGGATGGTAGGATAGGTTAAGTCCAATGATTCTTCCAGAACCGGAGGAATCTTCCCAAGGACATTCCATAGCTAGAAATAGTAGTCCTTAGGAAAGTTGGAGAAAGATTGTGAATGTAGCTGAATGCCGACCAAGTACTCAAGTTAGCACTGGAACAATCACAACAAGGTGCTAGTTATGACGTATTGGTAAGCATTGAAGGGGTTGAAGAATGAAAAAGAATTGTAAAGATAAAGGGTGTAAAGAAAGAAGCCCTCCTTACAACTTTAGGCAGAAACCGGGTCAACACATATGCTATTGAGATCATTTTAATGATTCTCGATATTGAAGACAGACATCATGGACCCAGTGATGCAATGCACAGCCCATCCCAGCTAACTCAGATACCTCTTAAAAGATATTCGTTTTAATCACACAGAGACAACACGTTATCTATTGATTTATTCACTCCGAATAAATTGGTATTGAAATGGTAACACTCCTCTCCAGCCTCCGATCACTAAAATCCAAAATGCACGATTGAGTCTAGAGCCATTTGAGATCATCAAATATCTCATTAGGACACAATTTCATATTTCCTTGCTTCTTCACAAACTGTGAAAAGTAAGAAAGATCTTAAGAGTCCTACGCAAAATATTCATGATCTTGCCTGAACATCCGAGTAATACGAAAGTATTTACAATGAAGATGGAGATCCTTCTTGAGCGAATATCAAAAAGCTCATGGTAGGTGACTTGTGCGATTCTTTATGAATCAAGCTTGTGATAACTGGAAAGCAACAGTGGTTTAATTCTTAACTGAACTTAAACACGTTCCAGGCCTCTACGCAAAATCTCAGTGATCTTGCCAGAACACTCAGAGTAATACCTTCGTGTTCATAGTGATGAGTGGAAATCCTTCTAGTGTTAACATCAAACAGCACTTGGTAGGTAACTTGCAAGATTCAATATGAATCAAGCTCGTGACAACTGGAAAGCAACGATGGTGCGATTCTTTACTGAATCAAACTTGTTCAAGGAATCAGAATTGACGGCTTCAATCATGCGGATAATTTTATCCAAATGATTCACTCTTTACGTTCGCAGTCAGCTTTGGACGGTCGAGTAAAAAGAACGGGTTTACCCGCGAAATCTTGTCAAGGAGATTTTTAATTAAATCTACCTGCCACAAGTACGATATTTTATATCGTCCAACGGTCTTCACTGACCGGAGGTAAAATGCTACCGAATTAGAATGAAATGTTCAAAGCCATTTCGTTCGTGTCTACTTATGTTGCGGCATTTGAAGACGGTGACGTTGCGGGATCCAAGAAGAAGTCGTCCCCGCATGCTAATACTTTATTTACTTAATATCTCATCTAATTCAAGAAAGCCTAAAAGTTAAGTCTTTCACTGTATTGAACTCTGAAGCTTTCAAGAATTACTAAGGTATAAGTATGTGGGACGTGAGGTCACGAAAAGGCGAAGATCACAAGTGATGGATGCACAAGATCAAGACAAGAGATTAATGTTCAAGATTGATATCAAAGTTCACATCAGCATGTTCACCAGAAAAGAAAAAGAAAAGAAAGACGAAGACTACGAGCTCAAGACAAGCATAGTATGCTAGGTTTATTTTATAATTGTAACTTGCGTAACGCCCTTATTTTTAGTGACCTCCCTTAGGGGGAGATTGTTGGAAATACGTTTTTTATGTATTTAGGAAGATTCGGTCACTCCGACAATATATTAAGTTGTAGCTCGTAGTCTAGATATCTTTTAATTAACTAAACAAGGAAAAGCCCGGTCTATGCTTGTATGGCCGGCCCAAATGTAAGCCCAAGCCCATCTTATGGGCTTGGTATATAAACCCTCTCCATTGATGGAGAGGGTGGTGATTTTATTTGAATAACACATAGTTCTCTTAAACTATCTCTCTCTAGAAGTGTGAAATCCACCATCTTTCTATCTCTTTCTCTCTCTAAAACATAAGCATAGATTTACATATCCAACACTTAACCAAATCTACTTTAAGAAAAAGCAAATAATCCAAGATTTGAAAACTTTTAAAAACACTAAATAATCAAAATATTTAAAATCAATTTTTTTATAAAATAACTTTTAAAAACACTTAATTAACATTAAGAAAATCACACAAAAAGCTATAAGATCAATAAGCTAACACAATCAAACACACAGAAATATAAAGAACAATCAATTAAGCATAACAATAAGCAAATAAGCATAAAGATAAAACTAAACATGAAAGGTAGAATAAGAGATTAATGAAAACCTTGATTAAAGATAAAGATTCAATAACACAAATTAAAGACTTAGTTGAATTAACTTGAAAAATAAATGACAAGTATTAAAAGATAATTAATAAAAATGGAGAACTAATTTGTCAAATTAGCTAATACCTCCTAATGTGTCATTAGGAGGGTATTTATAGGAGGGGAAAGTTGTTGCTTCCTTCTTTCTTTCTTTTGTCTTCTCGTCTTTCGTCTTTGACAATAAATTCGTCATTCTCGACTATGTCTCGGGATTTGTTGATAAATAAAATGAACTCGTCTTCTAATTTCTTCATTAGTTAGATTTAGTTCTTCGACTTCGTTAAACTTCCGTCTTTAGACTTTTTCTTCGATAAATCTTCAGAATAGGCCTTTGACTTCTGTTCTTTTTGCACTCTTGATCTTTTGACTTCGTCTTTTGTCTTTTTCTTTGATAAAAGCCCGTGAAAGCCCGTGTTTTCTTCCTTTTTCATCTTTTGGTCCTAAAACACAATAAAAACACAAACCACGCATAATTCCGACTTTTACGACATTAAATATACGTTTTGGCTTGGTTATTATTATAGTTAAGTGGTAAAAGGATGGGTGTTTTCACACCTATCAGTCTTCCAAGAAGCAGGATTGCACGTCACTGTCATCAGCCGAAGCGGAGTATGTGTCTCTATCTGCATGTTGTGCTTAAGTCCTTTGGATTAGAACACAACTCACGGATTATGGCTTACACTTTGATAAAGTACCTATGTACTGTGACTCAAAGTCCGCCATAGCCATCTACTGCAATCCGGTACAACATTCCCACACGAAGCACACTAATGTCAGATATCACTTCATTAAGTAACAAGTCGAAAGGGGTATCGTTGAACTATACTTTGTTGGAAGTGATTACCAATTAGCTGACTTGTTTACAAAAGCTCTTTCGAAAGAGAGGTTTGCGTATCTAGTTAGGCAAATTGGTATGAGATGTTTGACTCTAGCAGAACTGGAGATTCTGTCAAAGAAGCCTGCTTGATTCATCTATCAAACATCTACCTGTAAATAATAATGAAAAAGCAAAATTAAAAATTAAAAATTCTATGAAAATCCAAAAATATTCTTCTCGACATTTCTTTCAGTATCGATAATATGGACGTACCTAGAAATGTCGCTCAATAATGACACGGGTGTGTACATAAAGCTCGAATGAAAGTTGTAAATATTTTTCAAAACATGTCATTTCTATCTTTTATAAAGGAAATTGTCTCTTTTGGACAATATTTCCAACACCGGGTAGAGCAATCTATCTTGGGTTGAGCTTGTCACAAAACATTCAACGTTTGGAGCTCAACACAATGGCTTGTAATCACTTTCAGATTACAACCCAGATCGATATTCACAGGGGAGTGTATGTTTTAGTTCCCTTACCCTTAGCAAAAGAAGAGAAATCTTCTTACACTTGAGTGGATTTGTCAAGACATTCAAAGTCTATGAACTCAAGTTTATGCTTTAAAAAACCTTTTCGCCAAAAAGAATAGAGTTTTTCAAAAAGCGTTGAACACAATTTCTTTTCAAAAATTTCTCAATGATTATTCAAAATCTTTCAAAAATTGTGTGTTCAACAACTCCTATCCTCAAAAAGTGAAATGTGGATCACATCCTCACAATGACAATTAGATTGGATTAATTTTTGAGGGAGAGCATTCCAAATTCATGCTAAGTTTGACACATTTTTCTCCCGAAAAGTTTCAAGACTATTTTTCAAAATATATTTTAATCAAATTGGGTATCTATAATTTATCAAACGATTTTATATATTAGATATAGGGGAGAAAATGTGATTAAAATGTGATCTAAAAACTCAAGCACTTATAGTTTCGATCAAATACCCACAACATCTTTAATTCACGACGTTATTGGTGTCAAAAGGGTGGTTAGATTTAAGTCATGTGATCCAACCAGAACCAGAGGGATCTTCCCAGGGACAATCCAATAGATTATTAGAAGTCCTTAGGAAGATGGAGTATAATGTGAACGAATCTGAATGCCGACTAAGTACTGATGATAGCACTGGAACAATCACAACAAGGTGCTAGTAATGATGTCTTGGTAAGCATTGAAAGGGTTGAAGAATGAAAAAGAAATGTAAGGATAAAGGTATAAAGAAATTAGCCCTCCATACGACTTAGGCAGAAACCGGGTCAACACATCATTAAGACAAAGCATCATGGACCCAGTGATGTAATGCACAACCCCTCCCCGGCTGACTCAGGCTTCTCTCAAAAGAAGTTTGTTTTATTGTTACGGAGATCAACACGACTTCTATTGACTTTCTCATTCCGAGATAGTTGATATTGAATAGGTGGCATCTACTCCAGCCTCCAACCACTAAAAGTGCACAAAATGAGTCTAGGCCAAAAGATCAATCAAATCTCGTTAGGACACACGGATGACGATCAATGGAGTCCTACGCTATATTATTGCGATATTGCTAGAACACTCAGAGTGATACTACCTAGTATTCAAAATGATGAGTGGAAATCCTTCCAGTGTTAACATGAAACAACACTGTGGTAGGTCATGTGTAAGATTCTTTGTGAATTGAACATATGTAAAACTGAAAAGCAACAGTTGTTTGATTCTGAATTGATTCAAACTCATTTCAGGTTTCTACGCAATATCTTTATGGTATTGCCAGAACATTCAAATTGATATTCATTAATATTCACAGTGACCAATGGAAATCCTTCTACCGTCAACATCAAACAGCGCTACGGTAGGTAAGCTGCGAGATTCTTATGAATCAAGCTTGTGTCAACTGGAAAAAAACAATGGTAAGATTCTTAATGAATCAAACGTGTTCCAATAATTTGAATTGATGATTTAATCAAGCGGATATCTATCCAATTGATTCATCTTTATGTTCGTAGTCTTGCATTGAGACGGTCGAGTAAAGAGAATGGCTAGTACAGCCGCGAAACCCTGTCAAGGAGGTTCTTAATTGAATCTACCTAATCACAAGTACGATATTTAATATCGTGTAACGGTCTTCACCGACCGGAGGTAAAACACTACCAATTTAGGACAAATGTCAAAGCCATTAAGTCCGTGTCTAAGTTTTGTCTCGAGACGGTGGCGTTATAGTGTACTCAACAAAGTCAAAGATTCAAAACCACATACTCATGCCTAAAGACATTCAACAATCAAGAAAGCTAAAGTATTCCGCAACTCTGATGATCAAAATCTTCCTTATCAATTAATGTAGAGGAATGACCTCTCTTCAAAAGAGATTGTTAGCAACCTTTCAAGATAGTGTAAAGTATGAGCATGTGGATAAAGACGCAAGATCGCAAGATGGCCAAGACAACTATTACACGTTCAAGACTCATTTATGACGAAGTTCGGAATCTCCATTGATCTCCAAATATCGAAGAGGAATGACCTTACATTGGGGGAGATTGTTAGCCTCGAAAATATTGAGTCAAACAAGAATGTTCGGTCATAGGTTTATATTGTAATATTTATTAGAACGTTGTAATAGTTAGTTAAAATAGTCGTGACATTAGGGGCTTGATGGTTAGCTTAAAAGGCCTCTTTCAAGGTACTAAGCATTTATTCAAGCCCGGCCCAAAACATATATAGTCCAATAGAAAGCCCGCATGGGGGTGGACTATATAAGCACCCTCCTAGCATGTTAGGAGGGTGGCAAGTTCTCATTTTTTTTCTCTAATCTAATATTCACATAGTTTCTCTATCTTCTCTCTACTCTCTCTCACTACTTTCTCTCTCTAGAAATCCATCTCTTTTCATCTATTTTCTATCTTTAATCATCTAATAACATGGGACAACAAATTAACCTATCTACACTGTTGATACTTAGTTCTATTGATCATATCAGATCAATAGAGCTTGTTTGAGTGTTTTGGGAGCTTGTTAGTTGATATCAGTCAATCCTAGCTCATTTCCTTGACAAAAGTTCAAATTTATGCAGAGAAGATCAGTCCTTGATGATGATGATGATGATTTGATGAGTTTTGGTAGTTGATTGTGGTGTTTGGTGTTAGTTTTAGAGAGCTCAACGCTCCTCGGCTCCATCGAAGGAGGCTTCAATGCTAAAAGGCATTAAAATTCTTGTTTTTGTTCCAATCAAATGTCTTGGCATGCTCAATTCTTAGTTACATAGCTTTACTGCTTAATTGTGATTAACTTAGTGTTCATTTGGTGTGTTTGTTATGATCTGATAGATTGGTAGTTGATTACTTAGCTTCTTATGAGTTTTAGTCTTCTTAAATTTGCTTTTTACTACTTAAACTGTCATTAGTTGCTATTTTGAGCTCCTTGGTGGTTTTTAGCTTGATTGTGGTTCATTTGAGTTGCCTTACTAGTCCTGATAATTCTCTTATGATTTCATAATCTGTTGACTAATAAGCCTATTGTAAAAATTTCATAACAGTCTAAAAGTCGTGTTTGGATTAGAGTTGATTTTGTAATTTAGCTATTGTAAGTAGTTGTTTTAAGCTTTCACTCATTATCTAGACCAATACAGGTAGTCTTGTAAGGTTTTGTAGTCAACACTTTAGTCAAAAAGGCAATTTGCATATAAACACTTTGGGTCAAGTTTTCATAAGTTAGAACAAGTAATTTTCAAACACTTCGCAAATCTTTGTTAGTGGATGTTAGAAGCTGGTTTTTGTTTCTTGATAGAGATTAATATATGAGCTTTCAGTTTCACTAAGGTAGATAATACAGTTTCAAGAAATAAGCTTGGAATTAGCTTAAGAATAAGTTGTGGAGCAAATGTCATTCCCTATGATAAGTCCTAACTGCTTAATCATTTCCCACATTTCCACTTCATAATTATATCAATTTTCTTGCACATTCCTGTTTACCAAACACATTTTAAGGCATTTTGGAGAATTTCAGCTTTTTGGAAATTATTAGTCAACAAAAGTCAACGATAAGCCAGATTTGCTTATCTTGAGATTCCAGCTTATTCACTTAATCATTTTCCAAAATTTTTGATATTCCAGCCTTGTAATCAGTAGCTTAATCAATTTCATCGGAACAATCAAGTTGTGGATGTCTATTTCAGCTTATAGCTTAATTTGGGCTTATTGAAATAAGTTATCTTGAGTTCTGTCTTATTTCAGCTATTTTCCTTTGACAAGTCTAGCTAAATCTTGATTTAAAGTAGTTTCCAAGAAACCAGAGCTTATTTGGTTGAGTATTAAGCTCACACGAGCTTATTGAATTTTCCTTTCCCTTTTTAAATAAGTTTTAGATTAATTGCATAAAGGTCCTTAATCTTTGGAATTTGGTTAATTAGCTTTTGGAAATTAACTTTTTAGGGTTTGCAAGTTTGGGTCACTGAATTTTGATATTGTTACAAGTTTGTTTAGCAATTTTACAAATTTGCTACTTGGTTGTTATAGTTTATTATATTTTACATTTCTAGTCCCTTTCCTTTTTAGAATTTACATTTTTGGTCCTTGCACTTTTACATACTTTATATTTTAAGCATTTTTACCATTTGTGCAATTAGTGTAGTACGGTTAAGTAGTTATACTATTTTTTCCATTTTTTTACGTGATTTGTTGAATTAGACCTAGATACCAAAACTTTTATAAAAACCAAAAACAATTAAAACTTGAAATTACTTAGACAATCAATTTGTTGTGAGCTGGGAATTACCATCTTGAAATGTGAAATATTAAATGGCGCCGCTTAAAATGAATTCACTATAGTAGACCTTTCCTTAGCTTGGGTTAAGAAAAGTTATCAATGTCATAAGTGTAGGGGAGTTTACTCCAATACTCTTAAACATTGAGGACAATGTTTATCTTAAGTGTAGGGGGTCTTCTATCGAAGTGACCTTACCTAGAAAATTGTCATTGACTTCATGATAACTTGAAAATTTTTTTTTCAAACATTTTTCAAATTTTTTATCTACTTTGGCCACAAAAATATGCATTCGTAATTTTTGCAAATATCATTTTTGCAAATATCATTTTTGCATAACACATTTGCATTGTATATGTTTTCTTTTTTTATTTTTCATCAAAAATATATAAAAAGGAAAAAATATAAAAAGGGATATGGTTTAACAAATTTAGACTTCTTTGACATATTAGGCCCGCCATGGATACTTTGACTCAACCCGAGTTTGCTTATCTAAGCATTCTCTAGGTAATAGCCTTAACCATGTAGACCTTTGTTGGTTTATTAGGCTAAGCATCCACTAGTCTCATTATTTGAGATTTTAAAATGTGAAGAACAAGAGATGATAGAGTTTGAAGTAAGTGCAAAGGGCTAGATAAACCTCATATTAATAAATTGTGGCTTTTATATCCCCTTTCGTAACCGTTACTTTCTTGTCAACGCATGTATATATGTTAATAAATAATCAAGAACGGTTTTAATCGGTTTGTTGTCTCTTATGCATTTTTTACTAATCATTCGTGGTTGGTATAAGTACGTCTTAAGATTCTAAGTTCGAACGTTTTATGTGTTCTAGACTTATGTCATGCTTAATACTTAGCGGGTGTTTTTCCTTTTATTCTTTTCAATTTTCTTTGTGAGGAATAAAGAAAAATAAGAGCGACTTATAAAAAAATGAGTGGCTAGCAAAAAAAGAGAAAAAGAAAAAAAATAAAAAATAAAATAATTATATAAGACTCCCAAGAGGGGTAGTGAAGTGTTAATTATAGTAGCTATTGAATTCCAATATTACTCTCACAAGGGTTGCGGGGATCTGATAGTTGCTCCAATCTAATATTACCTTGACGGGTTGCGGGATTGAATATCCAAAGTCACAAAAAGGCGGCGGATATAAATTATTGCGTTAGTTTTATTTTTCTTTTCTAGCGAGTGTGTAGCCACTTGTTAATGCATGACATAAGGATTTTACACATAAGGCGAATGACTTATTATTTTGGGTCAGACTTATATCAACTATGGGCGATTTTTCAAGTAATGGATGAGATGGTTACTTAGGATTAAAACTGTGCTTCCTTATTTTAAGATTTTACACTTCTTATATTTCACGCTTTAAATAATGACAAATTTTCCCAAAAGTAATTTGCTCACATAATAACCGGTCTTAGAGGCATAATAAGTGGTGGTATAATGGTAACACACGTAATCTTTATGAATAAGTCGATGCACTTTCACTTATGGATAACAATGATCTTGTTTTTAAGCTTCGTATAGGGAAAGTGAAACTTGAGGATGGTTTCTTTATGAGTTATTTCCATTAAAACCATTTCAATAAAAATTCAAAAAAATATATAAATAAAATTGTTTTCCTTTGCATAGCATTGTAAAAATCAAAATCATGCATCATATAGTGAAGTGTAGTGTAAAAGCATTCCATATTGGCCAAGGTGGACTAATTATGAGAAAAGTGTAAATTGGTGCTTTAAAATGTGGCATTGCATGAGGTCATGGCAATGATCAAGTGTAGGGGGTTTGATATGAGTGAAATCTCATATCAATTATATCACAAATAACCCTAAAACATAAAGCAAAATACCTGCTTTTGATTCATAAAGCAGTATTATGGGTATGTTTTGTTGTTTGTGTTTGTGTAGGTAAAAACATACAAATTATGAAGCAAACAAGAGAATCAAGCCTTTATAGAGGAAGAAAAGACAAAAGGAGCATGAAAAGTTACAAGTAAACCAAAGTCAAAGGACCTTTCTTGACAACTTTCAAAGTTGAAGGACTAAAAGTGAAAATATGGAAAAGTCAAGAAGAAAGTCAAACATGGTCAAATATCAAGTCAAAAGCCAAAGGATCATTTATGTGCAAGAATGAAGCTCAAGGGACCATAAATGACAACTTTATAAAGATTATAGCTTAAATCAAAAATCTGCTAAACACAAGGACTGATTTTGCCAAAATAAGGAGAAGTTTATATTGGATCCGTGTGTCATTGTTTTAAACCAATGAGAGGCGCCCATTTCCTTCACATGGATCACCACGTCATGCCAGCTGGCCACTAAGAGCCGTCACAATTAAATAACCAGATCATAACAGTGGTTACCACTTTCTCTTGTATCCTCCAATCACAGGTCGCCACTCTATAACTCCTACTGTTTAAAGGGATCACAATCCGTGTGACCATTATTGGGCGAATAAACAACTTACACGTGGATATTCAAACTCCAAACGAGCCCATATTCGAGAAAGAGGAAGAGTGATTTTCAGAAGATGATTTCAACATCAAAAGTGCTCTAAATCAAGAGAGGAATCCATTCCAACCATTCAATTGAATTGAAATCAACTCAAGATAAAAACAACCAAATATGTTCTTAATCTGAAAATTGTAATTAAGCAATTGAGGCCACGTGGAAGCTGGGTATTGGTTCCAACACGTCACTGCACCTCAACTAACTTCAATCTTCTTCTATAAATAGCCCCATTGTACTTTCATTTTCGTATTGTAGCCAGTGTGTGAAAAAACACACACTTAACATTTCCTCTCATTTTTAGTTGGAGAATTAGTTTGTAACTAATCTCAAGTGTTTGACAAACACTTGAGTTAGTTAGTTAGTAGTGTAACAACTTTGTAACAACCTTCTGCCATTAATAAAACTTCAACTTTCACTTTTCACTTCAATACTCTTCTCATTACTGCATTATCCTATCTACACTGTTGATACTTAGTTTTATTGATCATATCAAATCAATAGAGCTTGTTTGGGTATTTTGGGAGCTTGTTAGTTGATATCAGTCAATCCTAGCTCATTTCCTTGCCAGAAGTTCAGATTTATGCAGAGAAGATCAGTCCTTGATGATGATGATGATTTGATGAGTTTTGGTAGTTGATTGTGGTGTTTGGTGTTAGTCTTAGAGAGCTCAACGCTCCTCTACTCTATCAAAGGAGGCTTCAGTTCTAATAGGAATTAAAATTAATGTTTTTGTTCCACTTAGATTTCTTGTCATGCTCAATTCTAAGTTACATAGCTTTACAGCTAATTGTGATTAACTTGGTGTTCATTTGGTGTGTTTGTTATGATCTGATAGATTATTAGTTGATTACTTAGCTTCTTATCAGTTTTAGTCTTGTTAATTTTGCTTTTTACTACTTAAGTTGTCGTTAGTTGCTATTTTGAGTTCCTTAGTGTAATCTTGGTGGTTTTTGGCTTGATTGTGGTTCATTTGAGTTGCCTTACTAGTCTTGATAATTCTCTTATGATTTCATAATCTTTTGACTAATAAGCCTATTGTAAAATTTTCATAACAGTCTAAAAGTGGTGTTTGGATTAGAGTTGATTTTGTGATTTAGCTATTGTGAGTAGTTGTTCTAAGCTTTCACTCATTAACTAGACCAATACAGGTAGTCTTGTATGGTTTTATGGTCAACACGTTAGTCAAAAAGGCAATTTTCATATAAACACTTTGGGTCAAGTTTTCATCAGTTATAACAAGCAATTTTCAAACACTTGGCAAATCTTTGTTAGTGGATGTTAGAAGTTGGTTTTTGTTTCTAGATAGAGATCAATATATGAGATTTTAGTTTCACTAAGGTAGATAATACAGTTTCACGAAATAAGCTTGGAATTAGCTTAAGAATAAGCTGTTGAGCAAATGTCATTCCCTGTGATAAGTCCTAACTGCTTAATCATTTCCCACATTTCCAATTCAGAAATCTATCAATTTTCTTGCACATTCTTATTTACAAACACATTTTAAGGCATTTTGGAGAATTTCAGCTTTTTGGAAATTTTTAGTCAACGATAAGCCAGATTTGCTTATCTTGAGATTCCAGCTTATTCACTTAATCATTTTCCAAAATTTTTGATACTCCATCCTTGTAATCAGTAGATTAATCAATTCCATAGGAAAAATCAAGTTGTGGATGTCTATTTCAGCTTATAGCTTAATATGGGCTTATTGAAATAAGCTATCTTGAGTTCTGGCATATTTCAGCTATTTTCCTTTGACAAGTATAGCTAAATCTTGATTTAAAGAAGTTTGCAAGAAACCAGAGCTTATTTGGTTGAGTATTAAGCTCACACGAGCTTATTGAATTTTCCTTGCCCGTTTTTTATATAAGTTTTAGTTTAATTGCATAAAGGTCCTTAATCATTGGAATTTGGTTAATCACCTTTTGGAAATTAACTTTTTAGGATTTGCAAGTTTAGGTCCCTGAATTTTGCTATTGTTACAAGTTTGTTTAACAGTTTTACAAATTTGTTACTTGGTTGTTATATATTGTTATATTTTACATTTCTAGTCCCTTTACTTTCAGAATTTACATTTTTGGTCCTTACTTTTTTACATACTTTACATTTTAAGCATTTTTACCATTTTTGCATTTAAAACATGTACTTCTTGCTTTAATTGTGGTAATTTTAATATGTTTTTAGTGTAGTACGGTTACGTAGTTATACTATTTTTACCATTTTTTACGTTATTTGTTGAATTAGACCTAGATACCAAAACTTTTATAAGAACCAAAAACAATTAAAAACTTGAAATTACTTGGACAATCAATTTGTTGTGAGTTGGGAATTACGATCTTGAAAAGTGAAATATTAGAAAGAATGTCCATACTGAAGGACGGGAAATCCGTACCTTGTGTCTAGTGAACGAGGAAAGACGAAAGGATGAATAATACTACTCCGACCTCACTAATGCTACATAATAAAGGGACATGAATAAGTTGTCTGATTACTGAGTACGTTACTGGTTATATCATGTCTTTAGCTTGTTTTATATGTTCTTGTCTTTTTTACTGTTTTAAATGTTATATTGGGTAAATCATGTATTTCATGTATTTCTGATTAAGTATTATCTTGTATTCTTGTATTATTATATGTTGGGAATTATTTGTTAAGTGTCAAGTACCGTTAGTGTTATTGAAGTACTGTTGGTTATATTTCAAGTACCGTTAGTGTTAACGCGGTACATAGTAAGTACTGCTACTTATAAAGTAAGTACTGCTATATTGATTAGGACGAATATATCTTTGTATAAGATATGTCATAGTTATAGTTAGAGTATATCTTATGTGATATACTTAAATAGTTAGAATATTGATAATATATCATGTGTGATATAGTTATCTTTATAGAATATTCTAAGGTTTCTAGGGTTCCTTACTCTATAAAAGGAACATAGGTAAGATGTCATTCATGTACCTCATTCAAGTCGATTAATAAGATAATCGTATAGTTAAAAGTAATTATGTTCTTATGTGCTTTATAAGTTAGATTTCGCATAACTTATTTAGCTTGAGTAAGAGTTCTCAAAGTGTTTTAGTTTGATTACAAACTACTGTACTAGTGCTTAACAGAATATAGATCCAATCAAAGGGACCAACAAGTGGTATCAAAGCTTGTTGATAAACTCTGAAAAAGAAGAACACAATTCCCAAAACTCCACTCACACTAAAACTCAATGTCTCAACCTGGTGATGACCCTCACTTGGAAGATATTCCAGATCCTGACCCAATACCAAAGGGACAGCCTCAAGTTGTGCATCCTGCACCAGCACAAGGTATTCAAGCCATAGATGTTGTAGCTACTTCTATAACTACAACACCTTCCCATACTCTTTCTTCTGTCAAACTCCCAGTTCTCAAAGATGATAACTATGAGACATGGGCTATGCAGATGGAACATTACTTGAATCACACATATCACACTATGTGGCAAGTTATCAAGAATGGGAATACATCTAAAAAGATATACTGGTTGCCTGATGATACATGCTATGCTTTACCTGCTGTGACTGCTGAGGAGGTACAAGTAGAGATCAGAGAAAGAAAGGCCGTAGCTGCTTTGGCTATGGCACTTTCAGAGGACATCTTACCTAACTTTCATCACTATAAGGATGCAAAGGCTGTGTGGGATGCCATCAAACTTAGATTTGGAGGTAATGACAAATCTAAGAAGATGAAGAAGATTGTTCTGAAACAAGAATTCGATAACTTCTCAATGTCCAGTATAGAATGAATCCATGGTGGCTATGGAAGGTTCAGTAAGCTGCTCATTCAATTGGCAGTTTATGGATAAATTATTCCCAATAAAGAAGCTAATCTAAAATTCTTAAGGAGTGTTCCACAAGAGTGGAAAGCAATGGCTATGACTTCATCACAAGAGATGATCTAGATACAATTCCTTTTGATCATCTCTACAACAATCTTAGAGCATATGAGATGGATGTAAAAGGCGTTGAGGTCACCAAGGCAGCAACAACAACAAATTCTAACTTGGCTTTTGTGTCAGAAGGTAACAGCGGTACTTATTTTCCAAATATCGCTTGTGATAATCTGTCAATTTATGGTGAATATTTTATTCTCAATTATTATTTAAAATCATTATTTTAATGTTATATCATGAACTCACTCAGTTTTAGGAAGAAATAAGGGTTTACGTCTTAAAGTATCATTGACTACGTTTAAACAGGAGAACTCTACGTTACGTGCTTATGTTTACATACACGGTTTTTGGTGACAGTCCGACATTTCAGGAAATAAATTTATTCTCGATTATTATTTTAGATTTTTAATTTGTGTTGGTTCATAAACTCACAAATTTACGAGAAGAAATTAGGACTTACGTGCATAATTTAACGTCTTTTACGATTAAACCAGAAACCCTAGGATTACGTATTTACGCTTTTGAACTCCGTTTTTGATGAGACAATTTTTATTGGAATCGTTTTGTGTCGTAGATTCATAATTTATAAAAATATTTTTCGTAAAACGACCCGAGGGCACGCAAGTTGAGGAAACTAGAATCGAAGAGTAACCGTAAATTAATAAGGGGATGAAACAAGTTACACTTGTCCCACCCCTCACTATGGGCGGCCACAACATGAAACCACACCACCCTTGGTGTCAAACTCTTACAAGTCTTATTACACTTGTCCTCCAAGCTTGCATAAACCACTAAGGTAACAAAAACCACTAGCACAAACCATTTACACCCATTTCATACATGCAAACAACCAAAAATCTCTCAAATCTCTCTACCCTCTTGCCTTTGCCGTCCATATATATCACCACCACCACCATTCATCAAAAGTTCTAGCCATAAACTTCAACTATACTTCACATATGTTGAAGCCTAGTTGAACTTATGAAGATTGGAGGTGATCTTAACAACTAGAAAGAAGATTTCATGAAGATCAAGGGATGATTTCTCAAGGATTCTACATATTCTTGGTGATCCTAGAAGTGGTGTTGATATTTCGTGAGATTGGTTACCCAAAACCAAGTCTTATTCATCCAAAAATCTCAATCCTTATCTTATTGAGTGGTATAGAGATTGTTTCTTCCTATACTCTTGTTATTTTTAAATGTAATTATGTATTTTCTTCAAAGATGTATATGTATAAGATGATGAATGATGATCAAAATATTATGTGGGGATTTTGTGTTGATAGATTTGGTTAAAAAGACTAAAATCTACATGTAAAGATGTTAAAATCATGGTTAAAATTTTAGGCTGTATAAAACAGTAAGTAACTATATGATAAACTGATAAAATGACTTGGATTATTGAATATACAGTAATATATATGATTTTTACATATGTAGAGAGTTGGCCACTCAATGGAATCATTAAAATGAGCAAGATATGATCAAAATACTATTGAGGTACAAATCTGTATAGTCTGTTTTGGAATAATTATTAGGGATACTTAGAGGATGAATGAGTAGTAGCTAAAGATTTAATTGTAGCACATATTATTTAGTTTTTGATCCCCAAATTTGAGCTTCTATATCCTTGTAGAACTCAAGATATGGCAAAAATGGTGAAAGTGATTTTGATAATCAGATTTGGAAATAAAAGTATATAATATAAAATAAGCACTCAAGTAATATTATTATAAAATACATATATAAAACCCACTAACTTATGATAATACTTATAAAATATTTTGTATATTATGATAAATAAGTATGGCATTTTTATAAAATACAAACTCAAATGTTTTCTAAAGTTATAAAACTATATATAAGTTTTACGTCTTTTCGGCTAAAACCGAAAGATTAACGTTTTCGCCAAAGAAAACTTAGACGGTCGTACCCGTCTAATGTAAACTTTTTATAACTCATCTACTGATATGTAAGTACATTTGACAACTAAAAACCGATAAAACCTGAGCTTTATAACATATGGACATTAACGGGCCAAAGTAGCCTTATTGGACTATTGACCCAACTAGTTTGGCTAAACACTAATGGACTTACTCATGGGCTTAACCCACTTGGGCCCAACATATGAGTATAGGCCTGGTATTAAAAGTATAAATGGACTAATATAATGTATTGGGATTTAATGGGCTTATTGGGCCTTAATATGTAAACAAGTTAAAACTAGTATAACTAGTCTAAATTGACTAACATATAACACTATAATTTGTATGAGGAGATAAAATCACACTTGATCATAATCTTACTTATAATATCATCATATGTACATAGCCATTATTTTTATAAAGTCATTGGACAAGATTCTAAGACCAGTATTATTTGTCAAGGTTTCCGTGATTGAAGCACGTACCGTACATCCAAATCGCCGATAACCCGCCTTCCCCAATCAACGTGAGTTCATAGCCTCGCACTCTTTTAAATGTTTTATTAAATGTTTTATAAACCCGCGAGGGAGATAACATGTTAGTTTTTATAAAAACAGGACACCAGTTGTCCCGATTGTTTACTTATTGATATGAACCCGAATGATTATATGACCCGATGAATGATTATATGACCCGATGAATGAAATGAAATGGATTAATATTAGTTAGGTTATGTCACTAAAAGTCCCATTAGCATGAATTATGAACTACCGGGATTTGGTAGACGCTTATGCATATAATAGTACTATTTGGGGAAGATCACCCCAGTTCGCGTCTTGACGGTTGATCCCCGTCTTGCCACATTGACTGGTAAGCGAATTTATGTATGAGAAGATTTATATAAGCGTGATTATTGTGACGACACGCTGTTTTAGATGGGCAAAGGATTTACGGGTTAGCTACCCGTTGTTTGTTATAGTAAGGTAGCAATGCCATGTAGCTTATAATAATCCAATATTGAAACTACTGATGTACGAACTGAATTATAATATATTGCCTGACTAGCAATACGGGGTCTTATTATTGATATTATGTTCGTGTTTTGGTTTTACATAACCATTTTCATATAACGGTTTTTATTAAAATTTATAAAATGTTATAAAACGTATTGTATGATGTTTTTACGACAATGGTTCGTATAATGGTTTTGAAGGCAAAAACCTATTGTGACAACCGTGGTTTTGAGGTTCGTCACTTGGTCCTATTTTTAGGTTAATTTATGTTTGACGATATGGTTAGTGTGTTTACATGTTTATTTTGCGTGAACGAGGTTGGTGTGGATATCGTATATGGGTATAAAGTACTCATAAGTAAATCGAGGAACGGTTATTTCATGTTCATGAGCTCACAATTAGTGACTATGAAATGAAATGGTGTTATTTTGGTGTTTAAGTATACGTATAAGTATTATAATAAATCGTATTTTTTTTACGATTTGGGGCTTAGCATTTAGAGGTCTCGGGTAAGGTGTTTAGTCATGGGAGTATTTTTCGGGATGGTTTTAAGTCATTTAGGACTTAGTTTAAAAGTTTCTTTCAAAATTCAAGAGTTTTTTTAAAACTGTATATTTTACGTTTTTTACGGTATACCGTAAATTGACTAGTTTTACGGTTTTGAGGTTTTAGGAGCTGAAATAAATTAAGGTAACTTAAGGTATTATTAATAATATATTAATAAGTCTTAAAAAGAATATATATATATATATATATATATATATATATATATATATATATATATATATATATATATATATATATATATATATATATATATATATATATATATATATATATATATATATATATATATATGTGAATCGGGTTTTAAACCGACTAGAAAGGAAAAAGAATGGAAAATGGGCCAAAAGACCCAACTTTAGCCCAATTTGGAAAAGCCTTTTTAATAAAACATATAAATACCATGTTTATATCACAAAAATCAGTTTTTCATTAATTTTCTCCCCTTTTGGCCGACTTTTTACAATTCCTAATTTAGGGATTCATCAAAAATAATTTTCTTGAAGATTTGAGGTAAAAATCTTGATTTAATTCTTATAGTTTTCTTGTTTTATAGCATTAAAGCTTCAAGTTTTATGTAATCAATTTATATGATGGATTAGAGTTCTTAATAGATCTGTAATTAGGGTATTTATAACAATTAACATGATTAGGATAATGATTGGTGATTATTAGTGATGTTAATTAGGTTTAATCATGTTTAAATTCATTTTTAAAAACTGGGCAGATTTTTGAGTCACTTGTTTTGATCATATCTAGATTTCTTCAAACTCTTATTTTTTGATCCAAGCATCCCTGAATAGGCAATTGGAGTGGCTTTCAAATTCACTAAATAGTAACTAAATTGAACGTCGGGATGGGGGTTAAAAACAGGTTACAACAGTCGAAGGTCAAAAATAGTTTTGAAATCAGTCGGGTTTAATTTAATGTTTTAAGGTGATTGGGGTACTTAGGAGTACACTTGAGTCCTCTAATTAGCATCTTAGTTGGTTTATATATTAAATAAGAGACCTGAAGGGTGGCTAAGCAAATGGGATAGGGTAAGACCCCCTAATCAAAACAAACTTTTTGTATGTTCAAAATCGGTAAAATGCGGATAGGTAGAAGTATATATATATATATATATATATATATATATATATATATATATATATATATATATATATATATATATATATATATATATATATATATATATATATATATATATATATCAGGGCCTTAACAATAGCATTAAGGTTGGGGCAAAAGGGAGGAGTTAGCTAACATATGTAAGGGAATAGGACTTCCTTTACAGAGATCACGGGTATGTTTAGGTGGGCGTTTGACTTATAGTTTTAAGACCTAAAATTTGGGATTGTTTTGTGTAAAATATGAACAGGATAGGCATCAAACTTAACCAAGTTAAGGACTTGTTAGGGAAGTGTAATGAGATGCTTAGAGCATATAAATGAGTTATATATATGGGAGAATGTTAGATGTCCATCATAGGTTGATAAGTCGTTTTAGTGTTTGGTTCATTTTTGATAGTGTGCTTTTGTTTGTTAGCTTTTTGCTAGTGCGCGGATTTTTGGAGAAGCTCAATCAGGTGAGTTTCATAGTCCCATATCTTTTAATGATTTTCACTTCCAGATGGGATGGAAGAGACACTGTATTGTTTTGTAAATAATGCTGTGAATGTTTTTATGGTTTGTGATGGACTTCTGTGTGCACTTATGTGATTAACTGCTATGTGATTCTTGATTGTGTTTATGATTTAGATCGGGGGACACGTACCGTCTCAGTTATTGTGGTTTGACTTGGTACCAAGGGGATGTTGACAAGGCGGGGACTTGGGGAGGTACATAGATGCGTGAGCATCTATGGGACCAATGGATAATGACAAGGCCTTGGGATTGGTACATAGGTGTATGGGCGCCTATGGTACCATGGTGTTTGGTAAGGCTGGGAGCCTTGGATTTGGTTTGGAATGATTGATCTTGAACGTTAGTTGTTAATGCATACTTGTGGCACATTGTCCATATGTTTAGTGGTTTATGGTTGTTCACAGCTTATTATAATCTATTTTCGGTTGGAGTCTAAACCTATGACTCTCACCAACATTATGTTGACGTGTTTTAGTGTCTCTTTCAGTTGATAAAGTGGTTAAGCGTGAGAACATATGTGGCTAGGATTGGAGTCGCGTAGGAATGCATTTAGAAGGAGATCCCCGTTCCTTCTTAGTTTATTTTTCTGTTTGTTTCAATAACTGATACTATGAACCTATATGTTGATTTGTTTGTGTTATTTGTTTGTCTTGGGTTAGAGGTAGGACTGTTACCTACTTATTAGGGTGAGCAAAAAAAACCGAAAAACCGAAACCGAATCGAAAAACCGAAAAAACCGAATCGAAAAAAGTGACCGAATATAATAACCGATGGTTTGGTATTTACGTTTTCAAAAACCGAAAAGTTTCGGTTTTCATCCAAAAACCGAACCGTTAAAACCGAACCAAACCAAACCATTTTATTATATAAAAAAATATAAATATAATATAATACAAATAAATAAGTAATATATCAAAATTATAAATTAATATATTTATCTTATTGTTTATACGCGTGTTTGATATATATCTGTACATACTTGACAATATATCATTACAAATGTGACAATAATCGATAATCGTTTATATGCATGTTCACTTGCATGTGTTTTTATCTTATATTTTATTAATATGTGTGTAATAAAAGATTAGAAATTTGGGATAAACATTATTAGGCTTAGATTGAAAATAAAGAAAAAAACTATTTTTTCACGCAAAAAAAGCTTTTTAATCTAAATCGAACGTACCCAAATATAAACGGTTTTAAAACCGAAAAAACCGAAAAACCGAACCGAAACCAGTTATAAACAGCAAAAACCGAACCGCCCAATACCGAACGGTTTAGGTTTTTTGTTTTTTTAAAACCGAATATGTCGGTTCGGTTTCAGTTTTAACCAAAAACCGACCCAAACCGAACCGTGCACACCCTACCTACTTACCTAGACTCCTGCATTGATGAGATATTGTCATGACATTTGTGTCACCTTTTATGACATTTCTTGTAACAACCCATTTTGGAAATGGAATCTTACGCATAATCATGGCGTGTCATCAAAGCATACAAGGATAAATGTCTGAAATGTGTATAATGCAAGTTCGTTTTCTCAGTTCTTAACTAATAGAAAGTCCAATCAATATCAAATTTATAATTGTTTTTGGTTGTTCAAGCTTGCTTGGTAATCTATTACTAATTCAAACAACACTAAGTAAAAATGAAAAAATATAAACCTACTTATACGTAAAACAAATTGCAAATTCCAAATTTTATTCAAGTAAAATATTAAAATGCAAAATATAAAACTATAAGGACTAAAAATGTAAAACAGTTAACTATAAGGACTTAACTTGTAAAAATTCTAACAAACTAACCAAATGTTAACAATCTAACAAACTTTTAAACTGAAATTTAACTAACTAACAAATCCAGGGACCAAGTTTTGCAAATTCCAGAAATTTAGAAAGATTAGCTAGGTTTAAACACTAATTAAACTCCTAGGGACTAAAGTGCAAATTTCCAAACTTATAACCAAAAACGGGCTCAATGAAAGAATAAGCTCGTTTGAGCTTATTTCTCAACCAAATAAGCTGAAATCACTTGCAAAACTTCTAAAATCCAATTACAACTATGTGTGTTCAAGGAAATAAGCTAAAAGTTCAAGATAAGCAAAAGAGTGCTTATCAATAAGCTCAAAATAAGCTACAGCTTAATCCAAACATCCACAACTTGATTTTTGTAAAGAAAATGAATAAGCACGTGATTTAAAGCAGGGGAAATCAAACTAGAACAAATTTCATCCACTAATAAGCCAGATATCTGAAAATAAGCTCAAATGAGCTTATGTTGACCAAACGTTGACCAGATTTTTGAAAAAGCTCAAAATCTCAAAACTTCATATCCAAACCTTTCTAAACTGATTTGTGAAAGAAAATAAGGACTTTTATGAAGTGGATTATTAGAACTAGTAAAACAGTAAGCTAATCACATCAGAGAATGCAAAATGCTCAGTTCTTGACTAATAAGCTGTTTTCTAGCTTATTTCTGAAAACTGTAGGATTTCCTCTTAAAGTCTGAAAGATTATGTTATAAGCTATAACTAGAAACTGGTTTGAACAAATTTCATTAAGATTTGAAAGAGAAATAAGCAATTGAATCTGACAATTTTTGAACTAAAAGCTGTTTAAAGGAATGACCCAAACTTTTTATCAACCAATTGCCTTTTTGACTATTATATTGACTAGTAAAAGACGTAGAATCAATTGTTAACTCCTAAGGACTGCAAATGATCACTTAAAATCCAATTAACAACACTTGAATACTGATTAATAGCTAGTCCCAAACACACCTTATCTGGTTTTGATCAAACTTTTACAAAGGATTTTTGAGCTATGATTAGAACTGAATTAAGAGCTATAGCAGACTTGTTTTAATGCACAAAATGAAAGCTAATGAGACTGAATTTAAACAATAACCAAGTCTAGAACTAAAAGTAGCTAATGAACTAAAGATTACTGAAAATGAGCTTAAAACTACAAGATTGAACACAAGTGAATAGGAATGAAGTAACTAAACTATAACACTCAAACACATTCAAACAACAACTGATCAAGTATTATCAAGCAGCCATCAAAGTTATCTAAGAAATGAGCAGGCAAGAACTGTTTAGAGGAACAAAAATCAGAAACTTGAAACCTATTGTAGAGATCCTTTGGGTAGAAGAGGAGCGCTGAGCTCTCTTGCCCTAGTGATACCACCACCTATCACTAGCTATCAACTCAAATCAACAACCAAAACAGCTACAATTCTTCATTCTGCAATGAAAACTTCAAGAACTAGGAATGAACTGAATTTTTGATCAAACAGCAACCAATCTTCAACAAAGTCAGTTATGATCAATGTATGATCATAACAAACTTCAAACAGCAACAATGTGATCAAACAACAGCAGTAAAGTAGCAGGAATTGAAGAACAAGATTTGGCGGGAAAACTTGGATTTGAAATTTTATTTATGAATTCAGTTACAAATGGTAGTTACAAGCTAACAAACTAATTAACCAACTCAAGAGTGTGTCAAACTCTTGAGAGGTTAGGTAGAATGAGGGAAAAGTGAAAAGGAAATTTAAGAAACTAGGTGTTTTCAAAATTAAGCTACAATGACAAATGAAGTACAAGTTGTGTATTTATAGGCTAGACTTGAGAGTTTGTTGGAGATGTGACGTGTTCAGGCCAATCATTGCTTGACACGTGGAGGAATTCTGCATACCCACTTTGAAGGTGATGAACATCTTTTGGGGGTTTTTGATCCAATGGTTTATATGTTAATTGGTTAACACCATTGGATTCGTCTCTTCAAAACGAGCAACTTTGATGTTTTGATCTTCTTCTGAAATGCATTCTATCAAAAACGCGATCTGGAAAATATTTCTTGTGAAGGAGAAGGACACGTGGAAGCTTTTAATTGGTGGAGAAAGAGTGTTGCGGATCACACTGTTGGGATTTGGTTATTAATTGTGACGGCTGTAGTGGATATTAATTACTTGATCCGTGTGACCCCTTTACTCTCTTCTCATTGGTTCTCTTCCTTGTGACATGGATTAATCTTAATTAACTTTCCAAAATTGGCAGAATAAGCCCCTTAACTTGGCAGATTTCTCTTTAAGGCTAGAAACTTCATTCCTTTGACAATTTTGGCCCTTCAACTTTGATTCTTCAACAAAATGACCCTTTGACTTGATTGACTTTGTAGTTTGACCAGGTTTGACTTGGATCTTGACTTTGCAGTATTTGCACTTTAAGTCCCTCAACTTTCAAGACTTGTCAAGATAGGTCCTTGAGCTTTGAAAACTTGTCACTTGTGATCCTTCCTTGTCTTTTTCATCCTTTTGAGCTTGGTTTTGCCTTGTTTGCTTGAAATTATATCCTTTTACCTACATAAGATCACACAAACACAAACATACCACATAACACTGCTTTTTACAATATAAACGGGTATTTTGCTTCATGTTTTAGGGTTATTTGTTGATAAAAGGATATGAGTTTAAGCTCATATCAAATTCCCCTACACTTGAGCATTGCCATGTCCTCATGCAATATTATCTTTTAAGGCTTAAAAATTTACATTTCCCTCATAATTAATCCACCTTGGCCATATGAGATGCACCTACACTACTCTAAACTAGATGATGCATGATTTTGACTTTTAACAATGCAATGGATCAAAATACAATTCTATCTATATCTTTTTGATTTTTCTTGAAATGGTTTTGATGGAAATAACTCATAAAGAACTCAATGACTTGGATTAGGGCTTGGGTACCATGGACACTTATCACCCTCAAGTTTCACTTTCCCCATACCAAGCTAGTAAATGGAATCATTGCATTCACAAGTAAAAAGTGCATCAACTTATTCATGACAATTGAATGTGGAACCGGTTATTATTTGAGCAAATTGCTTGTGGGCAAATTTGTCATTATTCAAGCGTGAAATATAAGAAGTGTAAAATCCAAAAATAAGGAAGGACGGTTTTAATCCTAAGTAATCTTCTCATCCATTACTTGAAAAACCGCTCACAATTAATATAAGTCCGTTTTAAGAGTAATAAGTCATTCGCCTTATGTGTAAAATCCTCATGCCATGCTTTCATAAGTAACTACACACTCGCTAAGGAAAGAAAAATAAAACTCACGCAATAATTTACATCCGCATCTTTTTGAGATTTTGGATCTTCAACCCCGCAACCCGTCAAGGTAATATTGGATTGGAGCAATCTATTGAATCCCCGCAACCCGTCAAGGTAATATTAGAACTCAATAGTCACTATAATTAACACCACACTGCCCCTCTTGGGAGTCTTGTATTATTTTTTTTTTTTCTTTTTTTTTTTTTTTTCTTTTTTTTTTTCTAGCCACTCATTTTTTTTTTTATAAGCCGCTCTTATTTTTCTTTATTCCTCACAAAGAAATTTGAAAAGAAGAAAAGGAAAAACACCCGCTAAATATGGAGCATGACACAATTCTAGTACACATAAAACGTGCTAACTTAGAATCTTAAGACGTACTCATATCAACCATGAATGATTAGCCAAAAATGCATAAGAGATTACGAACCAATTAAAACCGTACTTGATTATTTATTAACAATTATATACAAGCGAAGAAAATAGAGGTCAAGAAGAGAAGGGTTTAGCCACAAGTAATTGCCATGAAGTCTATCTAGCCCTTTTACACTTGCTTCAACTCTATCATTTCCCATTCTCCACAAATTTAAAATTTCAAAGAATGAAATTGGTGGAAGCTTAGCCTAATAGACCAATGAAGGACTACATGGTTAAGGATACTAGCTAGAGAGTGCTAAAATAAGCAAACTCGGGTTGAGTCAAAATATCCATAGCGGGCCTAATATGTCAAAGAAATCTAAATTTGTTAAAACCATGTTTTATTTTATTTTCTTTTTTATATATTTTTGATGAAAAATAAAAGAAGAAATATATACAATGCAAATGTGTTATGCAAATGAAAAGTGAATGATGCAAAAATTATCAATGCATATTTTTGTTGGCCAAAGTAGATCAAAAATTTGAAAAATGTTGAAAATCCAATTTTCCATGTTATCATGCAAGACAATGACAAGTTCTAGGTAAGGTCACTTCGATAGAAGACCCCCCTACACTTAAGTTAAACATTGTCCTCAATGTTTAAGAGCATGGAAGTATAAAAACTTCCCCTACACTTATGACAATGAATAGACTTTGCTTAACCCAAGTTAAGGAAAGGACTACTATTAGTGAAATCAAGTTTAAGCACAAGGTGTCAATGAAAAATCACTAAAGTAACGAAGTGAACCGGATACAAGGGCCTTCTCCATAAGCTCCAAAGCATGAAATGAGTGAGCAACCCTACAAACAAGCATGAAGACAAAAGAAGGTCTCCCCTACACTTATCTCCAAATCTATGCCTTTATTTCTAACCTACAACACTCTAACCTAGTTATACGATGCTTGAGTTAATGAGTCTCTAGCTCGACTCGTCCCTCAATGAATTAATTCATGGGGAAAATGGGGACCTCTTGGACCATTTCAACGGAAATGTCCTCCCCAAAGTAATGCTTAACACGGTGACCATTCACTTTAAAATTTGGACCATCGGGTTGGGACAACTCAAGAGTTTCATATGGAAACACTTGAGCAATAGTGAATGGACCGGACCATCTCGACTTAAGCTTGCCCGCAAAAAGCTTCAATCTTGAGTTAAAGAGGAGAACCGGCTCTCCAACTTTGAACTCACGATTCTTAATCTTAGCATCATGCAATTTCTTAGTCTTTTCCTTATATAGCAAAGAATTCTCATAGGCATTGGCTCTCAACTCATCCATCTCATTGAGTTGATCTTTCCTATGTGAACCGGCTTGGTTTAAATCAAAGTTAGCCCACTTGAGAGCCCAAGATGCCTTATGTTCTAACTCAAATGGGAGGTGGCACGCTTTTCCATAGACAAGCCTATAAGGAGTACAACCAATTGGTGTCTTAAAAGCCGTTCTAAACGCCCACAAAGCATCATCAAGCTTATCCGACCAAGAAGCTCTATGCTCTCCCACCGTTCTCTCTAAAATTCTCTTTAAACCACGATTTGTGACCTTGGTTTGACCATTTGTTTGAGGGTGATACGCGGTAGAAAGTCTATGATTCACTCCATATTTCTTCATAACTCTCGTGAATTGATCATTACAAAAGTGAGTACCACGATCACTTATGATGGCCCGAGGTACACCAAATCTAGCAAACAATTGTTTCAAGAACTTTACAACCACTCTAGCATCATTAGTAGGTAAGGCTTTAGCCTCCACCCACTTAGACACATAATCCACCGCCACAAGTATATACTTGTTTCCCTTAGAGGATGGAAAAGGTCCCATGAAATCTATTCCCCATACATCAAATATCTCACACTCTTGGATAAAATTTTGTGGCATCTCATCACGTTGTGTAATTTTTCCTTGTCTTTGACAAACATCACAAAATTTCACCATCTCTTGAGCATCCTTGTAAATGGAAGGCCAATAGTAACCCGAATCAAAGACTTTCTTAGCGGTGTAGTTAGGCCCAAAATGTCCACCCGTAGGTCCTTTATGACATGCCTCTAAGATTTTAAATGCTTCGGGCCCATCTACACACCGTCTAATGATTTGGTCCGCACATTGCCTAAAAAGATATGGATCATCCCAAAAGTAATACTTAACTTCCTTAAGAAACTTTTTCTTTTGTTGGTAAGTAAGACCCTCAATAAGCACATTGCCCACAAGATAGTTTGCAATATCCGCAAACCAAGGTGTGGCATCCTCTTGGGAAGAGATAGACATGAGCTCCTCTAATGGAAAGGATTCATTGATTTCTTGATGTGGGAAATCTCCTTGAAAAGGATGCTCAAGTCTACTCAAATGATCCGCCGCTAAATTCTCGGCCCCTTTTTTATCACGAATCTCTATCTTAAACTCTTGAAGCAACAAAACCCATCTCAAAAGCCTAGGCTTAGCATCTTGTTTTGTCATAAGATACTTGAGAGCGGAATGATCCGTATACACTATGGTCTTGGAAAGCACAAGGTATGGTCTAAACTTCTCAAAAGCATATACTATAGCAAGCAACTCTTTTTCCGTGGTAGTGTAATGAAGTTGTGCACCGGTCATGGTTTTACTCGCATAGTGTATAGGTTGGAAATGCTTATTAACTCTTTGTCCTAAGACGGCCCCCACCGCATAATCACTAGCGTCACACATAAGCTCAAAAGGTAATTCCCAATTTGGAGAAACCAAAACGGGAGCCTTTGTCAATTTTTCCTTAAGTGTCTCAAAAGATTCTAAACAAGCTTGGTCAAAAATGAAAGGAGCCTCTTTCTCCAAGAGATGAGTCATCGGTCTAGCTATCTTAGAGAAATCTTGTATAAAGCGCCTATAAAAACCCGCATGACCTAAGAAACTCCTCACACCTTTAACCGAGGTGGGTGGTGGAAGCTTAGCAATCACATCAATTTTGGCACGATCAACTTCTAATCCCTTATTGGATATCTTGTGTCCTAAAACAATTCCCTCTTTTACCATAAAGTGACATTTCTCCCAATTAAGCACCAAACGTGTTTCCTCACAACGCTTAAGCATTCTCTCAAGATTGGTGAGACACGAGCTAAAGGAGTTCCCAAATACGGAAAAGTCATCCATAAAAACCTCCATGGTTTGCTCTATCATATCATGGAAAATTGCCATCATGCACCTTTGAAACGTCCCCGGTGCATTACATAGGCCAAAAGGCATCCTCTTGTAAGCAAATGTACCGTATGGACAAGTGAATGTGGTCTTTTCTTGATCTTTAGGGTCAATTGGGATTTGGAAATAACCCGAAAAGCCATCAAGAAAACAATAGTACTCATTTCCCGCTAAGCGTTCAAGCATTTGATCCATAAAGGGAAGCGGAAAATGGTCTTTCCTAGTTGCCTCATTGAGTTTTCTATAATCAATGCAAACTCTCCAACCGGTTACAAGTCTCGTAGGAATAAGCTCATTGTTCTCATTAGGCACCACGGTGATTCCACCCTTCTTTGGAACACAATGAACCGGGCTAACCCATGGAGAGTCGGAAATGGGGTAAATCATACCCGCATCTAAGAGTTTAATCACTTCCTTCTTAATAACCTCATGAATTTTTGGGTTAACTCTCCTTTGGTTTTGAATGGCGGGTTTATAATCATCCTCCATAAGGATTTTGTGAGTACAAAAATGTGGATCAATTCCCCTTATGTCGGATATTTTCCATGCTAAAGCTTTCTTATGTTTCTTAAGGACTTCAATAAGTTGCTCCTTCTCATCCTCTTTCAATTCCTTAGCAATAATCACCGGTAATTGGTCTTTTCCTTCTAAGAAAGCATATTCTAAGTGGGATGGAAGTTCCTTAAGTTCAATGGGAGGTGGACTCTCTATGGAAGGTTTCACTATGGAAGGTTCCTCAATGGTAATCTCTTGTGGAAAAGGGGAAGGAATAGGGTCCTCATTGAGCAACTTTTGGATTGTAAGAATATCTTCTTCCCAATTAATGGGAGAATCATCATCACCAAGAAAGTTGGACTCAAATTCCTCCAAGAGGAAATCACTCTCTCCAAAAGGTGTTAAAGAGGGAGCAATTGAGGCCACGGTTTCAACATGTGGAATCTCATCACTAGCATTCTTACAAGCATCATGAAAGTGTTCATTACACACTTCATCTAGCACATCCACAATGTTAATCGTCTCACAAGGTCTAGACTCCTTAACCTCTTTTCTATCACAAACTTTCCCTAACTTAAACACCACTTTCTCATCCTCTACTCTCATAATTAATTCTCCTTCCGCCACATCTATCAAGGTACGACCCGTTCTCAAAAACGGTCTACCAACAATCAAAGGCACTCTAGGATCCATGTCATAATCGACCACTACAAAGTCGGCCGGAAAGGTAAACTTATCCACACCTACAAACACATCTTCCGCTATACCTACGGGGTGAGCTATGGTTCGGTTGGCTAGTTCAAGAGTCATCCTAGTGGGGGTGAGCTCGGGAAGAGAGAGTTGTTTCCAAACCGATAAAGGCATGAGATTTATGCTTGCCCCTAAATCCGCCAAAGCCATGCAATTTTCAACACCGGGAAAATTACAAGGTATCAAGAAGCGCCCCGGATCTCCAAGTTTTGTTGGTAAGGTTTTAAGTAACACCGCGGAACAATTTTCATTAAGTGATGTGTTGGGCAAGTCAACCAATTTTTCTTTGTTTGAGAGCAAATCCTTGAACATCTTAGCAAACTTTGGCATATAAGCAAGAGCTTCCGCAAAGGATATGTTGATATTGAGTTGCTTGAACATCCTTAAGAAATTGGAGACTTGTATGTCATCTTTGTTCTTTAACTTGTCCTTTTTCAACCTTGAAGGGTATGGAAGAGTAGGTTTGGGTGTAGGTGGAATAGGTGTTGTAGTGGAAGATTTGTCTTTGTTAGCCTCTTCATTGGGAAGTGTGGAAGGTGAAGGAGAAGTATGAGGTGGTTGAGAAGGTGTGTTTGAGTGAATAGGAGCACTTTGAGGAGGTGGAGTAGAAGTAGAAGGCTTATCACAAGTAGGAGCACAAGTGGGTTGAACAATAGTAGGTTTAGGAGGTGAAGGATCCTTTGTTGTTGTACCACTTCTTGTTGTAATAGCATTGACATTGGCCCTAGGATTTGTTTGTGTGTTGGAAGGTAAAGCTCCTTGTGGTCTTTGATTTAATGCCATGAAAAGCTTATTGAATTGGTCATTCATTTTCTTGTCCATAGCTTGGAATTTCTTCTCATTCTCTTGATTCATCTTTTGCAAAAGATCCATTGTGTTTAACTCTTGTGGCACATAACCTTGAAAACCTTGAGGTTGGAAAGGTAAAGGTTGAGAGGTAAATCCTTGATTTGGTGGATAAAAGGTACTTGCTTGAGGTTGAAAGTGATTTGGTGCCTTGTAGTTATTTCCTTGGTATGGTTGTCTTTGCCCTTGATTCCTTGCTAGAAGTTGAGGAGGATTTTGTGGAATTTAGGTGGGTGGTTGGGGTGGAAAGCCGGGTGGAGTAAGGTAATTTTGGGATTTGTAAGAAAGGTTATTTGGATTGATGTTAGGCTTGAAGTGTTCACGGTGTTCCTCTTGGTAAGCATAGCATTCCCCTTGATACCCTTGCACCTTGTCACATTGTTCATAAGAGTGAGGGCCTCCACAAGTAACACAAGAAATGGTGATGGCATTCACATTGTTTGAGGACTTGTTCAATGTCATGCTCTTAAAATCTTGAATCATGCCTTGAGTCATTTCTTGTCCTTGTTTGACTTGTTGAAGAATCTCTTGAAGAATTTGGATTTCACAAGGGGTTTTAGAAGTATTTTGGATCACATGAACTCTTTCTTCAAATGGATCGTTTGTTTGAACCATTGCCTTAGTCTCAATAATGGTCAAAGCCTCTTGGTATGTCTTGAAATGAATACTCCCTCCCGCGGAAGCATTTAGTGAATCTTGGTGGTGAGGTTTGAGGCCATTGTAGAAGGTATTGATTTGGGTTAGATCATCCATTCCATGATTAGGGCATCGCCTCAACAACTCACTATACTCTTCCCAAGCATCACCAAAGGATTGACTAGGTTTTTGTGTAAAGCCCATAATCATATTTCTCAAAGCCATAGTCTTTTGTGGAGGAAAGAATTTGTTCAAAAACTTAGTGGTAAAACCATCCCATGTGGTGATACTATCGGGTGGTTGGGTGTCTAACCAATGCTTAGCACTACCATCTAGTGAAAATGATACTAACAACAATCTAATGACATCCGGTGGAACCCCATTATGCTTAATGGTATTGCAAAGTGAAAGGAATCTCTTAAGATGAGCATGGGGATCCTCATTTTGTTTTCCATAGAAAGGTGATGCAGCAACCATATTGATCATAGATGTATGTAGCTCAAATGTGTTAGCGGGATAGTCGGGAATCTTAATGGCACTAACAAATCCATGAATGTTGGTTTGCATACGTTCAAACAAAGTACGGTTATCAACAGCCATGGCTCCTTGTGGTGGTGACAAAGCACGATTCTCGTGATCGGCTTGGTGGACGATGGTGGTCTTACTCTTTCTTTTCTTCTTCCTTTTCGGAGGAAGAGGTTGTACACCAATCGGTATTTGTGCACGCCCGCGAGTGAGCATGCAACTCAATACGAGGAATGAGAGAGAAGCTCTCGTGTGACTTTGAAAAGAATAAGATTATCCTCTTCGAGTTTCGATATTAAATATCCACAAGAAAGTAACAATATATGTAATACTACTTTGGGTGCAAGACCCTCAATGAAGCTTTCCTTCTTAGAATACTCCCAAGTGAACGGGGGGTTAGGTGGCGCGAAGCACTTAAGTACCTATTGACCCTTAGATGGCATTTTATAGCACATCGCCTTTCTATTCACTTAAATGTTCGTATTCTTCGAATTATTGCTTATTGAGAGTATTTATCTATTCTTGCTTTATTTTGTTTGATCGATACGCGTGTCAAGGACCGGAGCGCCCCTCAACACGGTGTATTGCCTCGGCAATACTTATGGAAGATATGTAGATTGATTGTTCTTATACGTATACGTATGTACTTATAATAATATATGGAAAATATTTTTGTATTTATGAGTTTTTTTTTTAAAGGAAAATACTATATGTACATAAAAACCGAGAGAATCCAATAATATATATTTTTGGGTGCAATCTCTTAGGAAAAAGATTGCTTTTTGGATTTTTTTAATTTTTTTGGTCAATTCTTTAGGAAAAGAATTGTTTTGTTAATTTTTTAGTTTTTATATATTTTTATATTTTTGATTTTTTATTTGTTTTTGATTTATAATACGTAAAAATAACGTTCACAAAGTGAACGGATCCCAAAAGCCAATGAAAACCGTCAATCGATAGTCTCTCGTGTAGTCAAAGAACCGGCAGCGGCGCCATTTGAAATGTGTATAATGCAAGTTCGTTTTCTCAGTTCTTAACTAATAGAAAGTCCAATCAATATCAAATTTATAATTGTTTTTGGTTGTTCAAGCTTGCTTGGTAATCTATTACTAATTCAAACAACACTAAGTAAAAATGAAAAAATATAAACCTACTTATACGTAAAACAAATTGCAAATTCCAAATTTTATTCAAGTAAAATATTAAAATGCAAAATATAAAACTATAAGGACTAAAAATGTAAAACAGTTAACTATAAGGACTTAACTTGTAAAAATTCTAACAAACTAACCAAATGTTAACAATCTAACAAACTTTTAAACTGAAATTTAACTAACTAACAAATCCAGGGACCAAGTTTTGCAAATTCCAGAAATTTAGAAAGATTAGCTAGGTTTAAACACTAATTAAACTCCTAGGGACTAAAGTGCAAATTTCCAAACTTATAACCAAAAACGGGCTCAATGAAAGAATAAGCTCGTTTGAGCTTATTTCTCAACCAAATAAGCTGAAATCACTTGAAAAACTTCTAAAATCCAATTACAACTATGTGTGTTCAAGGAAATAAGCTAAAAGTTCAAGATAAGCAAAAGAGTGCTTATCAATAAGCTCAAAATAAGCTACAGCTTAATCCAAACATCCACAACTTGATTTTTGTAAAGAAAATGAATAAGCACATGATTTAAAGCAGGGGAAATCAAACTAGAACAAATTTCATCCACTAATAAGCCAGATATCTGAAAATAAGCTCAAATGAGCTTATGTTGACCAAACGTTGACCAGATTTTTGAAAAAGCTCAAAATCTCAAAACTTCATATCCAAACCTTTCTAAACTGATTTGTGAAAGAAAATAAGGACTTTTATGAAGTGGATTATTAGAACTAGTAAAACAGTAAGCTAATCACATCAGAGAATGCAAAATGCTCAGTTCTTGACTAATAAGCTGTTTTCTAGCTTATTTCTGAAAACTGTAGGATTTCCTCTTAAAGTCTGAAAGATTATGTTAGAAGCTATAACTAGAAACTGGTTTGAACAAATTTCATTAAGATTTGAAAGAGAAATAAGCAATTGAATCTGACAATTTTTGAACTAAAAGCTGTTTAAAGGAATGACCCAAACTTTTTATCAACCAATTGCCTTTTTGACTATTATATTGACTAGTAAAAGACGTAGAATCAATTGTTAACTCCTAAGGACTGCAAATGATCACTTAAAATCCAATTAACAACACTTGAATACTGATTAATAGCTAGTCCCAAACACACCTTATCTGGTTTTGATCAAACTTTTACAAAGGATTTTTGAGCTATGATTAGAACTGAATTAAGAGCTATAGCAGACTTGTTTTAATGCACAAAATGAAAGCTAATGAGACTGAATTTAAACAATAACCAAGTCTAGAACTAAAAGTAGCTAATGAACTAAAGATTACTGAAAATGAGCTTAAAACTACAAGATTGAACACAAGTGAATAGGAATGAAGTAACTAAACTATAACACTCAAACACATTCAAACAACAACTGATCAAGTATTATCAAGCAGCCATCAAAGTTATCTAAGAAATGAGCAGGCAAGAACTGTTTAGAGGAACAAAAATCAGAAACTTGAAACCTATTGTAGAGATCCTTTGGGTAGAAGAGGAGCGCTGAGCTCTCTTGCCCTAGTGATACCACCACCTATCACTAGCTATCAACTCAAATCAACAACCAAAACAGCTACAATTCTTCATTCTGCAATGAAAACTTCAAGAACTAGGAATGAACTGAATTTTTGATCAAACAGCAACCAATCTTCAACAAAGTCAGTTATGATCAATGTATGATCATAACAAACTTCAAACAGCAACAATGTGATCAAACAACAGCAGTAAAGTAGCAGGAATTGAAGAACAAGATTTGGCGGGAAAACTTGGATTTGAAATTTTATTTATGAATTCAGTTACAAATGGTAGTTACAAGCTAACAAACTAATTAACCAACTCAAGAGTGTGTCAAACTCTTGAGAGGTTAGGTAGAATGAGGGAAAAGTGAAAAGGAAATTTAAGAAACTAGGTGTTTTCAAAATTAAGCTACAATGACAAATGAAGTACAAGTTGTGTATTTATAGGCTAGACTTGAGAGTTTGTTGGAGATGTGACGTGTTCAGGCCAATCATTGCTTGACACGTGGAGGAATTCTGCATACCCACTTTGAAGGTGATGAACATCTTTTGGGGGTTTTTGATCCAATGGTTTATATGTTAATTGGTTAACACCATTGGATTCGTCTCTTCAAAACGAGCAACTTTGATGTTTTGATCTTCTTCTGAAATGCATTCTATCAAAAACGCGATCTGGAAAATATTTCTTGTGAAGGAGAAGGACACGTGGAAGCTTTTAATTGGTGGAGAAAGAGTGTTGCGGATCACACTGTTGGGATTTGGTTATTAATTGTGACGGCTGTAGTGGATATTAATTACTTGATCCGTGTGACCCCTTTACTCTCTTCTCATTGGTTCTCTTCCTTGTGACATGGATTAATCTTAATTAACTTTCCAAAATTGGCAGAATAAGCCCCTTAACTTGGCAGATTTCTCTTTAAGGCTAGAAACTTCATTCCTTTGACAATTTTGGCCCTTCAACTTTGATTCTTCAACAAAATGACCCTTTGACTTGATTGACTTTGTAGTTTGACCAGGTTTGACTTGGATCTTGACTTTGCAGTATTTGCACTTTAAGTCCCTCAACTTTCAAGACTTGTCAAGATAGGTCCTTGAGCTTTGAAAACTTGTCACTTGTGATCCTTCCTTGTCTTTTTCATCCTTTTGAGCTTGGTTTTGCCTTGTTTGCTTGAAATTATATCCTTTTACCTACATAAGATCACACAAACACAAACATACCACATAACACTGCTTTTTACAATATAAACGGGTATTTTGCTTCATGTTTTAGGGTTATTTGTTGATAAAAGGATATGAGTTTAAGCTCATATCAATGTCTAAGCATTATTTGACCATAAAAGGGAAATACCGGAATCAAACATCGGTAACCCCAAAGTAGAGCTCATCACACACAAACATAAATACTGTAAAAGGAAAGGACGAAACAATGTCCATTGCAAGCTGTATTAAAGTAAAGGAAATGCATAAAGTAAAGAAAGACAGTAAAGCTTCCAGTCCATATGCACGTACGTTTGAGATCTATGAGCGTCCCTGAGTACCTGCCGTTTTAGGAACATGAAAAGGAAAACGGCTGAGCAAGACGCTCAGTGCACGGATGTACAATATAGCATGAAATAGGATAAGCATGTAACATATAACAGCGGAAGACTAAGTTTTGAGTAGACTTGTTAAGTATTGAGAAAACTGGTTTTATAGTTTGAAAAGCCTTATGTTTATCTTATGAAAACTGTTTTAACATATATATAACATAGCCCATATAGGTCATGAAAAGGTCACGTGCATGAATACTTGGAGGGGTGACCTCATCATGCTGATTAGAGGGGATGCCTCTATATAATATACTGGTCTGGGTAGGAGGGATCAACTCCTTGTGAAGGATGCAAGGCACACACCACATTCACCATGAAATACTGAATAAAACATGTAACTAGGATGCACCCATACGCCCCACATGATATAATAATATGGCCAAAATTGAAAGGGACGCCACGAGCAATCACTCCGCCGTGGGGAAGTCATAACATTGGTGCCTCCAATGGTATGGTTATGGTACCTCCATAACTAGGTAAAACTGGTCATGCTTGTATATGGCTATAGATTATGCTAATTAAACATAAGCAGTTCAAAACAATAAAACAAATACTGGGGAAAACAGTTGGCTGCATACGGGGAAATCCTAATAAGGAAAGAATGTCCATACTGAAAGGACGGGAATCCGTACCTCAAGTCCAGTGAATGAACGGAAGAAAGACTCCTACTTCTGGATCACTAACGCTACATGAATACACACGTGTATAAGTATCGAATCACTGATTCCGTACTGGGTTTTATGTCTCATCTTAGCTTACTTTGTATGTTTTAGGTCATGGTTTACTGTTTAAAGCCCTATCTGTGTTTACCTTGTACTCTGATTAATCTGATAAGTATTACTGGTAATTCATGTATTATTATACTTACTGTGTAATAATAAGTAACTTTCCAAAAATAGCAGGTTTCCAAAAATAGAAAGTTTCCAAAAATAGAAAGTTTCCAAAAATAGAAAGTTTCCAAAAATAGAAAGTTACCAAAAATAGAAAGTTTCCAAAAATAGAAAGTTTCCAAAAATAGAAAGTTTCCAAAAATAGAAAGTTTCCTAAAATAGAAAGTTTCCAAAAATAGAATTTACTGCTTAAAATAGATCAGTTTCTAAAAATAGAAAGTTTCCAAAAATAGATCAGCTGCCTTAATTAAATAAGTTTCCATAGAAGGTTTCCATGATTAGATTAGTTGCCTTATTTAATTAAGTTTCTATAAATAGAAGTTTCCATAATTAGAATTAAGCTGGTTGTATAAGCTAAAATATAAGTCTAAGTGTTTATAAGCTTATTTCTTAAGTCATATGATATAGTGTATAGTTTAATTATTATTTCATGCATTTTAATTAAACTATAGGTTAAGCATTTTAATTAAAGTATAACATGTTTTAATTAAAATGGAATAAATTACTTAGGTTAAAATGTATATTAATATGTATTAATAATATAACCTAAGTCATGTCTAAATTAATTAATTATAAGCATGTTTAAAATAATTAATTAATTATAACTTATAACATAAAAATACTTAGGTTAAATTAATATCATGCTAAATTAATAATTAAAAATAACCTAAGTCATGGTTTAATTAATATCTCATGTTATTAATTAATTTATATCCTAAGTTCATATTTCATAATATTAACATGTAGCATAAATCATGATTTAACCAACGAACCATGAATCGGGCATGAACTCGACACCGTACCCCGAGCCAACTCGGGGTACTTGTGTCCCCTTGCTGCCGTGGGTCCCACATGCACCAACCAAGACCAAAATGGTCTTGGTGGTGGTGGCTAAAAGCAAACCGACCCCCCCTCGGGTTGGTTATACTAGGCGGCCAAAAACAAACACCCTCATATAACAACCTTTGATTTTAATTAACCCCAAAACATGTTAGATCTATGTTTAATTATCATGTTTTAATAAGAATAACAATAACATGTTCATGAAAATAATCAAAGATTTAAAAAGAATTAAAAATAAAGGTTTAGAATGATATACCAATACGTAGCTTGGAAGAGGATGAACAAACACGGTTTATAGCAATGGTTTTCAAGATCAAAATCAACCAATCAACCACCTATGGTGGTCTTAGGGTGGCGGCACAAAGAGGACAAAAAGGGAGGAGAGAAAACCTTTTTAGGTTAAATGTTTATTTTGCTTGAAATGTAAAATGAAATGAAAAGTTACCATAACCCCCCCCCCCCCCCCTTTTCTTGTAAAAGTCCATGGGCTTAGCCCACCTTGTTATGTGTGCCGTGGGTATGGGGCCCCACATGGGGTACCCGTACCTTTTCTCGTGTCCCGATGTTTCGTGTTCGTTCGTGGTTAAACGTGTTCGTGTTTAAAGTGTTTCTGTTTATTTTATCATGTAGTTTATCGTATTATTTACACTCGTAATTAAGTACTTACGTAATTATTTTAGTTCGTGTTTTAAAATGGTGATCATGATTTAATTATGTTCACGTGAAATATCTATTAACTGTTTATCATGAGTTTGTACGTAATCGATACTTATCATGTCATACACGTATGCACTTGCTTGATTATTAGCACATGAATGTGATCAATACTAAATAGGGTAAGTTTTAATCTAGGACGTACGATCTTAAGGGCACTATTCATGGTAAAAGCATGCGGATTTTACAATTCTTCCCCCCTAAAAAGAATAATTCGTCCCCGAATTATAGATAAAGTAAACTGGAAAGAAGTAACATACCCGAACTTAAAATATGAAGTGAGGGTAAGAAGCCCGGATAGACTCCTCCGTTTCCCAAGTGGCTTCCCGCTCGGTATGGTCCCTCCAAAGAATTTTGACGAATGTAATCGTCTTCCTTCTCATGACTCGTTCTTGCCTGTCAAGAACTCGTTCGGGTTCCTCTATAAAAGTGAGATCTTCACGTATCTGTTCCAGTGGATACTGAACCATGTGAAGGGGATGATACTTGTACCCTCTGAGTAAGGACACATGAAACACGTTATGCACGTGCGAAAGCTGAGGAGGTAACGCCAATCGGTAAGATACTTCACCGATTCGTTCAATGATATCAAACGGTCCGATGAAACGAGGACTGAGTTTCCCTTTGATCTCGAAGCGTTTAACACCACGCGCCGGCGAAACCTTGAGGAAGACGTGGTCTCCCACATTAAAATTTATGTCCCTACGATGCTTATCAGCGTAACTCTTCTGACGTGACCGTGCTTCCTGCAGCTTCTGCTTAGCTACTTCGATCTTCTCATTGGTCATTTCTATAATTTCTGGTCCTTCGAGTGTTCGCTCTCCCACTTGATCCCAGCAGATTGGAGCGCGACACTTCCCGCCATACAACATTTCGAAAGGAGCACATTTGATACTTGCGTGCCAGCTGTTGTTGTATGCAAACTCGACCAAACAGATGTAATCGTCCCAATCACCTGTCCATTCCAACGCACACGACCTTAACATATCTTCCAATGTCTGAATCGTTCGCTCCGACTGTCCGTCCGTTTGAGGATGAAAGGCCGTACTCAGCTTAAGTTGTGTACCCCAAGCGTTTTGCAGACCTTTCCAGAATCGCGACGTGAAACGAGGATCTCTGTCTGAGACGATGCTGGAGGGAGCACCGTGGAGTCTCATGATCTCCCTTCTGTAAGTATTTGCGAGTTTACTTACCGGATCTTCCTTGCGTATCGGTAAGAAATGAGCTGATTTGGTGAGTCGATCGACGATGATCCATATGGCATCGTGCTTCTTCTTGGTAGGCGGAAGACCGGTAACAAAATCCATGGTGATTTTGTCCCACTTCCACTCTGGAATATCCAACGGTTGAAGGAGACCGCCCGATCGCTGATGCTCAATCTTAACCTGCTGGCAGGTAAGACATTTGGAGACATAAGTGGCTACATCCTGTTTCATACCACTCCACCAAAAGTACTGTCTGATGTCATGGTACATTTTTGTCGACCCAGGATGTATAGAAAATGAGGAGCTGTGAGCTTCAGCTAACAATGCTTCCCGGAGTTCTTGATTGTCAGGAACACAAAGTCTCATGCCCTGCCAAACGATACCGTCTGCGTCCATTCTGAATTCTGTCTGCTTCTCCAAGTTCTGAATTATCGCCCATATTTCTCCATCATCCTTCTGAGCTTCCTTGATCCTAGACAGTAACTCGGGTTCTACTCTAAGATTCGCCCAGTATCCATGCTGCCCACGTACCATAATTTCGATGTCTAGCCGCTCCAAGTCTCTTATGTTTTGTTCCTTGATTTCAATGCCGTTGATCATTCCGGACTTTCTGCTGAGTGCATCTGCTACTACATTAGCCTTTCCGGGATGATACTGTAGGTTAATATCATAATCCTTCAACAGTTCCAACCATCTCCTTTGTCTCATGTTCAATTCACGTTGAGTGAAGATATACTTCAAGCTCTTGTGATCCGTGAAAATGTCGCATGATTCTCCGTATAAGTAGTGCCTCCATATTTTCAATGCGAACACCACTGCAGCAAGTTCCAGGTCATGCGTAGGGTAGTTTTCTTCATAGGGCTTAAGCTGCCGTGAAGCATACGCGATCACTTTCCCATGTTGCATGAGAACACAGCCCAGTCCCTTCCCCGATGCATCGCTATAGATCTGAAATCCACCTGTACCAGATGGGAGAGTAAGAATAGGTGCAGATACTAACTTCTGCTTTAGGTCTTCGAAGCTCTTCTCTCGTTCTTCCGTCCAGACGAATTTCTCTCCTTTTCGCATCAGTTTGGTGAGAGGTAGTGCCAAACGGGAAAAGTTCTCCACGAATCTGCGATAATATCCAGCTAAGCCCAAGAAACTGCGGACTTCTGTCGCTGACGTTGGTCTTGGCCATTTAGTGATAGCCTCAACCTTCGCTGGGTCCATAGTGATCCCTTCTGCTGATACAATGTGACCTAAGAATGCCACTTTGTTTAACCAGAACTCACACTTGGAGAATTTTGCATACAGCTGCTTCTGACGAAGAATCTGTAGTACCGTACGGAGATGGTCTTCGTGTTCCTCCGTGGACTTTGAGAAAATCAGGATGTCGTCGATGAATACAATAACAAACTTATCAAGGAATTCATGGAAAATTCTGTTCATCAGATCCATGAATACTGCTGGAGCATTAGTCAGGCCGAATGGCATGACTACAAACTCATAATGGCCATAGCGGGTACGAAAAGCAGTCTTGGCAATATCCCGCTCTTTAACCCTTAGCTGATGGTAGCCTGACCTTAGATCGATCTTTGAGAAGTGTTTGGCTCCTTGAAGTTGGTCAAACAGATCATCTATACGTGGCAGTGGATATCTATTGCGGATGGTAATCTTATTAAGTTCACGGTAGTCTATGCAAAGTCGCATGCTGCCGTCCTTCTTCTTAACGAACAAGACCGGTGCGCCCCATGGAGATGCGCTTGGTCTAATGAACCCTTGCTCAAGAAGTTCATGCAGTTGGTCCTTCAGTTCTTTTAGCTCTATGGGAGCCATACGATACGGAGCCTTAGAGATTGGTTCAGCTCCTGGAACAAGGTCGATGTTGAACTCCACTTCTCGTGCAGGTGGTATGCCGGGGAGTTCAGCTGTGAAGACGTCTTGAAATTCCGAAACTACTGGTTGATCCTGAATCGATGGGGATTCAACATCCATGTCGTGAACCGTAGCTAGATAACCCTCACAGCCATGTGACAGTAATGCACGTGCTTGCAAGGTAGATATGACTTGTACAGACCGTCCGGGTATGAACCCGTTATGAATGTACTCTGGTGCATTAATGTCGCCGAAGATCACCCGATATGAGTGGCAGTCTATGGTAGCATGGTGCTTGGATAGCCAGTCCATGCCGAGAATAATATCGAACTCAATCATGTCTAGGGGAAGTGCATCTACTGCAGGAACTTTATCGTCAAACTCTAGAGGAAGACTCTTGTATACATGAGTTATTAATACAGAGTCCCTCAAAGGCGTGGAAATGGTAAGCCTATTTTCTAATGGCAAGGAAAGTGTCCTGATGTTCTTAGCATATGTAGTGGAAATAACTGAGTGAGTGGCACCCGTGTCGAAAAGAACACATGCGGCTTGGCCGCACATATACAAAATTCCAGTAATGGTAACTGTAGATTTGTTTGCCTGATCGCGAGATGTCGTGTAGACACGCCCAGTGGTAGGAGGCGGCTTATTATCAGCATGACCCGAGGTACCCTCCATCTCACCCTTACGGCAATCTCTCATACGATGGCCAGGGAGACCGCACTTGTAGCACGCGTCGGAATCACGACGACATGGGCTAGGGTGTCTGCGATGGCAAGTATTGCAAAGAGGATGAGTGAATCCTCCAGCAGGAGTCCTTGCTTGCTGAGGGCCTGCTGATGACAAAATGTGTTAAAATAAAGTATATGCACGAGTATAAGACATATGCATCATAAGATGTTCACCAGTGATAGCTGAACGGTTAGGCTGCGAACCCCTATGGTTCTGGTCCTTCCCGTTACCGTGGTTCCTGGTAGAGGTTAATATAGTGTCAGCATGAGAGATATAACATGAAATCATAAGAAGATGCGTAAATAGTAGGACCTGCTGTTGTTGGAGTGTCCAGCGTTGTTACGGTAATTATCATTACCGCTACGCCTTTCGACAACAGAACGGTCGTTAGTGTGACCGTTTCCTTTGGGCTGATGAGGCTGCTGCTGAGTAGCCGGCTAAGACCGGTCCCCAGTTTTCTGCTTGGAAGATAAAGTTTAAGAGATGATTATTGAACATATAATGATAGGATGCGGTTTGGTTACCGTTTGAATACGAAATGTTTACCTCTTGTCGGGTCTTTCAGCTTCCCCGAACTCATCTCGCTCCTGCAGCATCTCTAGCTTCCTTGCTGCGTCAGCCACTTGTGCTACTGTATTGAACGTAGCACACACCAGATTGTTCGCGACCGAGGTGCGAAGTGCCCACCTAAAGTGGTGTGCCTGGTCCTCAGGAGTACCAGCTGCTGCTCCCAGGAAACCAGCTAAGTGAAGAAAGCGCTGCATGAATTCGTTGTTATTCTCGCCCGCTCTCTGTCGTATCCCATGGTACTCTCGCTTGAGCTTGTCCTGCTCTGCCTTGGGAAAGAACTGTTCCATTACTCTCTCTTTGAATTGGGCCCATGTCAAACCAGCGACCCAATCATCACCTCCTTCCGATTGCGTCAAGGCTAGCCACCAGCTGAGTACATCGCCTTCAAACCGGTAGCATGCCAATCTCGCCTTGTATGCGGGGTCACAGCCCATAGCATTGAAAATCTTCTCGATATGAGTCAACCAGCTTTCAGCATCGCTGGGGCTATCAGTCTTTTCAAAAGCTCTAGGACGGAGCTTGTTGAATCTTTCCAGCCACACTGCTAGTGTCACTGGAGGAGGAGGAGGAGGTGCCTGATTCTGCTGCTGCTGATTGTTGGCAGCTTGGACTTCAGCACGGATGTCATTCCTCAGTTGAGGAAGCAAGGCTTGCATGGCAGCCTGAATTGTAGCATTGAGCTGCTCTTGCTCGCGTGTGAGAACCATCTGACAGTATAACATAAAACATATGATTAACAGTTCAAAACCTAAAATATAGATTATATATATACATGAAAAAAATTTTATACCAAAAATTTCACGAGAAAAATATTATGCAAGAAATTTTTTGTATGAATGCATGATGCAGTTTTATGAAAACTTTTGATGCTTGAGAGTGAACGCCTCTGGTCAGTTCACTCAAAACAAAAGACATATCAAGGGGACGCCTATGGGTCGGTCCCAAATCTAAAAGTTTCGATAAAACACATGCGACTAAATAGGGCCAGTCCTGTACCAACCATTACTTAGTCAAAAACCCTATAACAATGACATGTATATGTATGCTTAAAAAGGATGAATGCATGAAAACAATTGTCAGTTCTTGGAAGACCGTAGTGACTACCCACTAATCACAGGTCATATTTGAGAGCCTACAGGTCGAAGCCTTGGCTCTGATACCATAGATGTAACACCCCATTTTGGAAATGGAATCTTACGCATAATCATGGCGTGTCATCAAAGCATACAAGGATAAATGTCTAAGCATTATTTGACCATAAAAGGGAAATACCGGAATCAAACATCGGTAACCCCAAAGTAGAGCTCATCACACACAAACATAAATACTGTAAAAGGAAAGGACGAAACAATGTCCATTGCAAGCTGTATTAAAGTAAAGGAAATGCATAAAGTAAAGAAAGACAGTAAAGCTTCCAGTCCATATGCACGTACGTTTGAGATCTACGAGCGTCCCTGAGTACCTGCCGTTTTGGGAACATGAAAAGGAAAACGGCTGAGCAAGACGCTCAGTGCACGGATGTACAATATAGCATGAAATAGGATAAGCATGTAACATATAACAGCGGAAGACTAAGTTCTGAGTAGACTGGTTAAGTATTGAGAAAACTGGTTTTATAGTTTGAAAAGCCTTATGTTTATCTTATGAAAACTGTTTTAACATATATATACCATAGCCCATATAGGTCATGAAAAGGTCACGTGCATGAATACTTGGAGGGGTGACCTCATCATGCTGATTAGAGGGGATGCCTCTAATTAATATACTGGTCTGGGTAGGAGGGATCAACTCCTTGTGAAGGATGCAAGGCACACACCACATTCACCATGAAATACTGAATAAAACATGTAACTAGGATGCACCCATACGCCCCACATGATATAATAATATGGCCAAAATTGAAAGGGACACCACGAGCAATCACTCCGCCGTGAGGAAGTCATAACATTGGTGCCTCCAATGATATGGTTATGGTACCTCCATAACTAGGTGAAACTGGTCATGCTTGTATATGGCTATAGATTATGCTAATTAAACATAAGCAGTTCAAAATAATAAAACAAATACTGGGGAAAACAGTTGGTTGCATACGGGGAAATCCTAATAAGGAAAGAATGTCCATACTGAAAGGACGGGAATCCGTACCTCAAGTCCAGTGAATGAACAGAAGAAAGACTCCTACTTCTGGATCACTAACGCTACATGAATACACACGTGTATAAGTATCGAATCACTGATTCCGTACTGGGTTTTATGTCTCATCCTAGCTTACTTTGTATGTTTTAGGTCATGGTTTACTGTTTAAAGCCCTATCTGTGTTTACCTTGTACTCTGATTAATCTGATAAAGTATTACTGGTAATTCATGTATTATTATACTTACTGTGTAATAATAAGTAACTTTCCAAAAATAGCAGATTTCCAAAAATAGAAAGTTTCCAAAAATAGAAAGTTTCCAAAAATAGAAAGTTTCCAAAAATAGAAAGTTACCAAAAATAGAAAGTTTCCAAAAATAGAAAGTTTCCAAAAATAGAAAGTTTCCTAAAATAGAAAGTTTCCAAAAATAGAATTTACTGCTTAAAATAGATCAGTTTCTAAAAATAGAAAGTTTCCAAAAATAGATCAGCTGCCTTAATTAAATAAGTTTCCATAGAAGGTTTCCATGATTAGATTAGTTGCCTTATTTAATTAAGTTTCTATAAATAGAAGTTTCCATAATTAGAATTAAGCTGGTTGCATAAGCTAAAATATAAGTCTAAGTGTTTATAAGCTTATTTCTTAAGTCATATGATATAGTGTATAGTTTAATTATTATTTCATGCATTTTAATTAAACTATAGGTTAAGCATTTTAATTAAAGTATAACATGTTTTAATTAAAATGGAATAAATTACTTAGGTTAAAATGTATATTAATATGTATTAATAATATAACCTAAGTCATGTCTAAATTAATTAATTATAAGCATGTTTTAAATAATTAATTAATTATAACTTATAACATAAAAATACTTAGGTTAAATTAATATCATGCTAAATTAATAATTAAAAATAACCTAAGTCATGGTTTAATTAATATCTCATGTTATTAATTAATTTATATCCTAAGTTCATATTTCATAATATTAACATGTAGCATAAATTATGATTTAACCAACGAACCATGAATCGGGCATGAACTCGACACCGTACCCCGAGCCAACTCGGGGTACTTGTGTCCCCTTGCTGCCGTGGGTCCCACATGCACCAACCAAGACCAAAATGGTCTTGGTGGTGGCGGCTAAAAGCAAACCGAACCCCCCTCGGGTTGGTTATACTAGGCGGCCAAAAACAAACACCCTCATATAACAACCTTTGATTTTAATTAACCCCAAAACATGTTAGATCTATGTTTAATTATCATGTTTTAATAAGAATAACAATAACATGTTCATGAAAATAATCAAAGATTTAAAAAGAATTAAAAAGAAAGGTTTAGAATGATATACCAATACGTAGCTTGGAAGAGGATGAACAAACACGGTTTATAGCAATGGTTTTCAAGATCAAAATCAACCAATCAACCAATCAACCACCTATGGTGGTCTTAGGGTGGCGGCACAAAGAGGACAAAAAGGGAGGAGAGAAAACCTTTTTAGGTTAAATGTTTATTTTGCTTGAAATGTAAAATGAAATGAAAAGTTACCATAACCCCCCCTTTTCTTGTAAAAGTCCATGGGCTTAGCCCACCTTGTTATGTGTACCGTGGGTATGGGGCCCCACATGGGGTACCCGTACCTTTTCTCGTGTCCTGATGTTTCGTGTTCGTTCGTGGTTAAACGTGTTCGTGTTTAAAGTGTTTCTGTTTATTTTATCATGTAGTTTATCGTATTATTTACACTCGTAATTAAGTACTTACGTAATTATTTTAGTTCGTGTTTTAAAATGGTGATCATGATTTAATTATGTTCACGTGAAATATCTATTAACTGTTTATCATGAGTTTGTACGTAATCGATACTTATCATGTCATACACGTATGCACTTGCTTGATTAATAGCACATGAATGTGATCAATACTAAATAGGGTAAGTTTTAATCTAGGACGTACGATCTTAAGGGCACTATTCATGGTAAAAGCATGCGGGTTTTACATTTCTAATTCATATAGTTCTGTCTACAGACACGCTATTGTTGTGATGATATCCATGCGTCGCGTCCCATATTCCGCCATGGTGGGGTGTGACAGAATGGTATCAGAAACAATTGTTATAGAGAATTAGGTTGCCTAATCTAGTAACCTAGTCTATAGCTTAAGGGTCCCTGCATATAGGCGTCATAGGAGTATGTGTGCATTTTATATTAATTAAAGTTTTCTGGATGTTATTGGTTTTTACTTGCGATGTTTGTTAAGTTTTGACTAGTATGGGTTGAACCATAGTAGTTCATACTTAGCCACATGTTATTTTCTTTTCGGGGTGTGACTAGTGCTGGTTGAACCATAATCATCCACGCTAGTCATTGTCGTATTTTGCTTAAATTGTACATTATAATACATAATTTGGTACATGGTAGTTTCTATCTTTTGTTGGGTTATTTTATGTACCTGAGGTATAGTATTTTTCTTTTGATATTTAAGTCATGTTCCCTAATAATCATGTGGTGGTTCGAGTTATTAGGATTAGGTAGATATGAAGGATTTTAAGCTGTTTCCACTCTTATGGGCGACATGATTTATAACTGATTATGTTTTTGTTTTGGATTTAGTCTATGCTGTTTTAGCCAGACTATGGATTTATGTATTTCAATAGTTTGATTATATTTTTTTTAATGGATGGAGTTTTGGATTTTTTTTGGTTATGTGGTTATGAGCTTATGTGAGTAGATAGATATATGTGTTATGTGTTGTATTAATTCTTATAAGTGTCATCATAGGAGGGAGTGCATTGGGGAAAGGGTAATTGTATAAGTATGGCGGCCAACATAGTTATACAAGTACCATAAATCCAATGGATTCCTAAGTATGATTGCATGAAAGAGGGTTAATACATGCTTGTATAGTAGATGTTATACGGATTTAAGTATATGTATCCCGATATGCCTATATATGTATGATCCCCTATAATTATCGATTGTATCCTTAGGAGGGTGGCTAGCTCGCTTCTTTTTAGATATTCAACCTCCGTTGTAGCGTATTCTTTGAGTTTCGTATTTCACGTGTACGTTTTAAAATGGTGTTCTTGGTTTTAAGTCTATTGAAATAACTTGGGATTTCTTTTGAGATAATGAAATCTTTTATGTTGGGTCTTACATTTCTTTTGGTCGGTATATATTGAAAAAAAAGGGACTTGGAAATCTACTATAGATTTAGATAGTTGGTTGTATTGGGTAAAATAAGGGTAAGGTGTTGGAGTCGTATTTGAAACAAGATGTACCATAAGATTTTTTTTAATCAACACTTATTTATTTCAAATTCTAAAAGACTTTCTTTAAAATAAAGCGAAATAAAATTTCTTTCTACTTAAATAGTTTATATAAGTGAGCTTAATCAATATACGTCATTTATAATTATTTATGCAAGACTAAACAAAGTTCATGAAAATTTCATATACATTTATTTCTTTTCATTTAAAAAGGATTACTTTAATTACTAAGAGGATTCATTATTTTTTTTTTAAATAACTAGTATAAAACTGTTTTGGTCATAACTTGTTCGTTTTTAAAGCTTTTTGGGTGATTCAAAAGCCTAAAATTATGTACTCGGAATGTACTTTTCAAATATTTGGTATGTATAGTCATGGGGTGTCAGTAGCTTGATCGAAATTTTGGTACAAGTGACGGGTTCAAGGTTGAGTTTTGGATAGTATTTTTTTATGATTTGGGATGCACGGGATACTTAGTCTTTGAGTTGAGTTTTGAGATCGTCTAGAAGGTTGTTTGTAGATTGTTTGAGTCACATAGATGTGGTGAGAAAAGAAAAAAAATATTCTTTTAGAAAGTCGATCTTATGCACGGTTTAAATAATATGTCGCGGGGCATAAGATGTTTTGGTTGCCATTAAGTGTTTCTTGCATCATTTTTCGTTGTCATGAGTCATTTGAATTGGTACATGTTTGAGTTTTCCTTTTGAGTTTTCGTGGTTTTGGTCTGTTTTAACTCGTGCACGTGAAATGTCGTTAGTTATCCGTGGGTTTGATTCGTTGATCGTATCTAGTAGATTCATGATGTAGTTTTAGGTTCGTATTGATTGGGAGCGTTGAGGTAGACATATGAAAGACTTGGTCACGCCTACACGATTAAGTAGGTGGCCCTGAGAGAATGGTCGGAATGCCCTTAGTGGGGAAGAAAGAGTTAAAAGTTCGTAGACGAACTAATGTGGTCATGAGGTCTCTTAGGAGTGCCAATGGAGATGAATAGAGATTTGTATAATGTATGGATATTGGCACAAGTAACGCGCCATAGAGAGTGTTGGAAGGAGATATAATACCTCAAAGGTATTTATGACTGTTCGTAAGGCATGTAAGTTTTCCGAAAATTTCCTGAGATTTAGTAGTTTTACCTATTACTGTGAGGTAGAACCATAAATAGAGCAAGTAGGAGAAGTGAGAGGAGTTGTAGTTAGTGCCTTTCCAAGGAAATTGTTGATGGAATGATTTTAAGAGCAAGAGTTGTTAGAAATTGCAACGGATGCAAGGTAAATTTTGGGTTGCTTAGTAGTAGATTGGCTATGAAAAGTGGTTGAGTGGTCTGATAAGAGGAAGTATTGGTCTTTTAGAATACGTGTAGATTTTCGCAAGTAGAACGAGGTAGAAATTTATTCGTATTGCTTCTAAGAGAGGGTGCAAGGAGGACGTAGTTGAAACTGCTAAGGATGTTGTATGAACGCTTTGGGTTTACGGTTATGATTTTGGTTTCGCCGAGGCGCTAGCAGTTTTCATGGAGTCAATGAACCGCGGGTGCATGACAATATATAAACGAGTTGTCATCGGGAGCATCGACGACATCTTGATCTACTCAAATCTAAGAAGGAGAGTGAGGCTAATTATGAGTTGGTTTTGGAGTTGTTAGGAAAGGGAATTATACGTGAGATTTTCAAGTGTGAGTTTTAGGATTAAGTTGGCCAGGACGAGTAGTCACAGATGATGGCATATCGTGGAACCAGCAAGGGGAAAAGTGAAGAAGGGTGAGGAAGCGTTTTGGAGGCTGAAGAGGGGGATTAGATAATGAGCAGATCTTGGAATTATCGAAAGGACTGGATGAATTCGTGAAGCATGACGATACGTGGAGCAAGGATTTTGATGTATACGAGAACCACAAAGAAAGGCGGTTGTTTATACGTTGTGGGAACTAAAGATTTGGAAGAACTAGATATACTTAGTTAGTGGAGCTGGATTGTTATATCTGCATAGAATGCTAGAGGCATTTAGGGTACGAGACGTAGAGAATGATCTATACAGATCATGAACGTCTCCAACACATATTTAATCATCTTGATTGAACATTTAGAAAAGGTGATGGGTGGAGTTAAGTGATGAAATAAATTTACAAGGCCAAGTCCCATCTGGGAAAGGCAAGCATGGTTGATGAGACATGGAATAAGAAGAATGAAGTGAAGCTGAGACGAACTTAAATTATATGGATGACGTATTAGGGTCGTTTGGATGAAGGATGTAGGTTGCACGAGTTGAGTTGTCTAAAGCAGAGAACGCGTCAACATGTATGTTGTGTGGCTTGGACATTCATATGGAGAAAAGGGACGTAGACTATACTTCCTACATAGATAGGTGTAGCTTAGAAAGGGCGATGTAAGGACGAAGTTGGTGAAAGGGATACATAATGGGGTGGAGGAATAAGTACGACGAGAGTTAGGTGATAGTCGATAGACTGACTAATTCATCTCATATTTCAAGAGGAATGAGAAGTCACGTAGTTGAGAAGTTGGAAGGATTGCGTACGGATGTGATGGAATAGAGGGTTTTGCGTAAAAGTTAGCCTAATATGTATGGAACGTCTTATGAAGGATTATGGCAAGGGAAGAAACGATGGGAAGCAAGCGTATTATACCGTTTATAGACTAATGTTTGGTATGAGCATACTATAGGGGTAATTGAGAAAGACGCCTAGAACATTGGCGTGAGATTTGGAGATAGTTGGAGAACGTATTATATTAGGAAGAATTCTCCTATAAAGAGAGCGTCACCGGTGAGAGGGGCATATTCCTCATTGATGAGGATGCAAGGAATAAATGAGGAAACACCTAAATTATAGGCTGAAGACGGGATATAAGATGGTATGGAAATTAAGATTGTGGAGAGACAAACAAAAAGTAGTGTGGAGGAAGAATGATTCAAGGGAGCAAGAGGTTGTGAAGATAGTGGTGTGATATTGAAGAGAAACCGTTAGAGTAAGAGGTTAGTAGTCACGAACAATGGAACGTCCACCTAGAGAAAAGGTGTAACACATGTTATTATGAAGGATGGTTAGTTACTTGGTGCCGAGCATGGGAAAGCAAGGATGAGGTGGTGGTTATGACATGTTTCTTGTGAATAATATGGGAAGATTTTTGTTATGCAATCCTGCATATACCATTGGATGTGTTTAAGGTTGGGAGAACTTCCGAATGATGGAAAATCCGTAGAGGATAGAAGCCGTTAGCTATGGTGATAGGAATTGTTGTAGAAACTGCTGGAGTTAATTCATAGGAGATGAGGTGGATCACCGTTACAGTGGGATGAAGTTAGAACGGCCAACGTATTGGACCGGAGGTGGATCAGAAAACTATGGAGGTGGTGGCAGTGACTAAGTAGAGGTTGAAAATAACAAAGAACCGACAAGAGAGCTATGCGGACAAGAGGCGTAAGCCGTTGAGATTTAAGATAAAGTTATCCTAAAGGTTTCACCATGGAAAGGGGTGATGCAGTTTGGAAAGAAAAGGGAAGTTAGCACCTAGATTTGTGGGTCCATTTGAAATCCTTGAAAGGATTGGGCTAGTGGCGTATAGGTTGAGATTACCGGAGGAATTGAGTAGTGTGCATGACGTATTTCATGTATCAAACTTGAGGAAATGCTTAGCAAGAACTGACTTGCAAGTACCGTTAGATGATATTAGTATGGATACGAGTCTTCGTTTTATCGAAGAGCCGATAGAGATTTTGGGTCGTGAAGCTAGGACGTTGGATAAAAAGGGTAATATACCATAGTTATGGGTAGATGGAATTTGGAACGTGGACTAGAGTTCACGTGCGAACGGGAAGGATATATGAGGAGCAAATATCCTCAGCTAATTGATAATGACGATCCTAAGGAGTAAATCTCGGGACGAGATTTCTATTAGGAGGGAGTGATGTGACAATCGTGGATTTGAGGTTCGTTACTTTGTCCTATTGTTAGGTTAATTTATGTGTGATTATATGATTAGCGTGTTTACATGTTTATTTTGCGTGAATGATGTTGGTGTGGATATCGTATATGGGTATAAAGTACTCATAAGTAAATCGAGGAACGGTTATTTCATGTTCATAAGCTCACAATTAGTGACTATGAAATGAAATGGTGTTATTTTGGCGTTTACGTATACGTATAAGTATTATAGTAAATCGTATTTTTTTTTACGATTTGGGGTTTAGCATTTAGAGGTATCAGGTAAGGTGTTTAGGCATGGGAGTATTTTTCGGGATGGTTTTAAGTCATTTAGGACTTAGTTTAAAAGTTTATTTCAAAATTCAAGAGTTTTTTTCAAAATTTTATATTTTACGTTTTTTTACGGTATACGCGTAAATTGACTAGTTTTACGGTTTTGAGGTTTTAGGAGATGAAATAAATTAAGGTAACTTAAGGTATTATTAATAATATATTAATAAGTCTTAAAAAGAAAAAAAAAATAAAAAAAAAATATATATGAATTGGGTTTTAAACCGACTAGAAAAGAAAAAGAAAGGATAATGGGCCAAAAGACCCAACTTGAGACCAATTTGGAAAAGCCTTTTTAATAAAACATATAAATACCATGTTTATATCACAAAAATCAGTTTTTCATTAATTTTCTCCCCTTTTGGCCGAATTTTTACAAACCCTAATTTAGGGATTCATCAAAAATAATTTTCTTGAAGATTTGAGGTAAAAATCTTGATTTAATTCTTATAGTTTTCATGTTTTAAAGCATTAAGGCTTCAAGTTTTATGTAATCAATTTATATGATGCATTAGAGTTCTTAATAGATCTGTAATTAGGGGTTTTATAACAATTAACATGATTAGGATAATGATTGGTGATTATTAGTGATGTTAATTAGGGTTTAATCATGTTTAAATTCGTTTTTAAAAACTAGGCAGATTTTTGAGTCACTTGTTTTGATCATATCTAGAGTTCTCCAAACTCTTATTTTGAGATCCAAGCATCAATGAATAGGTAATTGAAGTGGATTTCAAATGAAAGAAACGATAACTAAATTGGAGGTAGGGAGGTGGGTCAAAAACAGGTTACAATAGTCGGAGGTCAAAACAGTTTTGAAATCAGTCAGGTTTAATTTAATGTTTTAAGGTGATTGGGGTACTTAGGAGTACACTTGAGCCCTCTAATGAGCATCGTAGTTGGTTTATATATTTAATAAGTGACCTGAAGGGTGTCTAAGCAAATGGGTTAGGGTAAGACCCCCTAATCATAACAAACTTTTTGTATGTTCAAAATCGGTAAAATGCGGATAGGCAGAAGTATATATATATATATATATATATATATATATATATATATATATATATATATATATATATATATATATATATATATATATATATATATATATATATATATATATATATATATATATATATATATATATATATATATATATATATATATATATATATATATATATATATATATATATATATATATATATATATATATATATATATATATATATCGGGGCCTTAACAATAGCATTAAGGTTGGGGCAAAAGGGAGGAGTTAGCTAACATATGTAAGGGAATAGGACTTCCTTTACAGAGATCACGGGTATGTTTAGGTGGGCGTTTGACTTATAGTTTGAAGACCTAAAATTTGGGACTGTTTTGTGTAAAATATGAACGGGATAGGTATCAAACTTAACCAAGTTAAGGACTTGTTAGGGAAGTGTAATGAGATGCTTAGAGCATATAAATGAGGTATATATGGGAGAATGTTAGACGTCCATCATAGGTTGATAAGCCGTTTTAGTGTTTGGTTCATGTTTTGATTGTGTGCTTTTGTTTGTTAGCTTTTTGCTAGTGCGCGGATTTTTGGAGAAGCTCAATCAGGTGAGTTTCATAGTCCCATATCTTTTAATGATTTTCACTTCCAGATGGGATGGAAGAGACACTGTATGGTTTTGTAACTAATGTTGTGAATGTTTTTATGGTTTGTGATGGACTTGTGTGTGCACTTATGTGATTATCTGCTATGTGATTCTTGATTGTGTTTATGATTTGGATCGGGGGACACGTACCGTCTCAGTTATTGTGGTTTGACTTGGTACCAAGGGGATGTTGACAAGGCGGGGCCTTGGGGAGGTACATAGATGTGTGAGCATCTATGGGACCAATGGATAATGACAAGGAGGGGCCTTGGGATTGGTACATAGGTGTATGGGCGCCTATGGTACCCTGGTGTTTGGTAAGGCTGGGAGCCTTGGATTTGGTTTGGAATGACTGATCTTGAATGTTAGTTGTTAATGCATACTTGTAGCACATTATCCATATGTTTAGTGGTTGATGGTTGTTCATAGCTTATTATAATCTATTTTGGTTGGAGTCTAAACCTATGACTCTCACCAACATTATATTGACGTGTTTTAGTGTCTCTTTCAGGTGATAAAGTGGTTAAGCGTGAGAACATATGTGGCTAGGATTGGAGTCGTGTAGGAATGCATTTAGAAGGAGATCCCTGTTCCTTCTTAGTTTATTTTTCAGTTTGTTTCAATAAGTAATACTATGAACCTATATGTTGATTTGTTTGTGTTATTTGTTTGTCTTGGGTAAGAGGTAGGATTGTTACCTACTTGCCTAGACTCCTGCATTGATGAGATATTGTCATGACATTTGTGTCACCTCTTATGACATTTCTAATTCATATAGGTCTCTCTATGGACACGCTATTGTTGTGATGATATTCATGCGTCGCGTTCCATATTCCGCCATGGTGGGGTGTGACACCTATATTATGATTTACGACCAAGATTTGTATAAAAATGTCTTTGGCCTATTTTATGGCCTACGACAAAGAATTGTACAAAATGATTTTCGGTAATGATTATATATACCGATGATATATTAATGGTTTATTAAACTCTATGAATTTACTCGGTGTTTTCGCTGACTTTTTTAACATGTTTTATCTCAGGTACTTGAAGGTAACTCTCGGGAAGACGACAAGAATTTATGGCCCGCATTCAAATAAAATTTCCATTCAAATGTTTTGTAAAATTGTATGAAATACTATGACTTGGGACCTATGTAATTTCATATTTATGAATGGAAAATGCTTTATTATTAAACGACGCCATTTTTAAGCGTTGTCTATGATTTGGGTAATGTGCTATCCCGTAACACCAACGACTCTTCCGCTGAACTAAAGTATGAATATTTGGGGGTGTTACAGTTTGGTACCAGAGCTCTTGTTATAGAGAACGAAAGATTTTTAAAACCAAGGTTTTTAATAAAACATTTCAAAATCTTTTAACCATCAATATTTTTAAATAAATATTTTGAGAAAAATGTTTTAATACTTATACGATTGTTTGATGATTATTTTAATAAATCTTTACATGATTGTTTGATGATTATTTTAATACGTATACGAGGTATTTATATGACGTAGATTGTCACAAGGAGCCCTAACTCCCCTAGCAAATCAATCGAAGTTATTCTTGTAGGAATTCTATCTATTCCAGATCTAAACCAAGTTGTGGATATTTATGATCCCAACAAAATGGTTGATATTCGTAGAAATGTTGATATTAGTTGATTGAAATCTTGAAGAAGAATTGGCGAGATTAAATCTGACATCGATGTCATGACGATCTTTCCTTATAGAGTGGAGTTTGACAAAACCTTACCACCTAGAAAGGTGTCATCTGATTCGGTGTCACCCAATTTTTAAAATTGAAATCGAAAAGGGTGAATGTTGCACTTAAGGCTGTCATTGGAACCATTACCCAAAAGCCTCATGCCACTTGTACATTTCCAAGAAGTCTAATTGAATGTGTGAGTCATTTCATACTAGTGACTCATTTGATAACTATTGTTGTCAGTGCTATAGGATTGGAAATTAAGTGTTGTTCATATCGAGCTTTTATTGCCTTTTCAAGGTCTAAGAATAAGGTTGAAGTATTGGAAAATGAGGTAGGATGTAGCATTGAGTATAAGTTGGTTGAAACTTGAATAAAGTAATAATTTAGCTTGTATGGAATTTGAGATTGTTAAGAGGAAGTCGTTAAGTCCTATGATTGAATTATAAAGTTTTAAATGATTGTTGGTTCGTGTTAAGGGTTGTTCCTAGGCCATTGTCAAATGACGAGGATGCCTAGTGTCCAAGAAATAAATTGAAGAAATCTTCTTCTGAATTGGGACCGATGGATCTTCCGGGACAGGTGGAACACCTAATGACTTTTGTAGATTAGTATTCATTGTAGTATCTTTTAAAAATTCTTAACTTAACTGAGACATCAGTTGGTAGGATGAGTCCTTGAAATTTTATGACATGGCGACACGTAATGTGTGACGGTACAATGTTTGACTTGTTTGTGATTAATGAAAAGACTACCTTTGATTGCTAAATCCTACATGTGTCGGTGTTATCTATCTTTTCTTGCTTCTTCCTAATGTTCGCATTAGTGATGCAACCATTGAACAAGTACTCATCTCGATTTGAGTTACGTTGTGGATTATTCTTTTTGAGTGCCATCGAGGTCATGAACCTCATGATTATTTGGCTAAAGCTCATTTCCTATTATATTGTAGTTAGTTCTTGGTGAACAACTTTTCATCACTCTTTTGTAGATCACTCATTGTTTTTATAAAGTTAAAACAGTATCCCTAGATAAAAATTGAATTTTCATCCCCATATGGATTATTTAAAGTGAGACTTATAAATAATCGTTATCGATATAAAGTGGTTTATGAAACACCTTAGAAAACATAATTGCTTCTATAACGAACAATATCTCTGTAAATTCATTTTGATTCTTATTCCATAATTAAGCATGAAGTATTTTTATTTTAAACATGATGACAAAATTTTGACGAACTGAGTATTGCATCGTTAATCCTAAAATTATATATAGTTGCGCGCCTATGTACAATTTGGAAGGGACCATCCAAGGCTGATCAGTAGTCACCATTAATTTGTTACTAAACATCACATTCTTTTTGTAATTGTGAAAGATTGAAATTTTATGAAATCTGCAAGAAGTGCAAAAATAGGGACATATTGTTAAAGACACCTACATATGTGCCTGTACCGTTTATTTTTTATTTTTTCTTTCTGAATCAAAATTACTCCTCTATGGATAGTGTCTTAACTGACAATTGATATCCCCTTCTTGTCCAATCCTCTCATGGTGAGATTCCTTGGAAAATTATCTAATTATCGAGTGTTGACACCCGACAGGGTGTATTGACGTTCCTATCATTTCTTTTTATTAGGTTTCATTTGAATAACCTGGGTAACGATCCGTGGAGCTTTCGAATGCGTACTCTAATCATGAAAACATGAGATATATTCATATTCGTTAGTGTTTTCGTCTGTATCTAATTTGAAATTATCTCGTGTAGATTATGCGTTGACCTTACTCTTTTAATGTTAGCTATGTCTCCAGATATCCTTGAATCTGTGAAGTGTTATGAGTTATTAGTAGTCTTTTGAGAAGTTCACATCTTATCAACGACAATAAAACTGAAAAGTTGGTAGTGCCATTAGAATGGATTGGTTGATTATTGATAGGTGTGTAAACACCCATCCTTTTACCACTTATTTCTTACTAAAACAAGACCAAAACACGTATTTAATATCATTTGTTTGGAATTATGCGTGGTTTTGTGTTTATTGTGTTTTCAGAGTCAACCGGATGAATATTGAAGAAAACATGGGATTGCATGGGTTTTATCGAGGAAAAAGACTCAAGACGAAGTCTATTGTCCAAGAGATGCAAAAGATTTGAAGTCAATGGGCCAATTTGAAGATTTATCGAAGAAAAGGACCAAAGATGGAAGATTTACATATGTCGAAGAAACTCAAGTCTATTAAACGAAGAAATTAAAAGACGAGTTGAATTTAATCGTCGACAAATCCCGAATCAGAATCGAAAACGTCAACTTTTCTGAAAGACGAGAAGACAAGAAGAAAGGGAGAAAGCCCACTCACCAACAAAATGGAAGACCTATATAAAGATATCCCCTCATACAATTTAGGCAGTTTTTCATTTTCTCTTTTCTTTCTCTTTGTTTCGTAGGGAAGAAGCCAACACCACTAAGGTGTTGGTGATTTTTATTCTTGTTTTCACAAATCTTGTAGTTTTAATCTTTTCCTTTGATTGTTTAAACCTTAATCATCAATATAATCTTTCCATTTCATCTTGTTCATCTTGTTCTTTGATTCAAAGTTTTAAAGTTCTTATTTAGTTGATTTTGATCTTCAAAATTAAGTGGGTTTTGTGTTTTTAATGATTTGATATGTTGTCTATGGTTAGTAAATGATTAGTGATTAGTTTTTTTTAAGTTTTGGTTAAAAACTTGGTTGATTTTGGCTTAAAAACGTATCCCCTGTTTTCTTTCTGTTATTGTTCTTCATTTCCCCAGAAATTCCGAATCAAACACTGTTCATATTTTATTCCGTATCAAATTGGTTCATCCGGAATATTCTTATATATTCCGGATCAGTTCCTTTCATTCGGAATATTTATTATTCGGAGTCAAGCTCCTTCATCCGGAATATCCATTATTCCGGATCAACGTCCTTCATCCGGAATAATTCATTTATTCTGGATCAGTTACTTTTTGATAAACATTCCGAATCAACCCTTTCACCCGGAATAACCTTTTATTCCGGATCAACCATATTATTCCGCATGAAGTTGTTATTCCGCATGAAGCTTATTTCCCATTTATTCCGAATAAACCTTGTATTCCGAATGAACCATCCTTGTTGATTATTCCGGATAGAGCATTTCTTCAGTTATTCCACATCAACAACATTATTCCGAATCAAGCAAGTTTTCAGTAAGGTTATTCTACTGTTTAATCGTTTAAGTGTTTTTTTAATTCAAGTTTTATTTCACTAACTGTTTTTGGTTTAAATCTTTTATTTACTTCAAGCATTTACCCTTTTTTAGAATAGCAAACCAAACCCCCTATTTGTCACCAAGAACAACTATTCCACTTTGAGCTGTGATCAATTCGAGAAGATTCCGAGATTAAATATGAACCCCATACAAATCATTGTATCAATTATGACCTGATGTCATCGTCTAAATTGATGGGAACTCGAGTAAAATTCCCCTAAAGGATAAGATGTTGATGATCAAAGATGATTTAAATAATTCCCGATAGGTGACCTTATCCTGCATTTAGGCTCGGAAATATACCGTGAATGGTTATGAGTTAGTCATAAATATTGTAATCTAGAAAGAACTTAAAGTGAATTTAATAAAAGATGCTCATGTTATTTGAAATTTTTGGAGGTATTTGCTGGTGAATTACCTAGAATTTCGCCATTAAGGCAAGTTGAATTTGATATTGATTATATTCTCGGTGCTGCACCTGTGGCGTGTGCACCCTACTTCAGCACCATCTGAATCGAAAGAGTTACTGTGCAACTGAGAGAGTTGTCGGAGAAAGCTTTTATTCTACCGAGCTCGTCATCATGAAGAGCTATGGTGTTATCATTCCTTATATTTATGGATTACCGTGAATTGAATAAATTGACGATCAAAATTTATATCCGTTCCCCAAGATGGAAGATTTGTTCGACCATTTACAAGGTTCTAGCGTATATTCAAAAATTAGATCCACGACATGGTTATCATCAACTTCGCGTCCGCGAAAAAGATTATCTATTCCAATCACTACATCCAGAACTCGTAATATATATTATGAGTTCCATGTGATGTCGTTTGGATTGACCAATGCACATGTAGCATTCATAAATTTAGTGAGTCGCGTGTGTAGGCTGTAATTTGATAAATTCATGCTTGTGATCATTAAGTACCATTTGTTTGTTTATAAGAATAAGAAGGAGTTAGTAATCATTTGTAGACTGCCCTGCGTTGGCCGAGCAGTGAAAACTTGTACCTTGAATATTTAACATTTGATTTAAGGCTTAATCCTTTACATTATTTGACCGTGTGATTAATAGGTAATGGAATCTATATTGACTCTTCAAAGATTAGAGCCATTAAGGCTTCTGGGTAAACCAAAAAGAAAGTGCAAAAATATTTTGACAAATATTTATCAAAGGCTTTTTAAGGAATCATTCCCTTATAACCTGATCATTTAACTAAACTCCCTTAGGAGTAGATGTTTGTGTAACCTCACGACAACCCAGGAGGAATTAAGGAAAACATTTAAACCATGACTTAAAAAAAAATTGGAGCGACAAATTTTTCTCTTTAACTAAGAAAATTTTTACCAAAGTATAAACAAAGATTTTTCGAACATTTACGGATCTTATTAATTATTTTCGATAAATCAACAAAAACCGTGTTAATTAAATTCAAATTTATTTTGAAAATTTTTCTATAATTGAACGAACTGAGAAATTTAAAACTTTTTACGTTTACGTTTCATAAAAAAATTAAATATTTATTATTTGATAACTTGTAATATTTATCGACGTTTTAAACGTCGGATTAAGCAAAACTAATAAAGATAATAGTTGAGACGAAACTAAAACTTAGAAAATATGAAGAAAGAATTTTTGAATAAATATGGTCACGATATTTATTTCATCGAGGAAGGTGAATATAGTTGCTGACATATTATGTAGAAAGGATAAAGAATCAATTAGGATGTGTGCCTTAGTAATGATTGTGCAAAATAATTTGCCCGAACAACTTAAAAAAATAGCTGATGCTTGTAAGAAGGATAATATAGATAATAAAAAGTTTGGTGGCTAATGAATACCATTAGAAATGAGAGCCAATGGCGTTAAATATTTAAAAGGCCGCTTGTGGTTGCCTAATTATGGAGGATTTCATGATTTAGTCATGTTGGAGTCTCATAAGTATAAGTATTCTATTCATGCCATTTCTGATAAAATGTATCTTTATCTAAAGAAGTTGTACTGATGGCAAATTATGAAGGCATGTATCGCCTCATACATTAGTAAACATCTAACTATTGCAAGGGTCAAGGCTGAATACCAAAATCCATAAGGATTGCTTCTACAAGCTTATTATTCTTGTTTGGAAATAGAATAGAATCACCATGGACTCTTATCACAAATCTTCCAGGGTCATCATCTGAATTTGATTCGATTTGGGTCATCGTCGACAGACTGACCAAATCTACTAATATCATTCCCGTTAATGATAGATTCTCGATGAAGAAAACTGACTCTTTGTATATAAAAGAGTTGTGTAAACATGGTGTGCCTGTATCGATCATCTCTATCAAGATCCTCGCTTCGCATCGAACTTCTAGAGATTTCCTCAGAAGTCATTGGGAACGAATCTTGATGAGAGTACTGTTTACCACCCCAATCGAAGGGACAGGGTAAAGTAACGATACAAACACTAGAAGTCTTGTTTTTATGTTTGAATAATTGACCTTTGGTAATGAATGGGATAATCGTTTTCCTTTGGATAGATCATCATTGATAATTATCGTATTAGGATCGAGATCGAATCTTGTGAGGATATAAATATAAGAGCACCTGTAGGTGGGAGTTGGGATGAAGATACCCAACATACACCCATTGTGAGTTGGACATGTCTTTTAGGTTTAAGGTTGCCTATGATGACAAACCTAACCTTACAAAATACACGACCCGCGAGACCTGAAATGATTGTTGAAATTAGGATCTGATTATTGATTGCCAGTAGTGGGCAGGAGGTTATGTGAATATGAATTGTAGATCTGAAGTGCAGGATGGGTAGCGAAGTTATGCCAAAAAATTTCACCATGGAAAAGTGAATTGATAATCTGAAGGATCATGGGAAATAAGTCCCCGTTGTATGGGACCATTGAGATAATGTAAAAAGTTGGTTTGAAGGGCATATAAGCTGGATTTACCCGAGGACTTCAAGGGTTGCATGAATTATGTTTCGTATATCGAACTTGATGAAATGTCTATCAAGTGAAAATCTGATTATTTCTTAATGGATCGACGAAAAGTTGCATTCATCGAAAACCCGTGAACATCATGGATAGAAAATAAGTCAACATTAAGCCTGATTGTATTCCCGTAGTTATGTTTGATGAAATTCGCGTATTGTAATGAATTACACTTGAGAGAAAAGATCGGATGTGGAGGAAATACCCTCGTCTCTCTAACTCTATAAGAAGCGAGTAGTAAGATAAATCGATCTTTGAGGACAAAGACCCTCTTTAGGGGTAACTGCTGTGACAATTCGTCAATTTATGGTCGATATTTTTTTATCAAGTATTATTTAAAATCATTATTTTAATGTTATATCATGAACTCACTAACTTTTGGGAAGAAATAAGGGTATACGTCTTAAAGTAGCATCGACTACGTTTAATCCGGAGAACTCTACGTTACGTGCTTACGTTTACATACACCGTTATTGGTGACAAGCCGACATTTCAGGAAATAAATTTATTCTCGAATATTATTTTAGAATTTTAATTTGTGTTGGTTCATAAACTCACAAATTTATGAGAAGAAATTAGGACTTACGTGCATAATTTAACGTCTTTTACGATTAAACCGGAAACCCTAGGTTTACGTATTTACGCTTTTGAACTCCGTTTTTGATGAGACAATTTTTATTAGAATCGCGTTGTGCCGTAGATTCATAATTTATAAAAACGTTTTCGTAAAACGACCCGAGGGTACACAAATCGAGGAAAGTAGAATCGAGGAGTACCCGTAAATTAATAAGGGGATGAAACAAGTTACACTTGTCCCACCCCGTCACTATGGGCGGCCACAACATGACACCACACCACCCTTGGTGTCAAACTCTTACAAGTCTTATTACACTTGTCCTCCAAGCTTGCATAAACCACTAAGTTAACAAAAACCACTAGCACAAACCATTTACACCCATTTCATACATGCAACAACCAAAAACTCTCTCAAATCTCTCTACCCTCTTGCCTTTGTCGTCCATATACATCACCACTACCACCATTCATCAAAAGTTCTAGCCATAAACTTCAACTATACTTCACATATGTTGATGCCTAGTTGAAGTTATGAAGATTGGAGGTGATCTTAACAACTAGAAAGAAGATTTTATGAAGATCAAGGGCTGTTTTCTCAAGGCGTCTACATATTCTTGGTGATCCTAGAAGTGGTGTTGATATTTCATAAGATTGGTTACCCATAACCAAGTCTTATTCATCCAAAAATCTCAATCCTTATCTTATTGAGTGGTATAGAGATTGTTTCTTCCTATCCTCTTTTTATTTTGTAAAAGTAATTATGTATTTTCTTCAAAGATGTATATGTATATGATGATGAATGATGATCAAACTATTATGTGGGGATTTTGTGTTGATAGATTTGGTTAAAAAGACTAAAATCTACATGTAAAGATGTTAAAATCATGGTTAAAATTATAGGATGTATAAAACAGTAAGTAACCATATTATAACCTGATAAAATGACTTTGATTATTGAATATTCAGTAAGATATATGATTTTTACATATGTGGAGAGTTGTCCACTCAATGGAATCATTAAAATGAGCAAGAAATGATCAAAATACTATTGAGGTACAAATCTGTATAGTCTGTTTTGGACGAATTATTAGGGATACTTAGAGGATGAATGAGTAGTAGCTAAATGGGTGTTAATTGTAGCAAATATTATGTAGTTTGTGCTGCCCAAATTTGAGCTTTTATTTCCTTGTAGAACTCAAGATATGACAAAAATGGTGAAAGTGATATTGATAATCAGATTTGGAAATAAAAGTATATAATATAAAATAAGCACTCAAGTAATATTATTATAAAATACATATATAAAACCCACTAACTTATGATAATACTTATAAAATAAGTTGTATATTATGATAAAATAGTATGGCATTTTTATAAAATACAAACTCAAATGTTTTCTAAAGTTATAAAAGTATATATAAGTATTACGTCTTTTCGGCTAAAACCGAAAGATTAACGTTTTCGTCAAATAAAACTTAGACGGTCGGACCCGTCAAATGTAAATTTTTTATCACTCATCTATAGATATGTAAGTACATTTGACAAGTAACAACCGATAAAACCCGAGTTTTATAACATATGGACATTAACGGGCCAAAGTAGCCTTATTGGACTATTGACCCAACTAGTTTGGCTAAACACTAATGGACTTACTCATGGACTTAACCCACTTGGGCCCAACATATGAGTATAGGCCTGGTATTAAAAGTATAAATAACTAATATAATGTATTGGGATTTTAATGGGCTTATTGGGCCTTAATATGTGAACAAGTTAAAACTAGTATAACTAGTCTAAATTGACTAACACATAACACTATAATGTGTATGAGGAGATAAAATCCCACTTGATCATCATCATACTTATAATATCATCATATATACATAGCCAATATTTTTATAAAGTCATTGGACAAGAGTCTAAGACGAGTATTATTTGTCTAGGTTTTCGTGATTGAAGCACGTACCGTACATCGAAATCGTCGATAACCCGCTTTTCCCAATCAACGTGAGTTCATAGCCTCGCACTCTTTTAAATGTTTTATGAAATGTTTTATAAACCTGCGTGGGAGATAACATGTTAGTTTTTATAAAAATAGGACACAAGTTGTCTCGATTGTTTGCTTATTGATATGGACCCGAATGATTATATGACCCGATGAATGATTATATAACCCGATGATTGAAATGAAATGGATTATTATTAGTTAGGTTATGTCACTAAAAGTCCCATTAGCATGAATTGTGAACTACCGGGATTTGGTAGACGCTTATGCATATAATAGTACTACTTGGGGAAGATCACCCAGTTCGCGCCTTGACGGTTGATCCCCGTCGTGCCACATTGATTGGTAAGAGAATTTATGTATGAGAAGATTTATATAAGCGTGATTATTGTGACGATACGCTGTTTTATATGGGCAAAGTAATTACTAGTTAGCTACCCATTTTTTGTTATAGTAAGGTAGCAATGTCATGCGGCTTATAATAATCCAATATTGAAACTTCTGATGTACGAATTGAATTATAATATATTACCTGACTAGCAATACGGGGTCTTATTATTGATATTATGTTCGTGTTTTGGTTTTACATAACCATTTTCATATAACATTTTTTATTAAACTTAATACAATGTTATAAAACGTATTGTATGATGTTTTTACGACAATGGTTCGTATAATGGTTTTGAAGGGAAAAGCCTATATTATGATTTACGACCAAGATTTGTATAAAAATGTCTTTCGCCTATTTTATGGCCTACGACAAAGAATTGTACAAAATGATTTTCGGTAATGATTAAATATACCGGTGATATATTAATGGTTTTTATTAAACTCTATGAATTCACTCGGCGTTTTTGCTGACCTTTTTATCATGTTTTATCTCAGGTACTTGAAGGTAATTCTCGGGAAGACGACAAGAATTTATGGCCCGCATTCAAATAAATTTTTCATTCAAATGTTTTGTAAAAACTATATGAAATACTATGACTTGGGACCTATGTAATTTGATATTTATGAATGGAAAATGCTTTATTATTAAACGACGCGATTTTTAAGCGTTATCTATGATTTGGGTAATGTGCTATCCCGTAACACCAACGACTCTTCCGCTGAACTAAAGTATGAATATTTGGGGGTGTTACATCGCTAGTGGATCAAGCATCGGTACTTACTTCCATAATACCGCTGGAGGACTTACAAGCGGTACTTACTCTCAAAGTACTGAAGGCAGTCCCATAGTCTCTCAAAATCCACAAGGAATATCTTCACCATTCTTTAGTGACAATGATTCTTTCTCATTATTTGCTGGACAAGAAAACAGGACAAGACTAACACTCAATGACTTGTTCCAAATGGATGATGCTGATGTTGAAGAGATGGATCTCAAATGGCAAGCTGCTCTGGTGTCTGTGAGATCTAATAGGTTCTTCAAGAAGACTGGAAGGAATATGACTATTGTTCCTAATAGCCATTAGGATATGAAAAGTCTAAAGTTGAATGCTATAACCGTGGAAGGAATGGACACTTTGCTAGAGAGTGCACTAGAGACAAGGCTGATAGTAGCAGTCAAAAGTCCAAAAACAACTACAGAACCAGTCCAAGAATTATTGAAAGCTTTCCAAAAGAAAACAGCAGGAGTCCCAAAGGAACCAAAGCATTGGTCACTGTAGATGGAGTGGTGAACTGGGCTGAAGATGAAGAAGAAGAAGAGCTTGGTTTGATGGCTCTCTCACATGAAGATACTAAGGTACATCCTTGTTCTAAAGATTGTGTGCTTAAATTTAATAGCTTAAAAGTAGAACTAGATGAACAGTATCAAAAGGTCAACACATGCACTATAGAATTAAATGCTTTTAAACAGGGTGTTGCTAAGTTAGAAGAAAATATAGTTTTGTATAAAAAGGGTCAACAAAACTGTGAAGAGAAAATAAGAATTTTAACTCTTCAAATGAGGAAAAAATATGTGGAAATTAAAGCTTTTGAAAAACAACTTTTGGAAGTATCAATAGAAAATGAAGCTTTAAAATCTAGTCATTATAATGAAAGGGAAGTGATTAATCATTGAAAAAAGTCCTCTAAAGGATTGGGTAAACTGATTAATTTACAAATGGGTTATTATGATAAGTCAGGCCTAGGATATATTGAGGACCAACCTGGGATAACTTTAACTGACAAGGACATATCAAAGGGGACTTTTGATAGTTCTAGTGAGTCAGATGATACACCTGAAAATGATAGATATGCTGAAGGAATGAAGGCAGTTCCTCCACCATTATCAGGAATTTTCATGCCCCCTTGTAATGATACAAGTATAGAGTTAGAAGAACCAAAGGTTGTTAATGTTTCAAACTCTGGTACTTTGTCCCAAGATAAGTCTGTTGTTACCAAAAACATTGTTTATCCACCTTTAATGAACAATTTTGTTTCTGAAGAGTCTAAAACTAGTTCTGCTCCCAAGCAGGTAAAAACTCCTAGCAAGGCATTGGATAATGATGTAAGACATAATAAAACTAAGAGGGTGTAACACCCCATTTAATAAGATAGAATGCTACAGTAAATTATGGCATGTCATCAAAGCATACAAGGTAAATGTCTAAACATTCATGACCATAAATAGAAATACCGGAATCAAACATCGGTAGTCTAGTAACTCACACACAAGCAATATAAGTATTTTAAATGGAAAAGACTAAACAATATCCAAAAGAAGTAAAGTATGATAAAGTAGGAATAAATGCATAAGGTAAAAGATGCCGGATAACTTCCAATCCGAATGCACATACTCTGGAGTACTTGCGTCCTTGGGTACCTGCCGTTTGGGAACATGGAAAATATAGAATATGGAATGTAAAACCCGTATTTGAAAATTTAGAATATTAAATAGGAAGTTTTATTTATTAAAAACTATTCATATAATTCAGAAAATACTTATTAATGTCAGAAAATAATATTCATGAATATTTATTCAAAAATTAAATATAATGCATTTCAGAGTTGAAAGAAAGATTAAATCACGTACACGAACGTCTAATATTAAAGCACGAAACGAAGAAAAATCAAAATATATTTAGATATGCATGTTTTGGGCCGGTTTTGTTTTAAAAAAAAAGGAAAGAAAGAATGGGTTGCGGCCCATTTGTTTGTGTAGCCAGACCGTAACAAAAAGAAAGAAAGAAACGGGACTCTAACCCCCATTCCCTTTTCACACAGCGAAAAAAAAAGTGTTAGGGGTTAGGAATTGGAAGCTGCCGACAGAAAAGACAGAAGAAAGAGGATCGGGATTTGAGTATGATTATTATTAAAAAAAAAATTTCTTCCTTTCACGCAAACCAAGGTAAACCTAATCGTTTTTTTTCCTTATTTCTGTTTGTTTATTCACGATCCAAACAGGGGTGTCGGGATTGTTGGTTTCACGCAAGCCGAGACCAACAAGGGTTTCGGTGGTGTCTTTTTTTGATCAGCCACGACCCATAATGGGTCTGTGGCGTGTTTGACTGATTTCGCAGCCCTAAAAAGCCAAACAGCAGGGGCGTTTGGCTTTTCGAACAACAACAACAACCTGCAGGGGTGTTTGGGACTAGTAACAGGGGGCTTTGTTTTAGCAGTGGCAACCGAGACATATTAGATGTCTCAGTGGGTCTTAGATGGGCAGCAGGGGAGTGTTTGGTTGTTTTCTGAAAAATAAGGATGCGTTTGGTTGTAAAAATAGAACAAGCAGTGTGAACCTTTTTAAAACTAACAGTGGGAATTTAAGAATACAAGAAGTGGGAAGAGCTGGGTAGGTATTAGCGACAGTTTCTGTCGCAGGTTTATGTGACAGTTTTATACCGTTTTAAAACGTAGCTTTTAGTGACAGTTTTTAGCGACAGTTTTCTGTCGCTAATTTTAAAAGCTTGTAACATCCCCCCTACTCAGACTACAATATTGTCCGCTTTGCCCATAGGCTCACGGCTTTCCTTTGTGGCCCTCTTGTAAGTACTTCCCGGCTGGTCACCCAACCTAGTACTACTCTGACATGAGCACGCTTAACTGCCAGTTCCTAAGAACCCCACTTGCAGTAGACCACAAAACGCGTTGTGTCATGAGAAGGCGACTGTTATCTTATGAACCATCGATCTCTCCTGGCCACAACCGATGTGGGATTTGCCTAGGGTGTCACAATCACCCCCCCTTCGGGACTCATCGTCCTCGATGAGGTTTGCCCCACCATCCCAAACGGATCAGGAGTGTCTCTAATACCACTTGTAACATCCCGCCTACTCAGACTACAATATTGTCCGCTTTGCCCGTAGGCTCACGGCTTTCCTTTGTGGCCCTCTTGTATGTACTTCCCGGCTGGTCACCCAACCTAGTACTACTCTGACATGAGCACGCTTAACTGCCAGTTCCTAAGAACCCCACTTGCAGTAGACCATAAAACGTGTTGTGTCATGAGAAGGCGACTGTTATCTTATGAACCATGGATCTCTCCTGGCCACAGCCGATGTGGGATTTGCCTAGGGTGTCACAATGAAAACAGATTCCGTCGTTATATTTTTAGCGACAGTTTTTTGTCGCTAATTTTAAAAGTCAGATTTTATATATTTTGGTTTAATCATTTTAGTGCGACCGAGAAAGGGGTATCTCGGTAGGCTCGATTTAATTATAAGGAGGAAAAGGTAGATTTTATATTATAATTTTATTAATTAATTTTTGTAAAGGTTTAAACTATATTTTAAATTAAATTATCATTAAATAGTTCTGAAATAATTAAAAAGTATAATTTTACTATGACTTTAGAAAAACCTTATAAATTAGAAAACGTTATATTTTAACGAGTTACTTATTTTAGTAATAATATAACGCCAGATTTAGTTATACCGTAATTAGTAGTAGGTTATTAATATATTAAGGAATAATTATTAATACAGATTCATCAGTTAAAAATACGTACAGACTTCCAGAAATATAATGAATAAATAAGAAACCAATAAAATCAGTAAAGTAAATATAGAACATGTAACTTATTCGAGTCTATTAATTGTTGTAGCTTACGTGAAGCCCGAGTAGCATTCTTCAGTCTTCCATTTCGTCAGTTACTGGACTAGAGGTACGGATTTTCCGTCATTTCAGTAAGGACTTCCTTTCTATGCATGATTAGGATTCCCGTCTGCAGCCAAATGTTTTTCCCCAGTATATGTTTAAGCTTATCAGTAATCATGTTAATAACAAAATAAATTGCCTGAGCATTATATACAAGCATGACCAAGTTTATGTACTAGTTACGGAGGTACCGTAACCATGACACTAGAGGCACCGGTGTCGTGACTCACATGCAGGAGAGTGATATCCTGCATCGTCCCACTCATGTTCAGGTTGGCCATTTTTTATATGTATGTTTAGTGGGGCGTATGGATGCATCCTAGGCTTATAAGTGTTACAAGTTATCAGGGTGAATGTGGTGTGTGCTCTACATCCTTCACATTGGAGCTGATCCCTCCACCCAGCATAGTTATTTAGAGGTCACCCCTCTACAACATGACAAGGTCACCCCTCCAGTTATTCATGCAACGTTGTTACAGCACATGACCTATATAAGCTCTGGCAATTAAATTACAGTAAATGCATGTTTTCAGATTTAACAGATAACAGTTCAGCTTTATTATTTATAAATCAGACTTTACAGATTATACACAGATTTCCGCTGCAACTTTACTTATCAGTCTTACAGCTCCAGTATTTTATCATCTGTTTCATTTTAGTAATTCCCTATCATGCTTTATATCCGTTCACTGAGCGTTATGCTCAGCCGTAGTTCCTTTCATGTTCTAACGGCAGGTACACCAGGACGTTTTTAGGATTCTAAGAGCATGTGCATTTGGATGGAAGCTATCCAGACTTCTTACTTTATGCATTTCTTACATTATCCTGCTTATTTGGACATTGTTTAGTCCTTTCATTCAGTATTTAACTTTTCATGTTTTGGGCTTATGTTTGGATTGCAGATGTTTGATTCCGGTATTTCCTTTACGGTCAGTTAATGTTTTAGGACATTTACCTTATGCTTTGATGACACGCCATAAATACACGTAACGGTCCACTTATCCAAGTGGGGTGTTACAATTATGGTATCAGAGCCATAGGTTAGACCTGTAGGCTCTAAAGCTTGACCTGTGACTAGTGGGTAGTCACCGGAAACTTCCAGATGTTGGCGTTGTTATCTTTCATGTTTCTCATGCATTTATCAGTCAGTTTTCTTTTGTTATCAGTCGGTTTTCTTAAAGTTTTTGACTAAGTAAAAGGTTGGTACAGGACTGGTCATATTTAGTCGCATGTGCTTTTCATTCGAATTTTGTTTTGGTGAACCGACCCATAGGCGTTCACTCTTGCCCGTTCCGATTTTGTGTTGGTAAACCGACCCATATGCATTTACCTTACTCATGTCAGATTCATGTTTTCAGTCAAATATTACTTAATGAACCAGCCATAAACATTCACCGTTATTCAGGTCAAATTTTCATTTTTTCAGTCGAATATTGTTTTGTGAACTGAACCATAGTTGTTCACCTTTGCTCATATCATGACGTTTTATGAAATATTGACAAGTATGGATCGAACATTAATCACCCATACTTAGTCACATGCTCCCTACTATGAATACTGTGAACTAAACCATAACTATCCACATCAGTTGATGTTAAAACTCAGTTGATTATTCTTCTATGTTCTTTGTATGAGTGTTTGTACTCTCAAGTGGATGTCATTTTCATGTTGATTAAGTTCATGTCTCTTTATGAGGATTACATTTTCAGCAAGGTGATGATGTTTTCATGTTAAGATACAGAAGAATTACAGTAAAATCCTATTTCATGATAAATCATGTTCTGGTCCTTATCAATCATGTCCTTATACTGAACATTGATGAAACTTTGTTTAATCATACTTTTCAGCCTCTATACAACCAGCATTAAGTCTACGCAGAAATTCACAGCCTATCATGTTAACTATTTTCGGTTCAGTTGCTAACCAGTTAAATCAAATTATTTTCTGTTGACCGTGTCAGACGGTTTACACCAGTATCGATCATATCAGCAAACCTTCAACGGTACCACATGAATAGTATTCATCGTGTGCTTCACGTATAGTATTTCAGGTGTACCCCATGCGCCTTACACCATGTGTACCATTAATCGATCCTTAATCACCTCAGGCATTTCCGCTTGTCGATATTCTACAAATGCTGATGCTGCTCGTGAGTTGAAGATTTTACTAGATGCTGATGCCGTTAACACTTTGAAGACCTCACAAATGCTGATGCTGCTGATACTTAGGAGATTTCTCAAGATGCTGATGCTGTTTATACTATGAAGACTCTTCAGAACAAGGACGAAAACTATAAATTTGAAATTTCTGACAAGAATAAATTTCAACCACCAGACACTACCATTCTATTCCATGCTTTTACCTTCCCAGCTAGATGTCACACTTCACTCAGCTAACTTGTATTCAGAAAAGTGGGAACCGGTATCCAGCCGGCCACTCAGCGGAATAATTACAGAAATCACGGTTGTAATAATGACCGTCATGAAACTGACAGACAAAACAGTAAATGACAATCACAGTGCTTAAACATATTAACCAGGCAGTAGCCATCGGAACTCCGGAACGGACGTGACCAGTAAACAGAGGTCAGTAGTCTAACCGGTCCGCTAAACCTTAACCGTTACCAGGAACTATTAACCTTATTTCAGACCCACTTACTAAAACATGTGTCAAGACATCAGTCAAGATACGAGTTCAAGTACCATCTCGAGAGACACATGTCAAGGACACCAGTCAAAGTACACGTCATGCGAATATCTTCTCAAGCACGAGTCAGATTCATAACACTAGTATGCCTGCTAAACCAGGTCCTCAGAAATTGAAATTCAGGGTACCCTCCAAAGGGGTATACCCGTGCTGTTGTGCTACGCATAAATCAGATCATAAAGACTCAGTTACCACTAACAAAGTATTATTCAGATTAGACACGTAGAGTTCATTATGTGATGTTACAGACAAACACTTTCAGCAAGATCTGCCATGCTTGCTGCAATTACTCAGATGTCAGCTTTATTTAAATCAGACATGATCTACCTCCTAGCCAGAAAAGACTCTACAGTACAAACCGTATATATGAAGGCTTTCCGTTCAGTTAATGACGAGATCTGTCTTACTAGATCTCAAATATATTCATCATATTTTCTACCAGAAAACTCATTACAAATTATTCCGAGTTATAAGCGCATGACTTCTCAGTCCATAGCTACGAAGACTTTAAACTATGAGTTATAAAATTAGTTCTGAAATCCTTAAATTCATGATCAGCAAACTATTCCAAAATTTCCAGAGGTTATTCGAGAAGGTTTTCCAGAAACTCATTCCTAACCACGAGACATAGTTTAACATCGAGCTTGTCTCAACGACGGAATCTGTTTTCAGAACTCTTTATCGCAAGACTTCAGCTGAGTTAAAAGAGTTGCAGCATTTGCTGCAAGAGTTACCGGAACAAGGCTGTATTCGCCCTAACGCACCACTAGGGGGTGTATCGTTTCTGTCTATTAGAAAGAAGGCCGGTAACATGAGATCATATATCGACCACCAGAAAATTTACCAGATCACCATTCTTAATCGATATTCATTCCACGTATAGAAGGTTTACCTGACCTGCAACGATATCTTAAATATTTTCCAGAATAATTCGCGAACATGACACCAATAGTGGTGAGAGAAAGAACATGAGGTTTTCCAGACTGCTGTCGCACACGTTATAGCCTCTCTAAAATTTTGAATTATACTTCTGAGCTCCCTAATGCTCCAGCTATATTATGAAATTTATGAATAAAATTTTTCCCATGAATTCTCAGACAAAATTGTCAGTATATTCATGGATCGTATTCTGATCTACTAACCCTAAAGAAGAACGCGAGATCATCTTCTCACGGTCGTGCAGATTTTCAGATAGGAGAAAATTTTATGAGCAGCTTTCTAGGTGTATATCCCAGATGAACAAAGTGGCGTTTCTGAGCCACCCTATTTCTGTAGAAAGAAATTTTAGACAATCCTGTGAAGGTGAAGGCCATCATCTGATGGTCCCGACTGACACCTGTGAATAAAGTACAAACTTTCTAGAACTCAATTGACTGCTACCGTAGAAATTGCTGACAGTTCTCCCAAAAAAAAATCTTCCATGGCTATCCAACCAGATTTCCACCGGAATGTTCCATAATCCCAGACAGAACTTTGATAGAAGCAGTATCACACATTAATGCAGCTATTTTCATATCTAAATGTCTGACATACCGCAGGTTCAAGATAGAACACCGTCATGTTAGTGAGTTACTACAACCCTTAGAAATTTCTGAACAGAAATGAGACAAAATTCCATGAAATTGTTATCAGCTACCACAGGCTCAGAGAAAGTATGATACTATCTAAGTTATCGTCAAACATGTAGCATGTGCGTTTCTTTCATCCGAAAGGATCACGCAGTAGCAAACATGCAAAAAAAAATAAAAAATTTAGAAATTTAGCAGTAAATTGTACGAATTCAAGGTATTCCACCGACCATCATATTAGACAGAATTCATGTTCACAATTACGTGTATGATTACGTTCACTTTACGTTCACGTTTATTTTCACTTTCACATTTACGTCTCATTCATAGTATGATGCCATTTCAGTTCATGTTTATGATATCTTATGATTTAAATTCACGATTCTCATTCATGATGTTCTCACGTTCAAGTTCAAGTTCCATCTCCGTGGATATGTTCCAAGTCTTGTACCGGATTTGACTACAAAAAAAAACTTGAGAAAACCCGACTCATGTTAAGCATGGTTTCTCCATGACTAGGTAGACGTTTCACGTCTCAGGCTGTATCATCGACACTCTTTTCTACGTCATCATACTCACATTATGTTTCGCGTATCACATCCATGATATATTTCTGGCGCAACGTTTCCTTTTATAATCGCGAATTACGTTCAAAATTACTCACGTGGAACGTTCACAACTGTTCATGTAGTTCGTTCCTTATATTCTCAGCAGCTTGCTCAAAGAGATAAATATTATCTTTTCAGGATAATCGTATGTACCGTTTCATGTACCCTACATGCCACAGCTTATTCATCCTATAAGATTCAGGAAAATTCATCTTAAGTATGTAACCAGAAATTTTTTTTTTCAGCATCGTCAGGACAGGGTCATCAGGATCAAGATTTTTAGTATGTCAAAATCTTTGAAGGAACCGTTTCGAGCGGGAAGCCACTTGAAACGGAGGCGTCCATCCGGACCTCTCATTTTCCCTTCAATAAATCCAGTTAAATTCTTTAGCCATGTCACGTTACAGATTCACTTCAGTCATGCCATGTTTATACCGTTCAACAGCGTTATGTTCTAAATCGAGGATGAATGATCCTTCAGTTTATATGTCTTTTCAGCCTTCATACTCTTTCAGCATATGCGTCCTTTCAGCTTTTATAACTCTATCAGATTATTACCTTTCATTCAAGGACGGTTTGTTCTTTATAGAGGGGAAGAATTATAAAATCCAGTATAGTTGAATCTTTAATTCTGGGACGAATTATTCTTTTTAGAGGGGAAGAATTGTAAAACCCGTATTTGAAAATTTAGAATATTAAATACGCAGTTTTAAATATTAAAAACTATTCATATAATTCATAAAATAATATTCATGAATATTGATATACTCATTTTATATGGGTTCTAATTTCTCGGAATCCTCTCGAATTGATCTCGGTCTTAAGTGGAATGATTGTTCTTGGTTACTAAATAAAAGGGTTTGGTTTTCTAACCTACTAATGTTCATTCGGAAGTTCAAGTTCATCCGGAACTTTTGCTTCGTTCGGAAGTCTTGGGCTTGGTTCGGAAGTTTTGAAAACCCAGAAACTCGGATACAGGAATAATACCGAAGAACAAGGAAAACTGATTTTGATCCAAAATTCACCAAACTTTTCACCAAATCTTAAATAAAACTAAACACAAAGCATCTATTAACCATAAGCTACTAATCCCATCAACAAAAACACAAATCCCAAAAACTTTTGAAGATAAAATCAAGAAAAATAAAACTTAAGAACTTGAAAAGAAAAATGATGATGAACAAGATGAAATGGAAAGATTAAACAAGACTTGTATTGAATGATTAATGTTTTAACAAGATCAAAACAAAGATTAAAACAACAAGGTTGGAAGAACAAAGATTAAAATCACCAATCACCCTAGTGGTGATGGTGATGGAACGAACAAGAAAGGAGAAAAAAGGGGAGGAGAGAAAACTCCAGACTAGCTAGCTAAAATGTGTGAGGGGCTCCTTTTATAGGCTTGTCTTTTGGTTGGTGAGTGGGCTTTCTCCCGTTCTTCTTGTCTTTTCGTCTTTTCAGAAAAGTTTCCGTTTTCGATTCTGATTCGGGATTTGTCGTCGATTAAATTCAACTCATCTTTTAATTTCTTCGTTTAATAGACTTGAGTTTCTTCGACTTATATAAATCTTCCATCTTTGGTCCTTTTCTTCGATAAATCTTCGAATAGGCCCAGTGACTTCAAATCTTTTGCATCCCTTGGACAATAGACTTTATCTTGAGTTTTTTTCTTCAGTAAAACCCGTGCAATCCCATGTTTTCTTCAATATTCATCCGGTTGGCTCTGAAAACACAATAAACACAAAAACCACGCATAATTCCAAACAAATGATATTAAATACGTGTTTTGGTCTTGTTTTAGCCAGAATTAAATGGTAAAAGGATGGGTGTTTACACACCTATCAAATCCCCTACACTTAACCATTGCCATGCCCTCATGCAATGCTTAGTGATAAAGCAAGTTTACACTTTTCTCATAATTAATCAACCTTGGCCTTATTTAAATTCTACTAAACAAAAATTAAAGAAATAAAACTTCAAAGGCAACAAAGGGACAGAAAACCATTTTCACTTGAAAATAGCTACATGGAAATAACTTGCAAAGAAATCGATGACTTACATTAGGGCTTTGGTGTTGCGAAGATTTATCACCCTCAAGTTTCACGTTCCCCAAACTAAGCTTAAAAACGAGATCATTGGTATTATAAGTTAGCAATTCAAACACTTACACACATGGCTTAATTAAATGCTTAAACTCCCTTATTCCTAGGTGTATCTCTTATATTTTATTTTTGTCTTAGAATGATCATGAAGATGCATTTTTGAACTTATTTCGATAGTTTATTTAGGCTGAAAGCAAAGTAGGACGATTTGATCAATAGTTAGCTAAAGGACAAAATCTCTTAAAACTGCTTCTCGGGATATCAAAAAGCTCATATCTTGGCATAACTCGGTTCACGATTTGAGACCTTTCTCGGGCCGATATTTGGCACGTACTTCATACTTCATATCTTCGAGAGACGTTCTTGAGATAATGGTCTTCTCATCATAATAGAGTTTCTTCACTTGGAGACTTTTGAGGGGTACTCCAACTTTGTTGACCACGACTTCATGATTATTTCTTCAATCTCTAATTGGGATTTTGAGATACAACGATCCGCCTCCTTTTCGGACTTGGATCTATTTATCCTCATACCTTGTTAGGGTCTTTTCGGATAGACTTCTCCATGATCTTTATGGGAGTTGATTGCTTTTCGTCGTGAGTCTTGATCCTTCATATTGATTTTAGGAATAATGCTTTTCACATCACTTTGGATCTTCAGCAATAAAATGGAATCCTCACGCCTTGTTAGGGCCTTTTCGGACTCGCCAATCTTCGCGCCCCGCTTCATAAGTTATGCCTTGGCTATGAACTCTTATCATTTCCGAGCAACTTTTAAACGATCTTGGGCTAGAAGCTAAGTAACCTTTCAAATCGTACGACCTTACTTATTGCAGATAAATTATTAGCAAGTGATGGGAGAATAGGCAAATAATTACACCAAGTGAGCTTGCGCAAGAATACCGACTTATAATTGACTCTATCATTTCTCGTCCTCCACAATTTAAAATCTCAAGTAATGAGACTCGTGGACACCTAGCCTAATAAACCAATTAAGGTCTACATGGTTAAGGATACTAGCTAGAATAAACTTGGATAAGTCTATTCGGGTTGAGTCAAAATAAACGCAACGGGCCTAATATGTCAAGATTTCTAAACTAGCTACACCACTTTATTAAAATTTGACTTTATTGCGGGATACATACATATGAAAGCAACGATAAAAATTTAAAAATTACAACTAAATGGCCAAAGTTAATAAAAAATTTGAAAAATGTTGAAAAATAGGATTTTCTGGTTAAATGAAGGCATTTTCATGGAAAAGTCAACTTAAAACTTCGATAGAAGTCCCCCCTATACTTAAGATAAACATTGTCCTCAATGTTTAAGCATGTGGGAAAAGTCTCCCCTACTCTTATGACATTGTGCACGTTGGTTAACTCAAGTTAAGGAAGAGACGACTAAAGTGATCAATTTCAAATGTGAGTATGAAGAAAATTGAATCACGATAGTTGAGAGATAGAACCGGATTTCGGATAACACGGAAGCACGATTCTTCAAAGTTTCCAAGAGTGCACTTATCCCTGTAATCACACCACACAAAGACAAACACGTATAGAAGTCCCCCCTACACTTAGGGGATTAAAACATAAAAGGATAGATACTCGGGCTGCCTCCCGAGGAGCGCTTGTTTTTGATAACCGAGTCACGAGCCTGACTCGACCCAAAATTAGTTCATGGGGAACGTGGTGAGGGAAGGAATCACCTCCTGAGAGGTGTCCTCACCAAAGTACAACTTCACTCGTTGGCCATTCACCTTAAAATTTGGTCCATCAGGTTGAGCGATCTCGAGAGTACCATATGGAAAAATTTGGGCAATAGTGAATGGGCCGGACCAACGAGATTTGAGCTTTCCCGAGAAGATTTTCAACCGAGAGTTAAAAAGTAAGACCTTGTCTCCAACATGGAACTCTCGGTTTTTGATCTTGGAGTCGTGAATGAGCTTAGTTCTTTCCTTATAGATCAAAGAATTTTCATAAGCCTCATTACGGAGTTCATTCAGCTCATTGAGTTGGATCTTGCGTAGGTCACCGGCTTTGTTTATATCAAAATTAGACCACTTCAAGGCCCAATAAGCCTTGTGCTCCAACTCAATGGGGAGGTGGCACGCTTTCCCGTACACAAGACGATAAGGCGTACAGCCGATCGGGGTCTTGTAAGCAGTACGGAAAGCCCACAAAGCATCATCAAGTTTATCAGCCCATGAGGCACGATGCTCTCCCACGGTCCTTTCAAGAATTCGCTTCAGTCCTCGGTTGGATATTTCAGCCTGGCCATTAGTTTGTGGGTGGTAGGCTGTGGAAAGACGATGGTTTACACCGTACTTAGCCATGACTCTAGCAAATTGGTCATTGCAGAAATGAGTCCCACGATCACTAATAATAGCGCGAGGCACACCGAATCTAGCGAATAGAGCTTTTAAAAAGTTACAAACCACCCTTGCGTCATTAGTGGGTAAAGCTTTGGCTTCAACCCATTTGGAGACGTAGTCAACGGCTACAAGGATGTATTTGTTTCCTTTAGAAGAAGGGAATGGCCCCATAAAGTCAATACCCCAAACATCAAAGATTTCACATTCTTGTATGAAATTTTGAGGCATCTCATCTTTATGTGTGATCTTGCCTTGTTTTTGGCAAACATCACATCTTTTAACCATATCGTGAGCGTCACGATATATGGAGGGCCAATAAAATCCCGAATCAAACACTTTTTTAGCGGTGTAGTTGGGACCAAAGTGACCACCGGTGGGTCCTTTGTGGCAAGCATCAAGGATTTCAGACGCTGCCGGTCCATCAACACATCGGCGAATAATCAGGTCAGCACATTGTTTGAATAGGTAAGGGTCGTCCCAAAAATAAGTCTTGATGTCGGTGAAGAACTTTTTCTTTTGCTGGGACGTCAATCCTTCCTTGAGAATTCCACCCGCCAAGTAGTTTGCAAAGTCCGCAAACCACGGGGTTTCATTCGACTTCGAGTTTATAGACATTAAGGTCTCCAAGGGAAAAGAATCATTGATTTCTTTGGTCGGATGATCCCCTTGGTAAGGATCCTCAAGTCTGCTAAGATGGTCCGCGGCTAGGTTTTCTGCTCCTTTTTATCGCGAATTTCGATTTTAAATTCCTGGAGCAGCAAAACCCAGCGAAGAAGTCTTGGTTTGGAATCTTGCTTTGTCAACAAGTACTTCAGCGCGGAATGATCGGTATACACAATGGTGGTAGAAAGGACAAGATAGGGGCGGAATTTTTCAAAGCATAGACAACAGCTAAAAGCTCTTTTTCGGTTGTCGTATAATGCAATTGTGCCCCAGTCATTGTCTTGCTAGCGTAATGGATCGGTTGGAAGTGTTTGTTCACTCTTTGTCCAAGAACCGCTCCAATAGCAAAATCACTAGCATCGCACATCAACTCAAAAGGCAGCTCCCAATTAGGGGTAACCAAGACAGGTGCCTTAGTGAGCTTTTCCTTAAGCGAGTTGAAGGCTTCAACACACTCTTTGGAGAAGATAAAAGGAGTATATTTTTCCAAGAGGTGGGTCATCGGGCGAGCGATTTTAGAAAAATCTTTGATGAATCGACGGTAGAAGCCCGCATGACCCAGGAAACTTCTCACACCCTTCACGGTTGAAGGTGGAGGCAACTTTGCGATAACATCGACTTTAGCACGGTCTACTTCAAGACCGGCTTTCGAGATCTTATGTCCAAGCACGACGCCTTCTTTTACCATAAAATGGCATTTTTCCCAATTCAGAACTAGGCGAGTGTCTTCGCACCGCTTGAGCATACGTTCCAAATTGGCAAGGCAAGAAGAGAAGGAATCCCCGAAGACCGAGAAATCATCCATGAAGACTTCCATGGTTTGTTCAACCATGTCATGGAAGATAGCTAACATGCACCTTTGGAAAGTCCCGGGCGCATTACATAAGCCTAAAGGCATTCTTTTCTAAGCGAATGTGCCGTAGGGACAAGTGAATGTAGTCTTCTCTTGATCTTGGGGATCGATGGGTATTTGGAAATAACCCGAGAAACCATCAAGAAAGCAGTAATATTCATTACCGGCTAAACGTTCAAGCATTTGGTCCATAAAAGGTAGAGGGAAATGATCCTTTCTCGTGGCATCATTGAGTTTGCGGTAGTCTATACAAACTCTCCACCCAGTAACGAGACGAGTGGGAATCAACTAGTTGTGTTCATTGGGAACAACGGTTATTCCGCCCTTCTTGGGCACACAATGGATTGGACTAACCCACGGTGAATCCGAAATAGGGTAAATCATACCCGCATCAAGAAGTTTGACAACCTCTGTTTTGATGACTTCATGGATTTTTGGATTCACCCTTCGTTGGCTTTGAATTGTGGGCTTAAAGTCGTCCTTCATGAGAATTTTGTGTGTGCAGAAGTGAGGATCAATTCCACGAATATCCGAAATCTTCCAAGCAATATCCTTCTTATGATCTTTCAACACGGCGACAAGTCGGGCTTTCTCTTCATCCTTCAAATCCTTAGCAATGATGACTGGCGACTTCTTCTCTTCTTCGAGGAATACATACTCAAGATGGGGCGGCAACTCCTTAAGTTCTAAATCCGGAGGATTTTCGACGTGAGGCGTATTCGAAGTCGGAGTATCGATAGCAATGACAGTGGGAGATGGAGGAGAAGGATTGTCTTCTTTAAGAAGGTTAGCAATGAAGCTGAGATCTTCATCCCAATTGGTAGAAGAATCGTCATTGTGTACATTCACATCTCCCAGGGTGGCTTCCAAATCTTTCCAAAGGAAATCACTTTCTCCAAATAGAGATAGTGATGAGTCGATAGAGGAAACGGTCTCAACATGGGGAAGAGAGGTAGGAATATTTTTACAAGCATCTTTGAAATGTTCTTCACAAGCCTCATCAAGAACGTCAATACAATTAACACTCTCGTAAGAATAAGGCTGTTTAGAAAGCTTTCCCATGTTGAAGACTACTTTATCGTCACCCACTCTCATGATAAGCTCACCAGCTTCAACATCGATGAGAGTGCGACCGGTCCTCAAGAATGGACGACGAACAATGAGTGGCACACGGGGGTCCATCTCGTAGTCGACGACAACAAAATCAGCAGGGAAGGTGAATTTGTCGACTCCTACAATGACGTCTTCGGCTATCCCCACTGGATAAGCAACCGTACGGTTAGCTAATTCCAAAGTCATTTTGGTGGGGACTAGCTCTGGGAGAGATAATTGCTTCCAAACACTTAGAGGCATGAGATTAATACTGGCACCTAGATCGGCTAGGGCCATGCAATTCTCTACTCCCGGGAAATTGCAAGGGATAAGAAAACGACCCGGATCACCAAGCTTGGTTGGCAATTTCCTTAAGAGTACTGCAGAGCAATTCTCATTAAGTTGGGTGTTGGCAATATCGAGGAGCTTTTCCTTGTCGCTCAGAAGGTCTTTAAACATTTTGGCGTATTTGGGCATGTGAGCGAGAGCCTCAGCGAAGGAGATATTGAAATTCAGTTGTTTGAACATTTTAAGGAAATTCGAAACCTGAATATCATCCTTGCTCTTTTGCTTCTCTTTCCTCAACCTTGAAGGATAAGGTATATTGGAAGAAGAGGAAGGCTTTAGAGGAATAGGATCACTCACAACCACGGGTGGAGGAGGGGTAGAAAGAAGAGGTGGAGAAATTAGGGAAGGAGTAGGGTGAGGAATAGGAGCAGGTGACTCGTTCTCCTTAGTCACAACCACCGGTGGAGGTATAGGAAGCTCGGGTTCCTTGGTACCTTTACCACTTCGTGTGGTGATTGCTTTCATCTCCCCTCTTGGGTTCGCAACGGTGTTACTCGGAAGAGTACCCGAAGAAGAGGGTTGATTACCTTGGAAGAAACTAGCCATCATGTTCCTCAGATCATTAGTTTGGCTATCCAACGTGTTTCTCATGTCAGCTCTCAAATCGTTTCCTTGCTTGACCAAGTCTGCCTTCAAGTTGCGCACTTCCTCTTGGAGATTTCCCACAATCACATCATTGGTCCTCATTTAGGTTGCAACCTCTTGGTGTAATGCAGTGGTGGTTTGGTTGGGAGGAGCATTGTATGCAGGTGGTTGGTAAGCAGGTTGTTGGTAGACTTGATTGTTACGTTGAGGTGGTTGTTGCTGCTTGTGAGGTGGGATGTATGGTTGTCGAGGTTGTTGTTGTTGTTGAGGAGGGCGGTTAAGGTTTTGTTGTTGGTTTGGGTTGTTTGGGGAAAAACCGGGTGGTGAGATATAGTTGTTGGATCGATAGCTAAGCAAGTTACGGTCACCTTGAGGTCTGGCTTGATAAGCAGGTTGAGGATAGGTGCCATATGCCGCATTCACATTCTCAGCAGGGTAGTCTTGGGTGGCGGTACAAGTTGTATATGAGTGAGGACCACCGCATATCTCACAAGGTTGGCTGACAGCGTTCACTTGAGCGTTTTTGGCGTTGTTGCTGTTGTTGTTGCTGACGGTGTGGGTGACAAGCGATTCAAGAAGCGTAGTGATTTTGTCCAATCGCTTGTCGCTGTCACTAGTGCTAGCACTAGCGACATTGGTCCGAACACTCTTGGTTTGCACACGAGATTTGTTCTCAATGATGTCCCAAGCAGCATTGGAAGTCTTAGCCAATAGATTACCCCCCGAGGCACTGTTCAGTGAATCTTGGTCACTCATGCTTAAACCATTGTAAAAAGTATTGATTTGATGTACTTTGGTAAAACCATTTTGTGGGCATTTTCTTAAAAGATCTTTAAAGCGATCCCAAGATTCACTAAATGACTCATCGTACTTTTGTTCAAAATTTATGATCTCATTCCGCAAAGCGGTAGTACGAGAGGGTGGAAAAAAGTAGTTGATAAACTTTGTTTCCAAATCCGTCCACGAGAGAATACTCTGTGGCGGTTCCTTAGCAAGCCAATGCCGGGCTTGTCCCTCTAAAGAAAAGGGAAAAAGTTGTAACCTTATAACCTCTTGTGGAACTCCATTGAACTTGACCGTGTTGGTGAGTTGTAGAAATCTCTTGATGTGGTCGTGTGGATCATCAATGGTACGTCCCAAGAATGGTTGAGCGGAGACCATCTGGATAAAGCCTGATTTTAGCTCGAAATTGTTGGCGGCAATTGGAGGTATGACAATTGGATCCGTGTTGCCATCGACATGAGCTTGCAGCAATTCAATCATCGGGCGATTATCCGGAAGGTGCTCATTGTTGTTGTTATTATTCATGTTGTTGTTGTTATTATTGTTTGGAGGTGGTACACCGGCCATGTCTAAGTGATCGAGAAGCTCGGGCTCTTGATATGACGTGGATCGAGTGCGCATACACCTATAAAAGAACGAACAAAGAAAAGCAAAGCACAAATATTTTTGGTTTTTAGTTTTTTAATTTTTTTTGTATTTTTGAAAATTTTATATTTTTTTGTGATGAAAAAGTAACGTTCACAGGGAACGGATCCCAAAATCCAAGTTCTCACAAAAAACTTTTGATCTTAACGAGAAGAGCCGGCAGCGGCGCCATTTGATATACTCATTTTATATGGGTTCTAATTTCTCGGAATCCTCTCGAATTGATCTCGGTCTTAAGTGGAATGATTGTTCTTGGTTACTAAATAAAAGGGTTTGGTTTTCTAACCTACTAAATGTTAAATGATTGAAAATTTTAACTTAAATTTAAAAGTAATTTAAAAGTAATTGAATTATTAATAACTGACAAAATTTTGAATTGAAATCAAACTTAAATTAAGAAATAATGAGAAATGGTAAGACAGTCATAAAGAAACAGAAACAGTAAGTAACTTAAAAGAATACTGATTCGGAACTTTTCCCTTGGTTCGAAAGTTGATCTTCATTCGGAACTTAAGTACTCATCCGGAACTTATCCTTCATTCGGAAGTTTGGGAGCTCATTCGGAAGTCACTGTTCATTTGTTCGGAAGTTTCGGCTTGGTGCGGAACTTACTGGTTCGGAAGTTTTGTATGTTCCGATTCGGAACTTTTGGTCAATTGGTTCGGAACTTTTCAAAGTTCCGATTCGGAAGAAATCGGTTCGGAAGTTTTTTAAGGAAATTGGTTCGGAACTAACTGAAGACAAACTCATTCGGAACTCTTAATGTTCATTCGGAAGTTCAAGTTCATCCAGAACTTTTGCTTCGTTCGGAAGTCTTGGGCTTGGTTCGGAAGTTTTGAAAACCCAGAAACTCAGATACAGGAATAATACCGAAGAACAAGGAAAACTGATTTTGATCCAAAATTCACCAAATTTTTCACCAAATCTTAAATAAAACTAAACACAAAGCATCTATTAACCATAAGCTACTAATCCCATCAACAAAAACACAAATCCCAACAACTTTTGAAGATCAAATCAAGAAAAATAAAACTTAAGAACTTGAAAAGAAAAATGATGATGAACAAGATGAAATGGAAAGATTAAACAAGACTTGTATTGAATGATTAATGTTTTAACAAGATCAAAACAAAGATTAAAACAACAAGGTTGGAAGAACAAAGATTAAAATCACCAATCACCCTAGTGGTGATGGTGATGGAACGAACAAGAAAGGAGAAAAAAGGGGAGGAGAGAAAACTCCAGACTAGCTAGCTAAAATGTGTGAGGGGCTCCTTTTATAGGCTTGTCTTTTGGTTGGTGAGTGGGCTTTCTCCCGTTCTTCTTGTCTTTTCGTCTTTTCAGAAAAGTTTCCGTTTTCGATTCTGGTTCGGGATTTGTCGTCGATTAAATTCAACTCGTCTTTTAATTTCTTCGTTTAATAGACTTGAGTTTCTTCGACTTATATAAATCTTCCATCTTTGGTCCTTTTCTTCGATAAATCTTCGAATAGGCCAGTGACTTCAAATCTTTTGCATCCCTTGTACAATAGACTTTATCTTGAGTCTTTTTCTTCAGTAAAACCCGTGCAATCCCATGTTTTCTTCAATATTCATCCGGTTGGCTCTGAAAGCACAATAAACACAAAAACCATGCATAATTCCAAACAAATGATATTAAATACGTGTTTTGGTCTTGTTTTAGCCAGAATTAAATGGTAAAAGGATGGGTGTTTACACACCTATCAAATATTTATTCAGAAAATAAATATAATGCATTTCAGAGTTGAAAGAAAGATTAAATCACGTACACGAACGTCTAATATTAAAGCACGAAACGAAGAAAAATCAAAATATATTTAGATATGCATGTGTTGGGCCGGTTTTGTTTTAAAAAAAAGGAAAGAAAGAATGGGTTGCGGCCCATTTGTTTGTGTAGCCAGACCGTAACAAAACGAAAGAAAGAAACGGGACTCTAACCCCCATTCCCTTTTCACACAGCGAAAAAAAAGAAAGTGTTAGGGTTAGGAATTGGAAGCTGTCGACAGAAAAGACAGAAGAAAGAGGATCGGGATTTGAGTATGATTATTATTTTATTTTTTATTTTTTTATTATTTTTTTGTCTTCCTTTCACGCAAACCAAGGTAAACATAATCGTTTTTTTCCTTATTTCTGTTTGTTTATTCACGATCCAAACAGGGGTGTCGGGATTGTTGGTTTCACGCAAGCCGAGACCAACAAGGGTCTCGGTGGTGTCTTTTTTTGATCAGCCACGACCCATAATCGGTGTGTGGCGTGTTTGACTGATTTCGCAGCCCTAAAAAGCCAAACAGTAGGGGCGTTTGGCTTTTCGAACAGCAACAACAACCTGCAGGGGTGTTTCGGACTAGTAACAGGGGGGCTTTGTTTTGGCAATGGCAACCGAGACATATTAGATGTCTCAGTGGGTCTTAGATGGGCAGCAGGGGAGTGTTTGGTTGTTTTCTGAAAAATAAGGATGCGTTTGGTTGTAAAAACAGAACAAGCAGTGGGAACCTTTTTAAAACTAACAGTGGGAACTTAAGAATACAAGAAGTGGGTTTATGTGACAGTTTTATACCGTTTTAAAATATAGCTTTTAGTGACAGTTTTTAGCGACAGTTTTCTGTCGCTAATTTTAAAAGTCAGATTTTATATATTTTGGTTTAATCATTTTAGTGCGACCGAGAAAGGGGTATCTCGGTAGGCTCGATTTAATTATAATGAGGAAAAGGTAGATTTTATATTATACTTTTATTAATTAATTTTTGTAAAGGTTTAAACTATATTTTAAATTAAATTATAATTAAATAGTTTTGAAATAATTAAAAAGTATAATTTATTATGACTTTAGAAAAACCTTATAAATTAGAAAACATTATATTTTAACGAGTTACTTATTTTAATAATATAATGCCAGATTTAGTTATACCGTAGTTAGTAGTAGGTTATTAATATATTAAGGAATAATTATTAATACAGAATCATCAGTTAAAAATACGTACAGACTTCCAGAAATATAATGAATAAATAAGAAACCAATAAAATCAGTAAAGTAAATATAGAACATGTAACTTATTCGCGTCTATTAATTGTTGTAGCTTACGTGAAGCCCGAGTAGCATTCTTCAGTCTTCCATTTCGTCAGTTACTGGACTAGAGGTACGGATTTTCCGTCATTTCAGTAAGGACTTCCTTTCTATGCATGATTAGGATTCTCGTCTGCAGCCAAATGTTTTTCCCCAGTATATGTTTAAGCTTATCAGTAATCATGTTAATAACTAAATAAATTTCTTGAGCATTATATACAAGCATGACCAAGTTTATGTACTAGTTACGGAGGTACCGTAACCATGACACTAGAGGCACCGGTGTCGTGACTCACATGCAGGAGAGTGATATCCTGCATCGTCCCACTCATGTTCAGGTTGGCCATTTTTTATATGTATGTTTAGTGGGGCGTATGGATGCATCCTAGGCTTATAAGTGTTACAAGTTATCAGGGTGAATGTGGTGTTTGCTCTACATCCTTCACATTGGAGCTGATCCCTCCACCCAGCACAGTTATTTAGAGGTCACCCCTCTACAGCATGACGAGGTCACCCCTCCAGTTATTCATGCAACGTTGTTACAGCACATGACTATATAAGCTCTGGCAATTAAATTACAGTAAATGCATGTTTTCAGATTTAACAGATAACAGTTCAGCTTTATTATTTATAAATCAGACTTTACAGATTATACACAAATTTCCGCTGCAACTTTACTTATCAGTCTTATAGCTCCAGTATTTTATCATCTGTTTCATTTTAGTAATTCCCTATCATGCTTTATATCCGTTCACTGAGCGTTATGCTCAGCTGTAGTTCCTTTCATGTTCTAACGGCAGGTACACCAGGACATTTTTAGGATTCTAAGAGCATGTGCATTTGGATGGAAGCTATCCAGACTTCTTACTTTATGCTTTTCTTACATTATCCTGCTTATTTGGACATTGTTTATTCCTTTCATTCAGTATTTTACTTTTCATGTTTTGGGCTTATGTTTGGATTGCCGATGTTTGATTCCGGTATTTCCTTTACGGTCAGTTAATGTTTTAGGACATTTACCTTATGCTTTGATGACACGCCATAAATACACGTAACGGTCCACTTATCCAAGTGGGGTGTTACATGGAAACATATAGAGTATAAAGCATGAATGGCAGCGGAAATGAATAAGTCCTGGAAAACCTAGTTGTTTGTCATGTAAACTGGTTTTAGTTCTGAAAACATAGCTTATGTTACTTATGAAAATTTGTATTAGTTAATGTACCATTATAGCTAATATAGGTCAATGAGGTCAACAACATGCATGAATATTTGGAGGGGTGACCTCGTCATGCAAATTAGAGGGGATGACTCTAATTAATTGGTAAGTGGGTAGGAGGGATCAGCTCCTTGTGAAGGATTCAAGGCACACACCACATTCACCATGAAATCTTGACTGAAACATGTAACTAGGATGCACCCATACGCCCCACATGATAATATAATAATATAATGGCCAAATAACTAAAAAGGGACGCCACGAGCTATCACTCCGCCGTGGTGAAATCATAACACTAGTGCCTCTAGTGTTATGGTACCTCCATAACTAGGTGAAACTGGTCAAGCACTTATATGACTAAGGTAACTAATAAAACATAAGCATTTAATCTGTAACTACTAGGGAAAACAGTTGGCTGCATAGGGGAAATCCTAATGAAGGAAGAGATTGTCCTTACTGAAGGATGGGAAATCCGTACCTTATGTACAGTAGAAGCTAAGGAAAACGATGAAGACTAATCCGCCTCGACGGATAACACTACATAAGAAATATGGACGTGTATGAGTTGTCTGAATTACATGCGTCTTACTGGTTCTGAGTATTATTAGCTTGTTATACGTATTATGTCATGTTTTACTGTTTACTGTGTTAACTGTAGTTATTCTGATGTTCTGTTAAGTATTAATCATGTAATAGTGTATTATAATACTTGTATTGTAATACTCAGTAACTTTCTAAAAATAGCAGGTTTCCATAAATAGTAAGTTTCTAAAAATAGAAAGTTTCCAAAAATAGTAAGTTTCCATAAGTAGAAATAAGCTAGATTATAAATAATAATTAAAGTTTAATTAGTACGATACAAGTCTTGGTTATAGTTTATTAATTAAATAACTGGTTAATTAATTAAACTATACGTTATATGATTTTAATTAAAATACATGTTTTAATTAAATGACTAAGTAAAAGGTTATACATGAATTAATTAAATAAATTAATTTAGCCTAAGGTTTTGTATAACGTGACTTTAAAAATAGTTTTCATGAAAAACCCAATCCCTTGCCCGTGTTTCATATAAGCCGAATCAAATAAGTCACAAACAAAGTCCCACCGAGACCTTGGAGGGGTCTCGTAGAGTGATTTTCCTAGCATGCACATCGATAAGTGCTCTCGAGGTATCCAAAAATGATCGACCTAAAATTAGAGGAACTTTAGGATCGATGGGAGTGTCAACAACGATAAACTCCACGGGATAGTAAAACTTTGCAACTTTCACGAAGATGTATTCGGCTACTCCATATGCTAGAATCGTAAAATGATCGACCATCTCGATTGACATTCTTGAAGGAGTGAGATTAGGAAGATTGAGTGACTTGAAAATCTCAAGAGGCATCAAATTTATACTAGCACCAAGATCGGCCAAGGCGTAGCATTCCTCCATATCTTGTATTACACATGGGATTAAAAATATACTGGGATCACCGACTTTTTGAGGTATGCGGCTAAGAAAAACCGAAGAACAACTAGACGATTTTTGCAATTTCTCTTAGTTATTCAACATACTTTTGAAGTTTGCGGCAAATCGAGGCATCATGACCAAGGCGTCGGCAAAACTTATATTAAAATTCAAGTCACGAAACATTTTCATAAGTTCAAATTGATAATTGTTAAGTTCTTGTGCCTTTTCCTTATTTCGTCTTGAAGGGTAAGGTAAGGGTGGTGTGGGTTGGGGCATAGGCAATGGCCTTGGAATCTCGGGTTTCACTATTTGTATTGGTTCAACCGTAGGTGTGGTTTGAGCGGTACTTTGTGGGATTGGAACTTGCTCCTTTTCTACCACCACCTCGGGTTCTTTCTCTATTTCCTTCTCCGTAGAAGTACTTGGACAAGAAATGGTTTCTTTGAAAGTTTTACCACTACGAGTAGTAATAACCTTCAATTCTACTTTAGGGTTTACGATGGTATCACTAGGAAGACCACCCGAAGAAGACGGTTTACACATGATAGCTTCAAACATTTTTGCCATTCGATCTTCAAACTTAGATTGCCTAGCATCCGCTTTTATCAACTCTTGCTTAATCTCATGTTCACCATGCTCTATTTTTTGTTGATTTTGTTGGAGACTTTTAACATTTTCTTCCATTTTATTAGCATGATTTTTCAATTCATTAGCTACTTCGTTTTTAAGCTCGTTTTTCAACTCGGATCTTAAGGATATAAAATTTGGCCAATAAACATTAAAATCGAGCAGGTTACGCTCATTTAAGATTGTGAAATTTAAGAACTTATTTTTTGCGTAATTCTAAAATATCGTTTTGCTGACAGATTTAATGCAAGGGCATTTTCGTCCATTTTTATTCCGTTTCAAGTCTCGGATAAAACTAGAAAGTTGTTCAAAACATTGTTTTACATCGAAATGCATCAGACTTTGAGTCTTAAAATATCGTTTAGTGAGTTAATTTGTCTAGTCAAACCCAAAAGTCAAAACTGATAGTCTTTAAAATATGATTTCAAGCGTTTTTGAGTTCGTTTGAGCTCGTAAAACTTTAACTAATGATATATTGCAAACTAAAAACAATGATTGCGTTTGAACAAGTATAAAATAGTAACTTTGAGTTCGGTCATACATATACATAGATCTTGAACTTTTGAAAATCCGGTAACTTCCTAATATAGAAACTTTTCGGAGTGATTGTAGTATTTGTTAACTGATACCCTACTTTCTTAAAAGTATATTATTTTCAAATTAATCACGATGTGCACAAATACGGATTCCTTTATCTTTCTTTTATATATGACTTATTTGTCATTCTACATTGTCTTTCTTTGCTTCTATCGTACCACTGATTTGGACCGAGGTTGAAGTTCTTATTTTCATCGTTCGTTATCATCTTGAAACGTGTCTCACGACGATTCCTGCTAAACCTATTTAAACCTTAGCACCTTGTAACCATTTCATTGACTGTCTTAAACTACCCTCTATTACCCTCATGTAACCCACTCGCTATTTTATAAGTTACCATATAAGCTCAAACTGGTATTGTTTGCGAAATATTTTACAAAAGTTCCACTTGGAATTTACAAAATACTTGAAGGTTATCTTATAAAATTAATTTATATTAATTTTACCATGAATTTTCACAAATTGTTCTAATACGGTCTTATAAAGAACCCTTGTAACTACACAAATTGTTGATTTAAACAGTTAGCCAGTAACTTATAGGCGAAAAGTTTCATATGTTATTTTGATTTCTATTTTTACAAGTGCTATTATATACATATTTTAAATCATATGATATGTAATACTGGTTTGACGAAGCTGAGCATCGCATTGCTAGTCCTAAATTATGCATGGCCTGATCACCTACGCCTAATTTAGAAGGAGCCATGCAAGGCCAAATAGTAGTCGCCCTAAATATTTGACCAACGACCAACTTTTTAATTATGTTCCTTAAAAAGTTAGATAAAATAAAGTTTTGAAAACTTTTACTTCTTATGCGAGTATCAACAGTTCGCGACATACACATATGAACCCTTATCTTTTCTTAAACAAAGTACATGCCTCAAACACATATTTCCATACTCGACGATCATTGCCTTACTTGTTACCTCATCATCCTCATGATACAATTTTCGTTACCATTTGCCTAAATTCTTACCGTTGATACCATACTTGAAAGTTTCAACGTTGTTATGCTTCTACATCAATCGACCTTCTCTGTCTCTTTCGGTAGACCTTCGAAACATCTCTGGACGCGGATAATGATTTCTGAGTGGACGTTAACGATGATTACGTGTATTTTCCATTTTATGTGTTAGACTCTATCGTCTTGAAATTCATACGTGTGAATAATGTGTTGATATACCCTTTCATTGCTAATGTTGTTCATTTATTGGAATTCCTTTCAAGTATATTCTTAAGAATTTTCTTTGATTCGAAAATTCGTCGTGTGGCTATTCTCTTTCGATCGTATGCCGACCACCGAGAACTTAATAAGCCGTTGTGGGTGACACCAACTGCACTCAAGAAGTGATGACTTGCTATAATCCTTGTTTCTTATTATTTTTATTATTGACGCGACTATTCTATCATGTTTGTTAAAAATTGATACGACTTTCATTTTATTCCCTTGTGTTATTGCTCGCATTCATATTGTTGATCTTTATATGATTCATATTCGTTGTTGTCTTATCACCTTTTGAAAACCAGAAAATGTTACGTGTTTATCATTTGATACCTTAAACACTTTCTTGGATTTCTGAAAAATTATTATTAATTTTTAAGAACGTTTTATATATTTTATCAAATATTTAAATTACCAAAATAACTGTTTCAAGTTAAGTACCGGATCTATACATCCTCTTTGGTAAACTTATGTTTAAACAATGTCAAGCTGTATCTTTTAAAGTAATTGATCATATCGTACTTTACTGTCAACCTAATGAAATAATTAAATTAAATTAAAATTTCTAAACAATGTTTCTAAATAACTTGGAAAAAATCTGAAATTTCTCTAATGGTAACGATAAACCTGAGTTTTAACGAAAATTTCATGTAGTCACCCAAAAGTTCTTAAGCCGATCTGGAAAAACTATTTTAAACGGTTCTACTTTTGCTTCACAATTCCTGATCAAGAAAAAGATTTGACAACTGTTTACCCACTCATTTTATATAGAGTTTGATTTTTAAATCACTACACCTTGTAAAATTTTCTTTTAATCAAGAAAAAATTTAAACTGAGTTTTAAAGTAATCCCAAAATCCTAGACAACTGACTATGGCAGTTTGTATCTTAAATGATCATATGATATTTATTTTTCCCTTCTATTTCGCTTGTAACTAGATTCTTACATTTCAGATTGTCATGTTTAACAAGTTGCACGATTTGCCACTCTTTGTTGATTAATAGTTTTGATTCATCTTAACGCACCTTGTTCATTTAAGCGATTCCCATGTTCATTCTATCTTTTGAATATTTCTCCGTACTGAAACGTAGTGAATTATAACCGTTAAGATTCGTCGTGGTACAGAAATTACCTGGGAAGCAATGAATTTTGTTCTACACTTTTTACCTCCTCTTGTTTGCATCTTCTGTTGTTTTCAGGAGAACTCTGGGGACCAGAGATCCTTTAGGGGGGAAGACTGTGAGAACTCGTACTTTCCCATCATTATTTTATTCTTTTTATTCGTACTTCTTGAATTTTCCAACGTATTACATTTTCTTGTATTGCTATATGTAAATCCTGATATTTTTAAATTATACTTTTTAAGTATTTTTATGATCATCGATAAATACTTTGTATGGAATTATAAAAATTTAATTTTATTTTTCCATATTTAATTTAAATCAAAGTTTTTGATTTAAAATCATCCGCGTGCGTTTTACAACGAGTTTATTCAAAATCAATGTACAACGAGAATTCCTAGTGATCGCGATAGCGACGGATGCCCAAAAGTTTACATTTATTTATCGATTGTTTCGATAATTAATATTTTCGATGATGTCGTTTTAATTATGTATTAAGTCGTGTCGAGAAATCGTATAATCATTTTTATGATGCATTGCAACATTTGAAAAGTATTTTTACGAAATCCGAGCCCCGTAAATATTTTCAATATTTACTAATAACCATTTTCTACCCTTTAACCTATTAAATTTCTTTTTAGGTCCAAAAGATTTCACAATTGGCAAAACTTGCCCTCTATCAACTAATATATAAACTATTTTCTTTGCACCTAACTTCATTTTATCATACAAAAACACACACACATAAATTTTTACTCCCCCTCTTTTCTTCTCTCTAATTTTCGTCACCCATCACCATACAAAACCACCAAAAATCACAAAGTTTACAATGATTTAGCCAAAACTAAAATTAGACCACATCTTATAATTCAATGGTGATTCTAATGATACCAAAATCATATACATGCATCAAGTTTTCAAGATTTTATGATTTTGTGGTTGTATGATGTTTTGATTATCATGCATGTGATGATCTTGGTAAGATTATCTTGTTTTGATCATAAAAAGTTTGGTTTTTGATCTTTGATTTTGGTAAAATATTACATATAAGTGTTTTTAGGAGTGTTTGGTTGATGGGTATGTTATTAGAGTCATTCTATAGGTATGGGAAAGATTGGTTTTGGTTGAAAAATTGATTTGTCATGTTTTCTAAAACTATAATTTAGGACAGCAGGTCTTTATCAGATTTTTCGTGGGTTTAAGGTCTGATAAAGGCTGAGATTATTTGATATTGTTGTAGAGTTTTCCGATACGCTCGTTTTGGTATAAGATAGAGCTTCTAAGTCATTACGAGTCAAAAGTTATGCTAGTGTTAGTTTTCGTGTACCGGGAGACACAAGTCGGCACAATCTGAAATTGTGGCTGATTTTGGGTCGACTCTCGGGGACTTTAGGCTTGGTTAAATAAATGTATCTACTGGTTTTCAAAGTTTACAAACATATTTTGATGAGTCTAGTAGTGGTTTCAAAAGATGGATTGTCGAATTAGCTCTTTTAAAGTGGTCCAAACGGTTTTACAAAACAAGTGCACAAATCTGTCCCAAATTTGGAGTCGAGTAAAGTGTCGAGCTGATGGATTTTAAAGTGTGAACTTTGGCTCAATTTTGGTGAGGTCTTATACAGGTTATAAGTGACCTTAACACCAATTTTCATCTATAACGGACAAGTCTAGATAGGGTAGATCAGTGTGTACATTCGAGGTGTACTTGCTGATTTTATTTTGGACATGTAGTTTAATGTTTGTGTTGCGTGAGTTTGAGTATTCACCATCGGTCATGGTGACTTACTCAAGTGCTTAGTCATTATAGAAATGACTTAGCTACTGGTCCAAGTAAGGTTAAAGGATAGTTTGACTTGCGTTGACTTGACGTCTTATGACGGGTCGACTTCAAGTGTACAAGTGTTTAAACGGGTAACGTTGGATAAATGAATTCATTTGGTTTGTGTCAATGGTTTTGAAACATGAATACTTTGAAAACATTTGAGTCATATTACATTTGGTATATATATATATCAATATTGAGTTATAGTCTTAACGCGCGCCTTATTTTGATAGGTTGCGGTTTTCGTGTTTCCCTGGGCATCCATATCGTCGGTGATCGTCTCACTACCATTTTTTCTACTCAGTTGCTGAGTACCGTGATTGACTTACCTCGTGGCTAAGGTGAGTTCATAGCCCCTTTTACTTGTACATGGTTTCTAAACGCAGGGTGAGATTTTACATGGTGGAACACAACCATTTAAAAACTGTGTGCTATCCTCAACTTGTATGCTATCCAGAAATTGTATGCTTTCCAGAACTTAAGGATTTCCAACTGATTTTCATTGATATTATTGCTTTTAGTCTTTAGCCTTAAGTTACCTCTCATTGATCATGAACCGTTAATTAATCTTGCTAACAAGCGCGAATGTTGTGGGTGGATCCATTGGGATTGACTATCCCCGTCGCGATTACCTTGACACACTAATATTTGTTTATCACTTGAGTATTTAGGCTGAATACTGACTAGAGGAACTTACACTGAGTTAAGCTTCGGTTCATGAACTAAACAACAATAATAATGTTTCGGACAATGGTTACTGTACCTAACCATTTTCCCCTATTTCTTGTTTACAAATGAATGCTTGTGTTCCACATCCTTATTGCTAAATCTATGAATTTCACTCAACTTTGTGTTGACGATTTTACATGTTTAATCTCAGGTATTATTACTTAGCTTTGCTTAGATGGGAGCCCGTAGGATATTATCGCAGCTTGGAGATTTCTGTGATGCTTTTAAAAGATTGGTTTTAGTATAAACTGTCAGAAGTTTATTATATCTTTTGGGCAACTTTATGTTATAAATCGAGACGAAATAATATAAATTTCCGCTTCTAAAACTCTGGGACCTATGTTTGAAAACTCTGACCTTTTTATGATGTAATGTACATGTTTTTATTTTGTCAGCTTTGTACGAACTGTAATTCATTGTTTCTTGTACTATGACGTGTTACCCCCTCGTTGCCTAGTTGTTCCATGTCAGATTTTGGGGGTCTCACAAGAACCGCCCGAGCGGCATAATCACTCGCATCACACATGATCTCGAAAGGCTTCGACCAATCAGGTGATTGTAGAATATGGGCTTCTACAAGCTTTTGCTTAAGCATGTTGAATGCTTTATGACATGATTCATTAAATTCAAATAGTGCATCTTTTAAGAGTAGATTACAAAGTGGCTTTGATATTGCACTAAAATCTTTAATAAAATCGCCTATAGAACCCGGCATGACCAAGAAAAGATAGCACACCTTTGATGGTAGTGGGAGGAGTAAGGGTTGAAATTACTTGAACTTTGGCACGGTCAACCTCAAATCCTTTTTCAAACACAACATGCCCTAACACAATTCCCTCTCGAACCATGAAATGGCTCTTCTCCCAACTATGCACCAGATTAGTTTCGGTGCATCTTTTTAACACACTTTCAAGCTGATCAAGGCAACTTTCCAAGGACTGACCAAAGATGGAGAAATCATCCATAAATATCTCTACAGATTCTCCAACCATGTTAGAAAAGATACTCATCATGCACCGCTGAAAGGTAGCGGGTGCATTACACAGGCCAAAAGGCATTCTTCGTAATGCAAACGTCCCAGAAAGACATGTAAATGTAGTTTTGGCCTGGTCATCAGGATGGATGGGTATTTGATTATAACCGGAGTACCCATCGAAGAAGCAATAGAACTTCTTACCATAAAGCTTCTCAACTATTTCATCAATGAAGGGTAGTGGGAAATGATCCTTCGATGTGGAATTATTCAGCTTACGGTAATCTATGCAAACTCTCCACCCAGTAACTGGTCGGGTTCTGAGTTTTTCCCAGTTCTCGGTTTCCACAACGGTGATTCTGGCCTTTTTAGGCACCGTTTGAGTAGGAATTACCCATTTACTATCCGAGATTGGATAGATGATACCAGCATCTAATCATTTAAGAACTTCTGTCTTCACTACCACTTTCATATTAGGATTCAAACGCCGTTGCGCATCTTTGGATGGCTTAATATCTGGGTCCCTAACAGTTAGATGCATACATAATAAAGGGCTGATCCCTTTCAAATCTGCAATTGTCCATCCCATCGCTGCTTTGAACTTGGAAAGCACTTTTAGAAGTGCTTCCTCTTGTGAGTCAGAAAAATCAGAAGCAACAATAACTGGTAACGTATTATTAGGACCTAGAAAAGCATATTTGAGATTGGATGGCAAAGGTTTTAGTTCAAGAGTTAGAGGCACCTCTAGAGACGGCTTCGTGGTCGTGTCAAAAGTAGAAGGCAAGGGCTCCACCTTATAATACGAAGGTGGTTTTTGATGGTCCAAAGAACTGACCAAACACTCTTGAATCTCTTGAACTTCAGCAACATCAAGAATCTCCTCGTTCTCACCAGTTAGATATAACTCCAAAGGATCATCCTTAAGCATATGTGATGCATGCTTTTAAACTTCCTCATCGATCACATATACTTGATAACATTCATTCATCGTAGCAGAATTCATAGAATTAAACACATTCAATCTTATATTCTTATTACCAAATGCAATATCCATGGCTCCAGTCCGACAATTAATCCTATCATCTGTCGTGGCTAAGAATGGCCGCCCAAGGATAATAGTTGGTTGAACATCCTTGTATTGTGACTCAGTGTCCATAACAAAGAAGTCAACTGGGTAATAGAAGTCATCAACTTTCACAATAAAATCCTCTAAGATACCTCTAGGAATTTTGGTAGATCGATCGGCTAAGGAAATAATGGTGTCTGTCTTACGAAGAGTTACTAAGTCATACTTATCGTCCAAACTAGCATGAAGGATGTTGATACTGACACCAAGATCAAGGAGCGCCTTCTTAATTGCAATATTTCCGACCACAACTGAAATTAGTGGTGCTCCAGGATCTTTGAATTCAGGAGGAAGAGAGCTAGATAAGACCGCACTAACATGCTCAGTTAGGTCAATCTTTTAAGGCAAAGACGCCTTTAGCTTCCTCTTCTGAGTACACAAGTCCTTTAAAAATTGGGCATAAGCAGGAATTTGCTTTATAGCATCAATAAGGGGGAGATTGATCTTAACTTGCTTGAAAGTCTCCCACATGTCCTCAGCATGAGGACCCTTTTTAGCTAACCTTGCAGATGTTGATTTCTCCGAAGCCGTAGGGTAAGGTGTGTTGGACACACCACCCTCCCCGACTTCGGGAGATTCAGTAGCTTTAGGATTTGGTGTGTTTGGTTAAGAAAAATAATTTAACAAATCATTTACAAACTCAGAATCGGACTTGACATTATAAGAATTTTTACCTTCAACAATAATTTCGTCACCAGTAACAAAATCCTCGACATCAGGAGAATTTGGAATTCCCTTGTCATTGTTGTAGATTTTCCCATTTCGAGGAGATGTCACCATATTCACGTGCTCATTTCCATTTTTCTTTTGTGTCGGATTCATGGTGGGGTAGCTCAGTAGCTTTCCCTCATCTCTTTTGTTAATTGATCCGCCAATTGACCAACTTGTCTCTCGAGAGCTGCAATAGAATTGGTAGTGGTCTCTTGTCTTTGATTAGTGACCTCGAATTTTTTATTGATCTCTTGATTGTTGGTAGATAATGAATCCATAAGCCTATCAAATTTTCGGTCAAGGTTCAAGAGACGGTTGTCATCTTGCCCTTGGCCCTCATTTGGATATTGTTGTTGTGGCCTATGATTGTAAGAACTTTGTTGGAAGTTAGATGAATCGCCACCCACATAACTTGGTTTGTAACCATAGTGTTGTTGTTGGACATTATTAGGGCGATTTTCTTCATCTTTCCAACGGAAGTTGGGGTGATTGCGCCATCCAGGATTGTAACTTTCGGAGAATGGGTCATTTCGTTGACGACCTCCATAGACTCCATTCACCTCCTCATTTGGTGGCGCCCCCCAACTTTGATAATTATCGACTGAATGACCTGGATCACCACACATTGAACACCCACTATGCGACACATTAGACACATTTGGCATATATTTTCCTAGATTTCTCAACAAAAGATCAACTTTCTTACTTAACTCGCTAATTTCAGAATTTGTGCCACGTTGGTTAGACACAATATTGGAAGAAAAGATGGGTTGTTGTTTCGATCCACTGAAGCTTGGGTCTTGGAACCTTTACTTATGTTTTCAAAAAACTCCCATTCTTCCTCCATAGGTCGCGAGAAAAACATACCCCCACTAGTGGCCATCACAAATTGTTGGTTGTTATAATCCAACCCATCATAGAAGACTTTGACAAGCTCCCATTTTGGAACATCATGATGAGGGAAAGTTCTTAATAACTCCTTAAGTCTACTAAATGCTTCATGAAACTGCTCGCCTGGGATTTGACGAAAGGATTTAATCTTATTTCTAATGGCAGCAGTTTTACTTATAGAATAAAATTCCTCAAGAAAAGCAGATTGTATTTCAGACCATGAGTTAATACTACTTGGCTCAAAAGATGAGAACCAGTCCTTAGCTTGATCATTAAGAGAAAAAGGAAAAAGGCGAAGTTTTACCTCATCCTTGGTAATATTATTAACCTGATGTGTGTCAGAAATTGAGAAGAACTCTCGTAGATGTGTGTATGGCTCCTCACGACCTCTAAACACCGGCAAGATTGCTATGAGGTTCGGCTGAATCTTGAAGTTACTTGTAACCCCTTTAACCGGATTTGGATAAACGATAGGCGATGGATCCTCGAAGATCCCTGACCTGTAAAAAGAATCAACACCCCGTGGTGGGGATTCTTCTCCGCTACTACTTCCGCTAGCATCTCCGCCAACATCTTCATCACCTGGCATTTCAGCGAAACGCTCTGCTAAAACTGTAAAATCAAGATTAGTAGAAAACTGTCGAAACATTTTCCTTCTCAACATAGCACTTTTCTCAACCTCAGGTTCGTAAGCTAACGGTGATTTATGTCCCGGTCTACGTGTGCGCATACACTAACCTGCACACTCACAAGAAACAAAACAAACAAACAAACAAACAAGAAAAATAAAATCTTTTTGTATTTTTTTTATTTAAAAAAAATATTAACAAAAACTTAAACGAAAAGCTCACTAGTCCCCGGCAGCGGCGTCAAATTTTTGATCGACGTGGAAGTGCCGGTCAAAAATAACCTAATTACCTTATACTAGATAGGATAAGTGGGTATCGATCCACGAGGAATATGTGGTTTTAGTTTAATTTTTGGGGTGATCACTGATCAATAAAAGTTTTGTTTTTGAAATCTAACGACTAAAATACTCTTGATAATAAAAATGCTGATTAAAAATTAAAATAATTATTAGACTAATAATAAAGCTAGAAAAATATAATAAAGATGTAAACAATTAAAATAAAAAATGTAATCCCTTCCAGCTCCTAATATTTATGGTTGATCACACTTATAGATTATCGAAACATTTATGTTCGTTTACAAAGATTATTTCGACTTAATATGAATGAATTAATAACGGCATTTGTTATGTTTATCAATGACTCGCGATAATAAATCATATATTAACCCAACCAATAATTATGTTTTTAATAATTTATTTAGGTACAACTTATGTTGATTATACGACCATCTTTTTTTATTAACTAAATAAAATAAGTATGAATCGTTAACTAACAATAAGTTGTCTTGCACAAATAATTAAACATAATATTAAATTAATAAAAATAATTTATAAATCAATGTAAAATAAATATTAAAATCCAAAAGTAATGATCAAACCATAAATAAAGTTACCGAAATGGATTACAACAAAATTAGCCGGACATCGCGGTGTACCCGACCCACTGTGTATCAACCATCTCCTTTATTAAAAAACTACTCATCATGGCTAATGATCCCCTTTTATAATTGTCCTTTTTCTTTTTTATTTTTTTCTTTTGATGATCGGTCCTCACAAAAAAACTCAACCTTTTGTGAATTGTTTGATATATCAACTGAATATATATCTAACAAAGATGGAGCCCCCTTTTCTATGTGAATTGCGTCCCCACCACCAAAACAAGTCCCTTTTCTTTGTCGTCTTTTTTTTCTTGTTGATATCTTGCGGCCAAAATTTTTTTCTCCATCCTAATCTTTGTTTTTCTTTATAGAGATACTAGGTCGGTTTACTATTGGGCTTTTGGGCCAAAAGTTATTATTTTTATTTTTTTTATTCTTTTGGGATAGAATAACTTTGGCCCAATAAAAAATAACCCAACGCCTACAATTGCTCAAACGAATCCCGGACAAATAAAAGATGACCGAAAATATTGCGACGCGCTCGAATCTTTTTCTTCAATATTTTTTCTTCATTTATCGGCGCTCACAATGTCTTTTATCCAAAAAATTAATAAAGCGTCCATTTTTATTCCACTTCGCTCGTAACCTACATAATCACAAAACACATTAAAAGTACATGTATAACAAAAAAATTAATATATAATTATTCTAAATTAACGTGCTATTAGGTGTATGCAAAATACACCAATCATGTACCGGTAAGTAAGTCATTCCCATCATAATCACGAACAAAACATGTCTTCTTTCTAAAAGCAACTTCCAAATCGGCATCACAGAATTGACCAACCGAGAAAAGATTGTGATTGAGCCCTTCGAGGTAGTATACCCTTTTGATCGTGATATTCCCCTGAACAAAATCTCCATATCCTAGGATCGGTGCAAATTGATCATTTCCGAATCGGACCGTACATAGGAACTTCTCCACGAAGTTAATTAGAAGCTTGACATTCCCCGTCATGTGCTTCATGCATCCGGAGTCTTGTCTGAAGAGAATTATTTGTATCACCTGCAGAAGAGTTAGAACACGATGGAGCATTTGCTAAATTGGATACCATAGTAGTTGTGATTGTAGAATCATTAGTGTCCTTAGCAACATTTAAAGGCATACTAACACTCGTTGTCACATTTTATGCCATAACTTTAGGCATCCATTTATATCCCTGAGAACATTAATTAGCAAACCACCATTTCCAAGACTTGCTAGCAGACTCATATAATTCCGTAATTATGCTTCTAGGGTACTTAGTGGTGGAGTCTGATGCATTACTTTACTTAGTGGGAGTTGTACCAGAATCGTTCACTTTTCGTTTGGGTTTAATAGCACTAATAGGCATCGCAACTTGCTTCTTATTTCTAGTATCTACGCCTTTGACATTATTCATAGCACACATAGAATGATTAGTATTAACACATTTTCCACATTTGACACAAACAAATTTAACATTCAAAACATTCAAATCGTTCAAAGCATTCAAATCATCATTACACGCGATTACGGGATTTTTATTCTTAAAAACATTCAAATTCCTAGGATGTTCTTCTACTTCCTTCATCTTCCCTTGACTCTTGTGTTTCCAGACCTTATCATTCACTTGAGTGCTCTTAAGCTGAGGCCGGCTAACACTAGCAGTGGAGACTACTCCTGTAGTAGAAGACACATGAGTATTAGTGTTTCTAGAAGTCTTAGGCGAGTGACTAACTTTGTTTGTGGGTTTAGTTGTCATTCTATACATCCCTGGTTTAATCACATTATTATGCTTAACGCTTGGTGCTACAATATTCCTTATGGGTTGAGTATGTGGTAACCTTTCCTTTTAATAAGTGTGAAAACACTTATCTTTTTACCACTTAAAATAATTAAAAACGAGACCAAAACGTGTATTTAATGTCGTAAATGTCGGAATTATGCGTGGTTTGTGTTTTTGTTGTGTTTTAGGACCAAATTATGAAAAAGGAAGAAAACACGGGCTTTCACGGGCTTTTATCGAAGAAAAAGACAAAAGACGAAGTCAAAAGATCAAGAGTGCAAAAAGAACAGAAGTCAAAGGCCTATTCTAAAGAGTTATCGAAGAAAAAGTCTAAAGACGGAAGTTTAACGAAGTCGAAGAACCAAGTCTTATTAAAGAAGAAATTTAGAAGGCGGGATCACTTTATCTATCGACAAATCCCGAGGCAAAGTCGAGAAAAACGAATTAATTAAGAAGACGAGAAGAAAAATAGAAAGAGGGAAGCAACATCACCTACCACTCCTCCTCATATAAATAGAATCCAAGACCTTCATTTGGAGGAGTTAGTCATTTAGGAGTAGATTAGAAAAATTAGAGTAGGAGTAGGAGTAGATAAAATTACTTTCTCTCTCTAGATTTATTTTTATGCTCTTAATCTTTCATCTTTAATCTTGTAATCTTGAATCTTTAATCTTCATCTTATTTCAAGCTTTTTATATTAATCTTATTCTTTCTTTCTTGTTTTAATCTTGCATTTTGTTTGATTAATCTTGGAGTTTGTTTCATCTTTATGCTTTTTGATTAAAGTGCTTATCTTTTTGTTCTTGTCATTTTTATGTGATTTATGGTTTTAGCTTATTGTGCTTTTTGATTGATTTGTTATTTTCTTATTTTTAATAAAGTGTTTTTAAAAGATTAATCTTTTAAAAGTTGATTTTATAAATTTTGCTTATTTGGTGTTTTGAAAGTTTTTTAATTCGTGGCTTATTTAGTTCTTCTTAATATTGATTTGGTTATGTTTTTGGTAAGTGCTTATTAGAAAATTGCTTATTTGGTTTTTTCTTATTTTCCTTTTTACATTCCATCGTAAAGTTCTTAAGGGTTTTAAGTATTCCGATCAAGTATCGTGATCGCAAAAGCCCTAGGGTTTCTACATTGCGATCAGATATTGTGATCTGATATTGTGATCACAAGCTGCGATCACAAGTTGCGATCCAAGCTGCGATCACAAGTTGTGATCCAAGCTGAGATCACAAGTTGCGATCCAAACTGCGATCACAAGTTGCGATCCAAGCTGCGATCACAAGTTGCGATCACAAGTTGCGATCCAAGCTGTGATCACAAGTCGCGATCCAAGTTGCGATCACAAGCTGCGATCACAAGTTGCGATCCAAGCTGCGATCACAAGTTGTGATCCAAGTTGCAATCCAAGTTGCGATCTAAGTTGCGATCCAAGTTGTGATCCGATTTGCGATCTATTTTTATACCGTATTGTTTTCAAATTTTATTTTTCCCGCCATTTTCCTTAAGTTTAATTTTAACTCGATTTGTCTTAGTTTAATTTCAATTTTACTTTTCATTAAGTTTTAATCGTTTGCCATTTAATTTTCAAAGTCTTTATTTTTAGTTTATATTTTTTAAAGTTTTCGTCTTTATTTTAAAATAGTTAATCAACGACATTTTCTTTCTTTTACACCAAGAACAACTGAGTCGCACGTTCAACCGTTTTCAATTCGATTAGACACAACTCAAAGAACTAAAATTTCGTCATATTAAAATGGCGCCGCTGCCGGCTCTTTTCGTGAAGATTAACGGTTTTTTGTGAGAGACGCGTTAGATTTTGGGATCCGTTCATTTTTTAACGTTATTTTTCTTACAAAATTTTCAAATTTTTTCCAAAAATCCTAAAAAATTAAAAATTTCAAAAATCCAAAAACATTTAAAAAATCATAAAAATCATTTATTTTCAAAAGTTTTGCATCTAAAAATATTCCTTTTAACCCTTTATTGTGTTTAATTCTTTTTCGTAACCCCTCTTTTTTTAATTATTCATGGATTCGTATCTCTATTGCGTAGGGTGTGGGAGACCATTGTATGGTTTTCAAACATGTTAATGGTATACATGTGAGCGGTGCGGAAATGATATCGACAATACACAATTTGGATTTTGTCCATTTTGCAATTTAACCAATTCACACTTCACCTCTAATGACACTATCTCACCCTCTCCCATATATGACGATCCATATCCGTAAAATGCACCGGTTTTTTCTCAATACCCGTGTTGCAACAATTGTGGGGCCCTCACGATACCTTTTCTTGTCAGCCGATGAATTATTATGAGCCATATCCGTGTTCTAATTCTTCTCAACCGATGACTTATTATGATCCACATCCGTGCTATAATTCCGGTTTTCAAAATTTTGAGCCCTCACATCACACCCTCGATCATCATACCTCTCAGGAAATTAGTTTTGAGCAACAACTCACTAGTTTGGCTGGAATTATAGAAAGATTAAATCGACTCCCAGCTATCTTGCAAGAGGCAAGCCGACAAGAGCAAATATCGAATATCGAGGCTTATACTCCTCCTCTTGTGCATCCATACTATTATGATGAAGATGACGCTGAGAATACTATTTCTTGGAATGATCTTGTTGCTCGATATCCTGTGCCTAGTGCAATTGTAATTCCTTCTCTCGATATTCCAAATGCGTCTAAGGATAGTGATACATCGAGTGAGGTTAGTGATTTTCCTCTAGACAAATTCTTTGAGGAGGTGTGTCATTTTCCGACTTTTGTGGAGCTTACGGACGAGGTCGCTCTTAATGATGATTTTCCTCCATGCTATGACAATTTCACTTTTGAAATTTCTCAATCTCCTCCCAGAGATGAGGGTAATGTTGATTTATTCTCTCCGACTTACGAGAAGTTCACCAATGAACTTGGTCTTTTATATGAGGTGGAAGACGTTATTCTTCGCAACAAAATATTGAAAGTTCATCTTCTTATTGCTGAAATTGAAGCTTGAATTCTACTCCTATTACCGAGTCTTTACCTCCGTCTATTACTCGCCTTGAGAATAATGACACATTTATTGTAATAACCCGAGCTTAACGTTATTATTTTATCCTAATTATGTAACAGATTTTTAAATGATGAGTATTATTATATTTGACGGTTTTATTTGAAACTGGTAATGTGTGACTAAATTTAATTGTTGTGACGATTGAAGAGTACTAATAGTGATCGCGGTGCCAATGAATGCCTAAATATTATATTTTAGTATCGATTATTTCGATATTTGAGATTTGTGAAATTTTTATTTCATTATGTATTAAGTCGAGTCGGGACCTTACTATTTCATTTCGTGTGCGTTTAATTATTTAACCGATCAATTTAACAAACGAGATTTATATTTTTATGAATTCGGGACGAAACCCGACTCCCGTAAAAAATTTCAAAACCGACTAGGTATCATTCCCGCTCTTTAAAAGTTACTTTGCAAACAAGGACAAAAGATAGCCTTATTTACACACTTGGTCCTCCTTCCACTATATATAAACAACAATTTCACACACACTCTCATTTCTTACACTTGAAAAATTTTGTCTTCCCTTTTTCTTCTCTCTATGTCACGGCCAAACACCACCACCATGAATCCACCACCACAATTTGATTTTTGATAAATCTAAGCAATACCTCATGTTTATAATGATCTTATAAGTGTTTATCACCAAAAAAATCCAACATGCAACACATTTTATTTTTAAGATCAATTTTTATAAAATGTTGATTTGATCCTTTTTGTTGGTTGCATGTGTGTTATTTTGTGTTAGTATCAAGAAATTTGTGTTATACAAGCTTAGAAAAGACTTCATCTTGGTGTTCTTTGATCCAAAACCCACGGAATTTATGGGGTTCTTGGGTGTTCTTTATCATTTGATCTCAATTAACCATTGTAAGGTTCCACTCACATGTTATTAATATTAAAATCATCTTTTATTTAATTGCATGCATTTGTTTATAATTTTTGATAAAGTGCTTGATGATCATGCAAGTGATTATGATATTGGGAGTTGTTGTAGATGATGGGTATGGGTTATTTGAGTTGTTTGTAAACATGGAAATGGGTTAAAATAGGATTTAGTATGGTTTTGAAGATGTCATTTTACATCAGTGAGTTTAAGGCTGTTTTCGAACAGTAGGTGTTGGTTAGGTGATGATATGATTGGATATTGTTGTAGTAGTCGTCGAGACTCTCGTTTCGATATAAGATAGAGCTTTTAACTCCAAACGAGTCAAAAGTTATGTTAGTTTGATTATTCGTGTACCGGGATACGAGTATTGACACAATACGAAATTGTTGTCGATATTTGGATCGAATCTCGGGGACTATAAGTTGAGTTTTAAAACTGATAAAAGGCTGTTGTTAGATTATAAACTTAGCATTTTGAGTCTATTTTCGAATTCAAGTGGTGATTTTATAAATGGGAATGTTTAACAAGGTCAAAATGGTTTTACGATGCAAGTGTGCAAAACTGTCCGGTTTTTAAAGTCTAAATATGTGTCGAGCAGGTGGTTCTAAATTTGAATCATTGAATGAAATTTAAACTTACTCTTTTACATATTATAAGTGAGTTTGTTACCAAGTTTCGTCAAAAACGGAGTTGTTTAGGTAGGGGAAAACATCGTGTACTTTTGGTAAGTACCGGCTGAGTATTTTTGGGAGGTACTTAACCTCGCGTCATAGTTTGAGGCGAGAGGCTAATCTATTAGCTTCTCAAAGTTCTAAAAGGATTTAAGTCTTATGTGTAGGTGTATATTCTGAGATTGGAGACCCGTGTTGGGTACTTAGACCATATTGATTTGGCATCTTGAGATGGATCAATATCGAAGGTGCTAGTCTTGGAAAGCTAGTACTTGTCGTGGATTTAGAAGGGATTCACTTGCATTAATTGGTCATGTCTATGTACATACTATTTTGAGTCAATGATTTTATTATATTAAGTATGTTTTGAAAAATATAAGTATATTGCTAAGCGCACACCTTATTTGTTATGTGGCGGCTTTTGATGTGTATATATTTGGGAGGCATCTTCACTTCGGCGATCACTACTACTACTAGCTTCGTGTATTATCTAAGGTATGTTTATAGCCTCGCTTTTTATTATCTTGTAAATGATTTTAACCTGCAAGGGGGAATACATGCTTGTTTTTATAAAAGGAACACAAGTTGTTTTTGGTATGTTGGACCCTAATATGATGATAAATGCCTAAGTACCATTGTCTTATGAAGTCCCTGAAATTCATGAACTGTTAATTACCTTGCGAGGTAAATGCTAAACGCTAATACATATGATAGATCTATTTGGTTTGACAAACCTTATACTAGGGTATGTATCCTTTGTGATCACCTGAAAGGGATACTATGTATTAGAGGTCGTTGGTATATGACAATATTACCTGTTGTAGGGGCTTCGTAAGTGATTCGGTTGACGTGTTGGTTAACGTTCAGTTGCATGAGCTTAAGGCATTTATCGATATATATATATATATATATATATATATATATATATATATATATATATATATATATATATATATATATATATATATATATATATATATATATATATATATATATATATATATATATATATATATATATATATTATAATATATATATATATATATATATATATATATATATATATATATATATATATATATATATATATATATATATATATATATATATATATATATATATATATATATATATATATATATATATATATATATATATATATATATATATATATATATATATCATATATATATATATATATATATATATATATATATACATACATATATATATATACATACATATATATATATACATATATATATATATATATATATATATATATATATATATATATATATATATATATATATATATATATATATATATATATATATATATATATATATATATATATATATACATATATATATATATATATATATATATATATATATATATATATATATATATATTATATATATATATATATATATATATATTATATATATATATATATATGACTTGTCTATGTGACAAGCTTAAGATGATCAAAATTCTTGTGTTCAAATGATGATTTGCAAAACCTATAGACTTGCTCAACCTTTGTGTTGATGATTTTAAGCATGTATTTCAGGTAATCAAGAATGGATAGCAGCGGAGCATGCGAGGAGGAAGTTTGGTGCTTACTTGTCTAAATCTTTGTTTACTTTTCCATCCTTTGAAATGAATAAACTGCTTTTAAGCATTTAATGTATTGTGATTTGTAACGGTCCTTTGGGACCAACGCTACTCTTATTTTATATATATATTGGGATGGGAATATTTTAGACAAGGTTTGTATAATATTTTTACGTCTCTTTTTTTCTATGATTGTGTGTGATGTGCTATGAGTAGCGCCCCAAAAGTGGTATTCCGGGTGCGTGGTAATTTGGGGGGTGTTACAAAATGGTAATCAGAGCCATAAGTTATAGAGAACTAGGTCGATTTTTAAAAATCTAATCTATAAATTTGGTGTGTTCTAAAAAGTTTTAAGCACGCAACTACTCCGCATGGCTCCGGTAAGTCTATTTTTGCATTACTTTATGATTTATTGTGATTATGTGAACCTATGTGTATGTAGGAATGGTAGTAGTATGTGTATGATCATACTATGGTATTTAAAGGCATTGCACGTGAAGCAATGGTCCTTGAATGATTGACGTACATTTTATGATACGGTTTTGTATCGGATTTGGCCTCACCGCCAATCACTAATCTTGATGATTATGTATTATTTGAATACGAGTATGAAAACTCATTTGATACCTTGAGTATGTATATATGGTTTCATAACCTATCGCATATCGACTTGTTTAAGTTCGATTGTTGTCATCGTATCGTGATGTGCTATTTTAGGACATCTGATGAGACTGCTTTTATACATAGTCTCATCGTCCAAAATAGGGCTTAAAATGCATTAAAAATCATCAAAATACCCAAATATATGCTTGTGTTTGTTTCTTGTGTATTTTAGGTACGGATATTGAGAAAATGACAAAAGATCACAAGAATCATGCAAAAACAAACACGGGAAACGAAGCCGCACAATGAACCAAGCCCTAGTGAAGACTTTCCCAAGACCAAACCTTGAAGATTTGAAGAATTATGAAGAAGGGTCCTCCAATTATGAAGAATTGACACTTTATACCCTTGTATCCTCATAATTACAAGTTTGGTCCCTAAAGTTTGTCAAAATTACACAAACGACCCTTAACTTTGAAGAATTGGCAAGTTTAGCCCCTCAACAAAGTTAAATTGTCAATCAATATCATCCACAAAGTCAAATACATCATGAAGTCCTTCAAAGTACAAGAAATGACAAATTTGGTCCTTTAAAAAATCCAAAATTACACAAAGGACCCTCAACTTTCAACAATTTTTAAAAAATGGTCCCTCAATCATCAAGACTTTGCAATTTCAGTCCTCCAAAATGTCAATCATACAAGTCTAGACCATTATCATTGAAGAAAATACCAAACCAGCCCTTGAAGAATTCAAATATGGCAAGAAATACCCCTGAATTCATTTTATAAAAGTTTTTGGGCCAAAAATGCAAAAGTGCAAAAGTTGTTAAGGCATAAAAGGGCGTTGATAGAGTTTTCTACTGAAAAGACAAGAAGAAAAAGAATCAAGGGACCTAAAAGGGGCCAGACATAGAAGATACCTAGACCAACCATGCCTTGACACCTGTCCCACTCACCCCTTTCAACCAATGGGAGCTCACTTCATTGCCACCTCACAAATCCACTCAGCCAATTAAACTAATCACAACAGATTAGTTAATTTTGGCGCTTAACACCATGTTTTAAACCCAAAAACAAATCAAAACCTGGCACTATTCAACGTATGAATACAATTGGGTATTTTGTTTAAGCAACAATTAAACCTCCATCATCTCCATATTAGTGATTAGGGTAATCCTAATCATAACCCAACTCTCAAAACCCTTGCCACATCACCCCATTGTCACATGATAAACCCTTGTCCCACCCTTTGAAGAAGATGCCAAAAACCCTGCCAAAATCCAACGTCCCATATCCAAGCTTACTTTCTAAGCTTATTTGGGGCCTTTGGATACAATTTCTACCTTGCTAACTCCACAAACAGCCAAGAATCCATCACATGAGTCCAAGGTTTTCAAATTCTACAAGGGCATATTTGGAAGATCAAGTAGCTAGGGTTCACGTTTTTTATTCAGTAACTTAGCTCATTGTATGCCTATATAAAGGCTTAGGGTTCCAACATTTAGGCTTTGCTTTTGATTTTTCCTTGTTCAAGTTTCTGTAAATCCCATTTTCAAAATTAATGACATTGAGTTTGAAATCTTGAAGAAAAGTCATTGGCCAATCTTATTTACTGCTTTCATTTGTATGCTTGTTAGTTCTTGAAGTTTAAAACCTGTTTTCAAAAGAGGAGTGTGCAAAAGTTTGCATATTTCCTCATTTTCTTGATATTTTGCTAAGTCTTGTTCCAATCTTGGAATTCTTGGGCTATAGGGGGCTGATCGTAGCATCCTAACTGAGTTGGTTAAGGTGTGGTGAGGCTTATAACTTGGGGGATAATCAAGTGTGGGGGTAACAAGTTTGCATCAATCAAGTTTTTCAAAGTTTCTGATTTTTATGATATTGTGCTTAACCCTTGTTCAATCTTAGCAGGCTTATTGAGCACATAAGCTCAAAATTCGTGGGTGTGGATGTACATCCATGAGGTTTGCATACTTAATCTCAAAATCTGCTTAAATTGTGATTTTTGGTGATATTTGTATGAAACTTGTGTTCTTGTGAATTTTGTGGCTTGTTCTTGCTTGAATCTGTTTATTATACTTGTTTAAGTGTTAATTGATGCTTGGTTGGCCTGAAATCTCACTTTGTCTTTGAAAATTTTGATTTGAAAAATTTAAAGGGGTGTTTGGGTCTACTGGTTTGTGCTTTCATCTTGTTATTGTGTTGTTAGTTTGTGTTGTTTATGCTTTGTATCTGCTATACCTTTGTTTGAGAGTGTTTTGCTGCAAGTTTCTGAGTTTGAAACCTTGAATCAAACAAATTGCTATATCTTGTTGAGTTGACTGATTTTTGACCTAAAATTTTTGGAAAACCTAGAGTTTATGCATGTTTAGGGATAAAAGCTGTTAAATCATCATTAATATAACCTGTTTGAAAGATTTGGAGTGTTGAAATTGGCTTGTGTGTCAAATACATCAGCAAAAGTAGAAACTGCATGTGTTAGTGTTCATCAGTAACTTTCATTGCTTGAATCTTGCTTAATTCTTTGAACCAGTGCATGAAACCTGTTTAGACTTGCTTATTGGAGTTTATTATAGCTTGTGTGTGCATTTGGTTGAATTTGGCTGGCTGATTTGTGCTAAAACTGCTCATAAGTGCTTAACTGCTTATTGTTCATGTTTGTACAATGTCTGATGATTGATTGATTAAACTGTATCAATTGGGTGTTAGTGATTGTGTTACTTTGATTGTGATTGACTCCTTTTGATCCAAAGATCATTTGGGTGCCTTTGTGAAATCTGAATCTCCAAAAAAGTCACTAAAGACAAAAAGTCAAAATAGTCAAGCAGTGGAAAAAGTTTCCACTGCTCAACATCCAAAACTAGCCCCTGCTAGTGCAATTTTGTCATCAGCTTATCAATAAGCTATTCTAGCTTATTCTGACTTACAACAACTTATTTTTTGTGATAGATCTTCATTATTTGACCCATTTAAGTAAACTGGAGCTTATGAGACTTTGACTTTGACTTTTTACTAGAAAACCAACTCCTTTGACTTTAAACATAAGTGCTTATTTGACTTTCCAGCTTATTGAGTGTGCTTATTGAGTAGGTTTTTTATTATTAAGCTTAGTTTTGTCATAAGAAACATTTTGCAACTTGAATCAGCTTCTGAGGTGGTCTAAATCATAAAAACGACTATTTTGTCGTTTTGTGAATAAGTTTGTGAACTGTTTCTGGCTTATTAAGTGGGCTTATTTGAAATTTCTTTTTGGAGAAGTCTTTGTGGGGTCAAAAGAAGCTTGTGTGTTAAATTTTAGCTTATGGCAACAGCTTATGGCTTAATGGGCTCAAAAGCCCATTAAGAATAAGCTGCTTATTATAAGTTGGCTTATTTCACATTTTCAGCTTTTGGGCCTTTGGAAAAAGTTGTTTAAAATCAAATTTTGAGTCAACCTGTGCTTTTTGGGCTTATTTTGAACACTTTTTCTTATTGGGCCTTAATTAAGCCCAATAAGGGACTGTTTTGGGTTTGGCCCATTTTCTAGGCCCAATAGGGGTATTTAGGTAAATTCACTTTCATTTCTGAGTTATTTAGGTTAAATTAAGCTAGTTTGCAAGTTTTTAGAATTTTTTATAATTTTTGGATTTTTAATATTATTTGAATATTATTTTATTATTAAAAATTAAAAGTCTGATTTTCTAGGTTTTTATATTTTTCCTAGGTTCTAAACACTTAATTAGGATTTTTGCAACTTTCCAAATATTTTTTAGGTCTTTTAATTATTTTCTATAATTAATTTAAGATTTAATTGATTTTAGGAGTTTTTAATTGTTTAAAAATAGTTTTAATTGGTTTTAAAATTTTGAAAATTAGTTTTTAGCTTAATTAGAGTATTTTGAGGTTTACAAACTTGAAAATCTTGTTTAGGGCTTTTTAATAATTAATTTTGATTTTTAGGGCTTTAATTAGCATTAAAAAGTCATTATCTAATTAATTAAAAGGTTTTTGCAACTTTTGATTTTTTGTAAACTCTTAGAATATTATTAGGGATTTTTGGTAATTTTTAGAAATTTTTAGGTTAAAATTTTAATTTTGGTGTTTTTTTACGACTTTACGTGTACGCCTTTTTTCTAGACTTAGTTTAATCCGTCTTCATAATCGTCATTCTCTTCTAATCCTTTCTCTATTTTTCTTTCTCAATTATAATCACAAATTAATCCATATCATTACACACATAACACACTAGCCTCCTTGAGAACGAACTTAATTGGTCATTAGTGCTTGGTTTTCCTAAACCGACACTTAACGCTTACCACTACTTTGCCTCTCTTTTCCTAAAGGGTTGCAAAAGCACTACATCATTTTGGTGCCGCTGCCGGGGAGGCGTGTTGTGTTTTGATTTGGCATTGTTGTTTTTATACTAACCATAATTAGTATTTGTATTAGTAGCACTCTACTAATACGTATTATCGGTTTTCGGTTTTTGTGTGAATATTATTAATATATTGTATACGTAGAACAATAAATTCACAAGTACTCCAAATACGTGAGAAATCACAACCTTGACTTGGGAGGTCATTACCCAATCATTGTATTCGAATCTCAAACCAAAGAAAAAGGCAAAAATAGATAAATACTTTCGTGAAGCTTAATCTTGAAAATACAAACTATAAGGTGGGTATAAGGCGGATATTATAAAATATATCCTAAGGAAAAAGGCTCTTAAGTGCTTCGCGCCGCCTCGTTTCCCCGCTTGCTTGTGAGTATTTGATTGTGAGAGCTAATCGAGGGTTTTGCCGCCCAAAGTATTACTAAGTATCATATATATTTTCTTGGTTTCATTTGATTAAACCCTCTTGAACGATTTGGTGTTCCAGCAACGTTCTAAAGTCATCGAAGGCGTTCACTTCACGTGATCGTTTTCATTCCTTGAGGCTTCTTTAATCAAGAGATTTGATTAAGGAGGAGATTTGTAGATTTTTGTCTACTTAATACATTTCACCAATTTCCAAAAAGGTTAATACAACCAAAAACCACAAAAAAATTGAAAAATACAAAACACCAAAAAGAATCTTCTTTGCTCGTCTCCTCGTTGTACGTGACGTTTATGCTAACTCGAAATCAAGCAAGACGTGCACGTAAACGAAAGAACAAAACTCCCACTCCCAACAATTCTAGTGAGGAGTCTCCTATTGACGAACCCATTGTAAGAGAAGCACCAACCATGGCGAATCAAACTATGATGGAGTTACTTCAAGCACCCACCGAGGGTTATGGAGAGGCTATTGTGATTCCCGCTATCCTTGCGGAGAATTTTGAGGTTAAGACGGGTTTGTTGTCCATGATTCAAAACAACAAATTCCGTGGTGATGAGAAGGACAATCCACACAACCATATCCGCCAATTCAATCGTCTTACCGCTACTTGCAAGTTTAAGGATGTCTCTAACGACTCGATTAAGATGATGCTTTTTACGTATTCCTTAGCGGGGCCCGCTAAAATTTGGTTAGAGAAAGAGCCACCTAATTCTATATTGACGTGGAAGGATCTCGTGTCTAAGTTTGTGAACCAATTTTTTCCGCCCTCTAAGACTACGCACTTGAAAAACGAGATTTCAAAGTTTTCACAAGAATTTAATGAAAGTTTTTCAACGGCTTGGAATAGGTTTAAAGAAATGTTACATGAATGTCCTCATCACGGTTTTTCCGATTTGCATCAAATTGACACGTTTTACAATGGACTTAATGATCATGAAAGGGATTATTTGAATGCCGCCGCGGGTGGTAATTTTTTGTGTAAAACGGTTGAGGAAGCTTTGGTGATAATTGAAAATAGATATAAGGTGTATAGTCCTCGTAGCACGTCTAGTGTTCGTAAGGCTTCGTCTTCGGCTTCACCTTCTTTGTCTAATACCATCGATGCTTGCCAAATTGAGGCGAACTTGGAAAACAAGATTTTTGATAAGTTGAAAGGACTTCTGATTAAGTTTAAAGTTGGTGAACCAAGTGCTCCCGCTACGGCTAAAGCGGTTGAGGTTTCTTGCATGTATTGTGGTGGAGGTCATGATTTCTCCGAGTGCATTACCAACGGTGGTAACACTTCGAGTGCCTTCGCGGCCACGGGAAATTACAACCAAAACGGTCAAGTTTCCCGCTCTAATCAAATGACTCCACCGGGTTTTGGTTCAAATCAAAATGCTAACAACAACTATCGCAACAATCAAGTTGGTTTTAAGAACAATTACAACAAGGGAAACTATGGGAATCAAGGGGCTAATAATCAAGTTTCAAACAAAGATGATTTTCAAAAAAACAAAAGTTTGCAAACATTGAAAGATCTTCCAAGTGAGTTTGTTGAATATGCTAGTGGGAATGATGCTAGGTTTGACAATATTCAAAGAGAAATCATTAGCCTAAGATCCGAGTTTAAAAACGACTTGAAGAAAGAGTTGAAAAATGAGTTAGCTAATGAACTTAAAATCCACACCAACAAGATGGAAGGAAATGTCACTAGGTTGCAACAAAACCAACAAAAGATGGAACAAGGGCAACATGAGATTAAACAAGAGATGCTTAAGGCCGAGAAAAGGCAAACCGAAGCCGTATTGAGGCAATCTAATTTTGAAGATAAAATCTCGTCTATGTTTGAGGCAATAATGTGTAAACCGTCGTCAAGTGGTCTTCCTAGCAACACCATATCCAACCCTAAGGGTGAGATGAAAGTGATTACCACACGTAGTGGTAAGACACATAAGGAGCCGACTCCTCAACCAATTGCTCCTACGGAGGAAGCAATTGAGGAAGAACCCGAGGTGGTGGTCCAAAAGGAGCATGTCCCAATCCCACGAAGTACCGCTCATACCTCACCTACGGTTGACCCATTACCATCATTGGAACCCGAGATTCCAAAGGCTATGCCTACTATGCCTCAACCCACACCACCTTTGCCCTATCCATCGAGACTTAGGAAGGAGAAACGTCAAGAGCACGACAATTACCAATTTGAGCTTTTTATGAAAATGTTTCGTGATTTGCACCTTAATGTGAGTTTCGCCGATGCTTTGGTCATGATGCCTCGATTTGCCGCTAACTTTAAGAGTATGTTGAACAACAAGGAGAAATTGCACCAATTGTCTAATTGTTCGTCGGTTTATCTTAATCGCATACCTCAAAAAGTCGGTGATCCCGGTAAATTTTTGATCCCTTGTGCAATCCAAGATATGGAAGAATGCTTCGCCTTGGCCGATCTTGGTGCTAGCATTAACTTGATGCCACTTGCAATCTTCAAGTCGCTCAATCTTCCTAATCTTACTCCTTCACTAATGTCTATCGAGTTGGCCGACCATTCCACAATTCCCGCATGTGGTTTGGCGGAAGACGTTTTTGTGAAAGTGGGGAAGTTCTACTATCCCGTATACTTCATTGTTGTTGATATCCCCACGGATCCTCAAGTTCCTCTCATTTTAGGTCGTTCGTTTTTAGATACGTCTATGGTTTTGATCGATGTGCATGCTAGAAAGATCACCTTACGTTTCAACGACGAGGAACTTGTTATAAACGCAACTCAAAACTCTCAAATTTCTCATGTTTATTCCGTTGCAACCATAAACCTCGTTGATATGATTGACGTGGTTTGCGAGGAATTTTCACAAGAATTTCTAGGTTTTGGTGATGAAGAAACTTGTGGCAATCCCACTATGTTAGATCCAATTCTTGATAATTCGACACCAACCTTCACTCCTTTTGAAGGTGGTGGTTTTACGTTGGAAGAATGCAATGTTCCACGTACTTGTGACGAAGACCTCGACAATGATGAGGACTTCTCGATTATCAAGGATTTTCTTAACGATTTCCCATTTCCTCCTCCCGAGGAGGTTATGAGTATCGAGCCCAAATCTTCACTTGAGGAACCACCTATCCTCGAGTTGAAAGATTTACCTCCTCACCTAGAATATGTCTATTTGGAGGAGGACGACAAGTTGCCGGTTATTATTGCGAAGGATCTTTCGAATGATGAAAAAACCGCACTTGTCGATGTTCTAAAGGACCACAAAGGGGCGATTGCGTAGAAGTTATCCGACATTAAGGGAATCGATCCCAAGTTTTATACCCACAAAATATTAATGGAGGAGGATTTCAAGCCCACAATCCAAAGTCAAAGGAGGGTGAACCCTAAAATTCACGACGTCATTAAAAAGGAGGTCCTTAAACTCCTTGACGCGAGAATGATTTACCCTATTTCCGATAGCCCTTGGGTGAGTCCTATTCATTGTGTCCCTAAAAAGGGAGGGATGACCGTTGTGCCAAACGATGCCAACGAGTTGATTCCCACTAGACTCGTGACCGGATGGAGAGTGTGCATTGACTATCGAAAGTTGAATGAAGCCACTCGAAAAGACCATTTTCCATTGCCCTTCATGGACCAAATGTCGGAGCGTCTTGCGAGAAACGATTTCTATTGCTTTCTTGATGGCTTTTCCGGTTACTTCCAAATTCCCATCGACCCTCGTGATCAAGAAAAAACTACGTTTACGTGTCCATATGGAACGTTTGCCTATCGTAGAATGCCATTCGGACTTTGTAATGCACCGGGAACCTTTCAACGATGCATGATGGCTATTTTTCATGATATGATCGAGAAGACGATGGAAGTCTTCATGGATGACTTTTCCGTGTTTGGTGATTCTTTCACTTCGTGTTTGTCGAACCTAGAGAGAATGTTAAAACGTTGTGAGGAAACCAACCTTGTGCTCAATTGGGAAAAGTGTCATTTTATGGTTAAGAGTGGAATCGTCTTAGGGCACAAGGTCTCGAAAGCGGGGATTGAGGTAGATCAAGCTAAGGTAGACGTCATCGCCAAATTACCTCATCCCAAAACCGTCAAGGGAGTTAGGAGTTTCCTAGGCCACGCGGGCTTTTATCGTCGATTCATCAAGGATTTTTCGAAGATTTCTCGACCCATTACACATCTTCTTGAAAAAGAGGCACGTTTTGTCTTTGACGAAGATTGTGTACGAGCCTTTGAAATCCTTAAGAGGAAACTTACCGAAGCTCCCATTCTTGTTGCTCCCAATTGGAACCTCCCCTTTGAGCTCATGTGTGATGCTAGTGATTACGCTATAGGGGCCGTTTTGGGGCAACGTCATGATAAGCACTTCTTGCCTATTCACTATGCTAGCAAGACGATGACCGAGGCTCAACTTAAATACACTAGAACGGAAAAGGAGTTCCTTGCCGTGGTGTATGCATTTGAGAAATTCCGACCTTACCTCGTCTTGACGAAATGCATAGTGTATACGGACCACTCGGCTATTAAGTATCTCATGGCAAAGCAAGATGCTAAGCCGAGATTACTTCGTTGGATTCTCCTCCTTCAAGAATTTGATCACAAAATCGTTGACAAAAAAGGAGCCGAGAATCTAGCGGCCGATCATCTCTCTCGTTTGGAAGATCCTCACCAAAGTGTTTACGAGCCCAAGGAAATCACCGAAACATTTCCGCTCGAGACACTTGGTGTGGTGAATTCTAAGCTTGATTCTTCTACCCCATGGTTTGCGGATTTTGCAAATTACCATGCGGGTAACTTCATCATTAAGGGTATGACGACTCAAGAAAAACGAAAATTCTTTCGTGACGTCAAGTTCTACTATTGGAACGACCCTTACTTGTTTCGAACTTGTGCGGATCAAATCATCCGACGTTGTGTATTTGGCACCGAAGCTTCTAACATCCTTAGAGCTTGCCATGAGGGACCCACGGGTGGTCACCATGGTGCTAATCTCACGGCTAAAAAGGTGTTTGATGCCGGCTTCTTTTGGCCTACTATTTACCGGGATGCACAAGATCTTGTGAAGTCGTGTGATGCATGCCAACGACAAGGAAAAGCCTCACAAAAAGATGAAATGCCACAAAATATCATCCAAGTGTGTGAGATCTTTGACGTTTGGGGCATAGAATTTATGGGGCCGTTCCCATCATCTCGTGGTAATAAGTACATTCTCGTTGCGGTTGACTACCTTTCTAAGTGGGTGGAGGCCAAGGCCTTGCCCACCAATGATGCTCGTGTGGTAGTCAAGTTTTTGAAGCAATTGTTTTCTCTGTTTGGAACCCCTCGTGCTATCATAAGCGATCGTGTTTTGTGATATATCTTCATTATTTGACCCATTTAAGTAAACTAGAGCTTATGAGACTTTGACTTTGACTTTTTACTAGAAAACCAACTCCTTTGACTTTAAACATAAGTGCTTATTTGACTTTCCAGCTTATTGAGTGTGCTTATTGAGTAGGTTTTTTATTATTAAGCTTAGTTTTGTCATAAGAAACATTTTGCAACTTGAATCAGCTTCTGAGGTGGTCTAAATCATAAAAACGACTATTTTGTCGTTTTGTGAATAAGTTTGTGAACTGTTTCTGGCTTATTAAGTGGGCTTATTTGAAATTTCTTTTTGCAGAAGTCTTTGTGGGGTCAAAAGAAGCTTGTGTGTTAAATTTTAGCTTATGGCAACAGCTTATGGCTTAATGGGCTCAAAAGCCCATTAAGAATAAGCTGCTTATTATAAGTTGGCTTATTTCACATTTTCAGCTTTTGGGCCTTTGGAAAAAGTTGTTTAAAATCAAATTTTGAGTCAACCTGTGCTTTTTGGGCTTATTTTGAACACTTTTTCTTATTGGGCCTTAATTAAGCCCAATAAGGGACTGTTTTGGGTTTGGCCCATTTTCTAGGCCCAATAGGGGTATTTAGGTAATTTCACTTTCATTTCTGAGTTATTTAGGTTAAATTAAGCTAGTTTGCAAGTTTTTAGAATTTTTTATAATTTTTGGATTTTTAATATTATTTTAATATTATTTTATTATTAAAAATTAAAAGTCTGATTTTCTAGGTTTTTATATTTTTCCTAGGTTCTAAACACTTAATTAGGATTTTTGCAACTTTCCAAATATTTTTTAGGTCTTTTAATTATTTTCTATAATCAATTTAAGATTTAATTGATTTTAGGAGTTTTTAATTGTTTAAAAATAGTTTTAATTGGTTTTAAAATCTTGAAAAATAGTTTTTAGCTTAATTAGAGTATTTTTGAGGTTTAAAAACTTGAAAATCTTGTTTAGGGCTTTTTAATAATTAATTTTGATTTTTAGGGCTTTAATTAGCATTAAAAAGTCATTATCTAATTAATTAAAAGGTTTTTGCAATTTTTGATTTTTTGTAAACTCTTAGAATATTATTAGAGATTTTTGGTAATTTTTAGAAATTTTTAGGTTAAAATTTTAATTTTGGTGTTTTTTTACGACTTTACGTGTACGCCTTTTTAGACTTAGTTTAATCCGTCTTCATAATCGTCATTCTCTTCTAATCCTTTCTCTATTTGTCTTTCTCAATTATAATCACAAATTAATCCATATCATTACACACATAACACACTAGCCTCCTTGAGAACGAACTTAATTGGTCATTAGTGCTTGGTTTTCCTAAACCGACACTTAACGCTTACCACTACTTTGCCTCTCTTTTCCTAAAGGATTGCAAAAGCACTACATCAACATCTCCTTTTGAAACGTAGTTGATTGATGTGATATTCGTGTTCCGAATACTTCTTATGATTTTGAAGAATCATTATCCGAGGCGATCTTCTAAGTAATGCAACGTGTGATTTGATTATATATGACTACGTTTTATTGACGAAAAGGAGGATGCCAATGTTGGACCTAAGATATATATCCTAATCAAATATATATAGTTTGGGTACAGCAAAGATATGCTCGTAGTAGTCATTCGGTTAAGTGACTTAATACTGTGTATCTAAATGGAATGGGACATTTAGATATAGAGATTTTAACTCGCCCAACTATGAGATGTTTAAGGTTGACTTTTTTAAATGTATTGGGACATTTGAATAAGAAACTTTTAAACCACTGGACCTTAGATTGTCGTGTTTTCCTTATTCAGATGGAATGGGACGTTTGAATACGGAAACCATGATATAAGTTTATTGACACCTTGTATTTACCATAGTATTTTGATATGATATCGTGTTGAGAGGTAGTAATACTTAAGTAGGATGACTTATAATCGTTTTGTTGAAATGGATTGGGACGCCTTTTCATTTGAACAAGAAAGTTATAAGTTCCCGAACCGTAAATTTATAAACTCTTGTATACATAGAGGGGGACGCCTTTTGATGTAGACAAGGAGTTATAAATGAGTGGGCCCAAGTATGTCTGGCTCGATTTGTGATAGTTTGGTGTGCGTACGTCTTCCTTCGAATCGTGTTTCGTTGGTAAGAATTGTTCGGTGTCGTCGTTATTATGATGATTGTCGATTATCATCTATGTACGAGTAACCCATTGGACTTCTCTCGAGTTGTGATTTATTCCGATGGACCATTTCCAATGTGTCTCGATGATTGTGAGCTTTATAAGCAGATTGTTAAGAACCGTTAATTGTTCCGAGAATAGGCGACTTGTTTAAGCGTCACCAGGAATTATGCGTGTACTTGTGGATTGATTGAGGATCGAGTTATCAATGGCAGCTTATCATGGATGTGAAGATCTTGTAATTTTACTTGCTACTATCGAAGGGTTACCGAAGACTTTTCTTGATGATGAAACTCCTGGGGGCTAGTATGATGAACTAAACGAGGAATATGATGCATCACCTTGAGCACTGAAGTAGAAATTATAGGGACGCCTTTGTTTGATGAATGCTGAAGTGGAAATTATTAGGATGCCTTTGTATGATGAACACTGAAGTAGAAGTTAGTGGGATGCTTTTTCATGCTAAACATTGGATCAGAATTTAATGGTATGCCCGGTATGTTGTGAATCTTCGTCAATGGACCGAATTTATCAATGATTAGAATTAATAAATTCGTTATCATCTCAAGGAGTATGATGTATCCGACACCGCAAGTGGCAAGATTTTGGAGATCAAGTTGTATTATCAAGGCTTCGTTCAAGGTTTTCTCGATGATCAACGATGGAGATCTATATTTGATGTTTATGTTCGACCTTTTCTTTTTATATACTTATGTGGTATGTGATTTACTCTAATGATCGTAAGTTGTGATAACTTGAGACGGAATTGTCCAATGACGTCCGATCAAGGAGAACACGTACCATGTAATATCTTTTTGACCTTCAACGACGATGTTTATTGAACTTTAATGCGCGTGGGTGAAAGTGAGATGGTGTTTTTGTATTTTTTTTTAGTATGGATACGAATGTGAGCACACTCCAATGACGAAAATATTGTCTTGTTATTTTTGGGATATGCGTCCATGGCTATCCGGCCAGTGGCTACCCTTTAAATTGCAACCTTCCTTTTAACTGGACTTACCCGAAAATCCTGTCATCTATTCTTGTCGTCGAATGAGCTTCGTGAAATTCATAAAATTTTCGTGTGTCGGGCTTGAAGGAGTGTCTGGTGGATAAGGATATTCATCATTTTGGTGAGATACAACTTGACGACAAGTTGTGTTTTGTGAGAAGAATCAGTGGAGATCATGGATCGAATATCACGTGGGATCGTGAGGACTTCTTTAGGAAGGAGTGCCCTCGTCTTTCCAGGGGTGCGCAATACGAGTATGAGGCGAGGTGAGCGCCAGGACGTCGCTCCTTTAAGGGTGTGGTAATGTAATAACCCGAGCTTAACGTCATTATTTTATCCTAATTATGTAACAGATTTTTAATTTCTAAGTAATGATGAGTATTATTATATTTGACGGTTTTAGTTGAAACTGGTAATGTGTGACTAAATTTAATTGTTGTGACGATTGAAGAGTACTAATAGTGATCGCGATGCCAATGGATGCCCAAATATTATACTTTAGTATAGATTATTATTTGATATTTCTAAAATTTTTATTTCATTATGTATTAAGTCGAGTCGGGACCTTACTATTTTGTTTCGTGTGCGTTTAAATATTTAACCGATCAATTTAATAAATGAGATTAATTTTTTTATGAATTCGGGACGAAACCCGACTCCCGTAAATATTTTCAAAACCGACTAGGTACCATTCCCGCTCTTTAAAAGTTACTTTGCAAACAAGGCCAAAAGATAGCCTTATTTACACAATTGGTCCTCCTTCCACTATATATAAACAACAATTTCACACACACTCTCATTTCTTACACTTGAAAAATTTTGTCTTCCCTTTTTCTTCTCTCTATGTCACGGCCAAACACCACTAATAACTGTTATTTTAGTTGATTAAAAATGTTGCTTTTGCAAGATCTTTCTTTGCGTTGCTCGTACCCAATTGTATATGTCGTTTTTTCGTTCTCGGTATCTTCTCGAATCGATCACGGTTCAAAGTAGAATTGTTGTAATTGGTGACTAAAAAGGAGGAGCTTTGGTCTATAACTAGTAAAACGATAAATGCAGCAAGTAATAAAATTAAACTAAAAGCAATTACTGGAAATAAACTTGAATAAAAATCAAACAGTAAAACACCTAAACTTGGAGAAAACATCTCATTCGGAATAATTGCTTGATCCGGAATATCAGGGAAATTTAGCTTATTTGGAATAATTCAACTCATGCGGAATAACCTGAAAAATTGCTTCATTCGGAATGTTCACTTGATGTGGAATAAATGGTTGATGAGGAATGTTTGCTTCATGCGGAATGTTTGCTTCATGCGGAATAATAGCTTGATCTGGAATAAATTCTATCCGGAATAAATGACCTTCATGCGGAATGTTTACTCATGCGGAATATGGCCTTCGTTCGGAATAATCTTTGATCCGGAAGAATGTGCTTATGCGGAATAATGTGCTTATGCGGAATAAATGACTTGATGCGGAATGTTTTAGAAGAAACCTTTATTCGGAATAACTGCTCATCCGGAATATTGATTATTCCGGATGGACAAGCTGATTCAAAATGTTTGAAAGAAATCACTGATCCGGAATATTGGATATTCCGAACCAAAGAACTTGATCCGGAATATTTTCACAAATCCCTTGATCCGGAATAATGGATATTCCGAATAAACACTAAAATCTAAAAACCTTGATCCGGAATAAGGAGTTGATCTGGAATCTGGGCAGGAACAGTAATAATAACGAAGAACAGGGGATTACTTAACACACGAATCTAACCTAAAATCCACCAAGTTTTTAATCAAAACTTAAACCAATTTAACCACTAATCATTTACCAATGATAAACATCAATCCAAAACAACAAAAACATAAAACCCACTTACTTTTTATGATCAAACCAATAAAATGAAACTTAAGAACTTTGAATCACAAAGAGATGAAGAACAAGATGATAGAAATATTAAATGTAAACTTGTATTAATGATTAAGATTCAACAAACAAAATGGAAAGATTAAACTTACAAGATTTGAAGAATCAAAGAAGATGAAAAACCACCAATCTCTTTAAGGGAGATGGTTCCTACGAACTAGGAAAGAAAAATAACAGAATGAAAAGCTAGTGGAAAATATGAATGGAAGGAGTATATATAGTGCTTGGCTTGGTTTGGTGAGTGGGATTTCTCCCTTTCTTTTTGTCTTCTCGTCTTTTCAGAAAAGTTGACGTTTTCGATTTTGATTCGGGATTTGTCGACGAATAAATTCAACTCGTCTTTTAATTTCTTCATTTAATAGACTTGAGTTTCTTCGACATATGTAAATCTTCCATCTTTGGTCCTTTTCTTCGATAAATCTTCAAATAGGCCCATTGACTTCAAATCTTTTGCATCTCTTGGACTATAGACTTTGTCTTTTCGTCTTTTTCTTCGATAAAACCCGTGCAATCCCATGTTTTCTTTAATATTTATCTGGTTGGCTCTGAAAACACAACAAACACACAAACCACGCATAATTCCAAACAAATGACATTAAATACGCGTTTTGGTCTTGTTTTAGCAAGAAATAAGTGGTAAAAGGATGGGTGTTTTCACACCTATCAAATCCCCTACACTTAACCATTGCCATGCCCTCATGCAATGCTTAGTGATAAAGAAAATTTACACTTTTCTCATAATCAGTCAACCTTGGCCTTATTAAAATACTACTAAACAAAAATTTAAATACTAAGAGAAATTAAAACTTTAAAGGAAACAAAAGGATAGAAACCATTTTCACTTGAAAATAGCTATATGGAAATAACTTGCAAAGAGATAAAGGACTTACATTAGGGCTTTGGTGCTGCGAAGATTTATCACCCTCAAGTTTCACGTTCCCCAAACTAAGCTTAAAAACGAGATCATTGTTATTATAAGTTAGCAATTCAAACACTTACACACATGGCTTAATTATATGCTTAAACTCCCTTATTCCTAGTTGTATCTCTTATATTTTATTTTTGTCTTAGAATGATCATGAAGATGCATTTTTGGACTTATTTCGATAGTTTATTTAGGCTGAAAGCAAAGTAGGACGATTTAATTAATAGTTAGCTAAAGGACAAAATCTCTTAAAACTGCTTCTCGGGATATCAAAAAGTTCATATCTTGGCATAACTCGCTTCGCGATTTGAGACCTTTCTCGGGCCGATATTTGGCATGTACTTCATACTTCATATCTTGAGAGACGTTCTTGAGATAATGGTCTTCTCTTCGTTAATAGAGTTCTTCACTTGGAGTATTTTTTAGGGGTACTCCAACTTTGTTGACCACGACTTCATCATTATTTTCAATCGCTAATTGGGATTTTGAGATACAACGATCCGCCTCCTTTTCGGACTTGGATCTATTTATCCTCATACCTTGTTAGGGTCTTTTCGTATATACTTCTCCATGATCTTTATGGGAGTTGATTGCTTTTCGTCGTAAGTCTTGATCCTTCATATTGATTTTGGGAATAATGCTTTTCACATCACCTTGGATCTTTAGCAATAAAATGGAATCCTCATGCCTTGTTAGGGCCTTTTTGGACTCGCCAATCTTCGCGCCCCGCTTCATAAGTTATGCCTTGGCTATGAACTCTTATCATTACCGAGCAAATTTTAAACGATCTTGGGCTAGAAGCTAAGTAACCTTTCAAATCGTATGACCTTACTTATTGCAGATAAATTATTAGCAAGTGATGGGAGAATAGGCAGATAATCACACCAAGTGTGCTTGTGCAAGAATACCGACTTATAATTGACTCTATCATTTCTCGTTCTCCACAATTTAAAATCTCAAGTAATGAGACTCGTGGATGCTTAGCCTAATAAAACAATTAAGGTCTACATGGTTAAGGATACTAGCTAGAATGAACTTGGATAAGTCAATTCGGGTTGAGTCAAAATAATCGCAACGGGCCTAATATGTCAAATATTTCTAAACTTGCTACACCACTTTATTAATATTTTCGACTTTATTGCGGGATATATACATATGAAAGCGACGATAAAGAAAAATTTAAAAATTACGACTAAATGGCCAAAGTTAATTAAAAATTCGAAAAATGCTGAAAAAGATGATTTTCCGGATAAATGAAGGCATTTTAATGGAAAATTCCACTTAAAACTTCGATAGAAGTCTCCCCTACACTTAATATAAACATTGTCCTCAATGTTTAAGCATGTGGGAAAAGTCTCCCCTACACTTATGACATTGTGCACGTTGGTTAAATCAAGCTAAGGAAGAGACGACTAAAGTGATCAATTTCAAATGTGAGTATAAAGAAGATTGAATCACGATAGTTGAGAGATAGAACCGGATTTGCGGATAACATGGGAGCACGGTTCTTTAAAGATTCCAAGAGTGCACTTATCTCTGTAATCACATCACCATACAAACACAAGCAACATATATAGCTCCCCCTACACTTAGGATGAAAAACGGGAAAGGGGGATAGATACTCGGGTTGCCTCCCGAGGAGCGCTTGTTTTTGTTAACCGAGTCACGAGCCTGACTTGGTCCCGAACTAATTCAAGGGAAACGTGGTGAGGGATGGAATCATCTCATGAGAGATGTCCTCACCAAAGTACAATTTCAAACGCTGGCCATTCACCTTAAAGTTGGGCCCATTTGGCTGAGAAAGCTCAATGGTGCCATAGGGAAAAACATTGGCGATGGTGAATGGACCAGACCAGCGGCTCTTCAACTTGCCCGAGAAGATCTTCAACCGAGAGTTAAAAAGTAAGACTTGATCACCAACGTGGAACTCTCGGTTCTTGATTTTAGCATCGTGGATAATCTTGGTCTTCTCCTTGTAGATCAATGAGTTCTCGTAAGCTTCATTCCTCAATTCATGTAGCTCGTTGAGTTGAATCTTGTGAAGATCACCGGCTTTGTTGATGTCGAAGTTATCCCACTTCAAGGCCCAGTATGCCTTATGTTCCAGCTCGATAGTGAGGTGGCATGCTTTCCCGTACACAAGACGGTAAGGTGTACAACTAATCGGTGTCTTATAGGCGGTACGGAAAGCCCACAGAGCATCATCAAGTTTATCGGCCCACGAGGCACGATGCTCTCCCACAGTACGTTCCAAAATTCTCTACAATCCACGGTTGGATATTTCGGCTTGACCGTTGGTTTGAGGATGATAAGCGGTGGAAAGACGGTGATTGACACCATACTTAGCGATGACTCTTGCAAATTGATCATTGCAAAAATGAGTCCCGCGGTCACTGATAATAGCACGAGGAACACCGAATCGAGCAAACAGTTGTTTCAAGAAATTACAAACCACCCTCGCGTCGTTAGTGGGTAAAGCTTTGGCTTCAACCCATTTGGAAACGTAGTCGACGGCGACAAGGATGTATTTGTTTCCTTTAGAAGAAGGGAATGGCCCCATAAAGTCGATGCCCCATACATCAAAGATTTCACATTCTTGTATGAAATTTTGAGGCATCTCATCTTTATGTGTGATCTTGCCTTGTTTTTGGAAAGCATCACAATATTTAACCATCTCGTGAACATCACGATAAATGGTGGGCCAAGAAAATCCCGAATCAAACACTTTTTTGGCGGTGTAGTTGGGACCAAAGTGACCACCGGTGGGTCCTTTGTGGCAAGCCTCGAGAATGTCCAAAGCGGCCGGTCCGTCAACACATCGGCGAATAATCAAGTCAGCGCATTGTTTGAATAGAAAAGGGTCATCCCAAAAGTAAGTCTTAACATCGTTCAAGAACTTCTTCTTTTGTTGGGATGTTAACCCTTTGATGAGAACACCACCCGCTAAGTAGTTTGCAATATCGGCAAACCACGGGGTGTCATCCAGATTAAGATTAATAGACATTAAGGTCTCAAGGGGAAAAGAGTCATTGATCACTTTGTTCGGATGATCCCCTTGATATGGATCCTCAAGTCTACTAAGATGATCCGCGGCTAGGTTTTCGACACCCTTCTTGTCACGAATTTCAATGTTGAATTCTTGAAGGAGTAAAACCAAGCGAAGAAGTCTTGGCTTAGAGTCGTGCTTAGTCATCAAGTACTTCAACGCGGAATGGTCCGTGTATACGATTGTGGTTGATAAAACAAGATAGGGGCGAAATTTTTCAAAAGCATAGACAATAGCTAAAAGCTCTTTTTCGGTTGTCGTATAATGCAATTGAGTCCCCGTCATTGTTTTGCAAGCATAGTGGATTGGTTGGAAGTGTTTATTCGCTCTTTGGCCCAAAACCGCACCAATAGCAAAGTCGCTAGCATCGCACATAAATTCAAAGGGTAGCTCCCAATTAGGGGTAACCAAGACCGGTGCCTTAGTTAGCTTATCCTTAAGAAGATTGAAGGCTTCGAGACACTCTTTAGAAAAGATAAAAGGAGTATCTTTTTCCAAGAGGTGGGTCATCGGGCGAGCGAATTTAGAGAAATCCTAAATGAATCGACGACAGAAGCCCGCATGACCCAGAAAACTTCTCACACCCTTCATGGTTGAAGGTGGAGGTAATTTGGCTATGACATCTACTTTAGCACGGTCGACTTCAAGACCGGCTTTAGAGATTTTGTGTCCTAGCACAATGCCTTCTTTTACCATAAAATGGCATTTTTCACAATTCAGAACAAGGCGAGTGTCTTCGCACCGCTTAAGCATACGTTCTAAATTGGCAAGGCAAGAAGAGAATGAATCCCCAAAGACCGAGAAATCATCCATGAAGACTTCCATGGTTTGCTCAACCATGTCATGGAAGATAGCCAACATGCACCTTTGGAAAGTCCCGGGGCATTGCATAAGCCAAAAGGCATCCTTTTGTAAGCAAATGTGCTATAGGGACCAGTGAATGTTGTCTTCTCTTGATCTTGGGGATCGATGGGTATTTGGAAATAACCCGAGAAACCATCAAGAAAGAAGTAATATTCATTACCCACTAAACGTTCAAGCATTTGGTCCATAAAAGGAAGAGGGAAATTATCCTTTCTCGTGGCATCATTGAGTTTGCGGTAGTCTATACAAACTCTCCACCCAGTAACGAGACGTGTAGGAATCAACTCGTTGTTGGCATTGGGCACAACGGTGATTCCGCCTTTCTTAGGCACACAATGGACTGGACTAACCCATGGTGAATCCGAGATAGGATAAATCATGCCCGCATCAAGAAGTTTGATAACCTCTTTTTTGATAACGTCATGGATCTTAGGATTCACCCTTCCTTGGCTTTGAATTGTGGGCTTAAAGTCGTCCTCCATGAGAATTTTATGTGTGCAAAATTGAGGATCAATTCCGCGAATATCGGAGATTTTCCAAGCGATAGCTCTTGTATGTTTCTTCAACACGGCGATAAGTCGAGATTTTTCTTCTTCTTTCTGGTCCTTTGCAATGATGACCGGTAACTTCTTGTTGTATTCAAGGAAAACGTACTCAAGATGAGGAGGTAGGTCCTTAAGCTCAAGAGTGGGAGGATCCTCAATAGATGGTGTAACTAACGATGGATCATCATTAGTCACCTCTTTAGGAGAAGGAGGAGAAAACGGGTCTTCATTGAGAAGTTTCTCAATAGTACGAATGTCTTCATCCCAATCGGTGGAAGAATCATCATACTTAAGATCGAGAGGACCCAAGCTAGCTTCGAAATCATCCAAGTCACTTTCTCCAAAAGGAGTCAATTACGGAGCAACTGAGGCAACGGTCTCAACATTGGATAGAGAAGAGAGAGTACTTTTGCAAGCATCATGAAAGTGTTCTTCACAAGCCTCATCGAGAACATCAATAGCATTAACACACTCATATGAATAAGGTTGCTTAGAAATCTTACCCATGTTGAAGACAATTTTATCGTCACCAACTCTCATGATTATTTCGCTCGCGGCTACATCAATGAGAGTGCGACCGGTCCTCAAGAAGGGACATCCAACAATTAATGGAACGCGAGGATCCATCTCGTAGTCAACGACAACAAAATCCGTCGGGAAGGTGAATTTATCAACGCCAACAAAAACGTCTTCGGCTATCCCCACTGGATAAGCAACCGTACGGTTGGCTAATTCCAAAGACATTTTGGTGGGGACTAGCTCGGGGAGAGATAATTACTTCCAAACACTTAAAGGCATTAAGTTTATACTGGAACCTAGATCGGCTAGGGCCATGCAATTCTCTACTCCCGGGAAGTTGCAAGGAATTAAGAAGCGACCCGGATCACCAAGTTTGGTGGGAAATTTCCTTAAGAGAACGACAGAGCAATTCTCATTAAGTTGGGTCTGAGAAATGTCAAGAAGCTTCTCCTTGTCACTTAGAAGATCTTTAAACATCTTAGCGTATTTAGGCATGTGAGCGAGAGCCTCGGCAAAGGAGATGTTAAAATTCAATTGTTTAAACATTTTTAGAAAGTTTGAAACTTGAATATCATCCTTGCTCTTTTGCTTCTCTTTCCTCAACCTTGAAGGATAAGGTATATCGGATGAAGAGGGAGACTTTAGGGGAGTAGGATCACTTACAACCACGGGTGGTGGGGGAATGGGGATAGAAGGCAAAGGAGGTGAGGAAAGTTGCTCTTTTTCCTTGTTCACAATCACGGGTGGAGGTGTAGGAAGCTCGGGTTCCGTATAACCTTTTCCACTATTGGGTTCGCAACGGTGTTACTCGGAAGAGTACCCGAAGAAGAGGGTTGATTACCTTGGAAGAGCGAACCGATCATATCACGTATGTTATGCGCTTGAGTGCTGAAAGAGTCTCTCATGTCTGCACGAATATCATTGCTTTGTTTCGCCATGTCATTCCTTAGCTCGGCTCGAATATCGTTCCCTTGTTTCGCCATTTCTCCCTTCAAGTTGACGAATTGACTCTGAAGATTCGTCACCATCTCTCTATTAGTCCTCATGAACGTCTCGACGTCTGGATTCAATGCCATCGGTGGATTGAGAGGTGGATCTTGGTAAGCTTGAGAATTTCCTTGAGGTGGGTATGGGTTTCTTTGGGATTGATATTGATTGTTAGCACGAGGTTGGGATTGGTTGTTTCGGTTATAGCTTTGTTGTTGGTTTTGGTTTGGAGGAGGGAAACCGGGTGGTGCAAGATAGTTGTTTGAACGATAACTTAGCAAGTTACGGTCTCCTTGAGGACGAGCTTGATAGCCTCCCGTGGGATAAGTACTGTATGCCGCGTTAACGTCTTCAAAAAAATTGCCTTGAGTAGAAGGACAGTCATTTTAGGAATGAGGACCACCACATGTGTCACAAGAAATAGCAACGGCTTTAGCTTGTTGAAAGTGGTTTGTGGCCATGGTCATGAAATTCTTGTTCATCTCTGCGAGTTGTCGGGTAATTTCGGTCATCTCGGGATTGGAAGTAGTAGAAGAAACATTGACTCTCGGGTTAGATCTTGAGGATGCGGATGAATCCCAATTCTTGTGGTGAGTAGTCATGTTTTCAATCAACTCTCTACACTCCTCTGGTCTCCTTTTCATAAAAGTACCACCGGCGGCGGCGTTGATCGTGTCATGATCACGAAAAGTGAGACCATTGTAGAAAGTATCAATGAGAGTGACGGGGAGCATGTTGTGATTTGGACAACGGTCGATCAAATCATTGTATCGTTCCCAAGCATCAAAAAGCGATTCATCATTGTCTTGCATGAATCCACTAATTTTGTTACGAAGGCTCGTGACCATGGATGGGGGGAAGTAGCGCGACAAAAAGCGTTGAGTCATGTTGTCCCAAGTATGAATAGAGTTCTTGGGGAGACGGTCAAACCATTTTTCGGCATGGTGAGAAAGTGAGTGGGGAAATAGTTGAAGGCGAAGTTCATCCATAGAAACACCGGGGGACTTCATGCTTTGGGTAATGGTAATGAATTTGTCGAGGTGTTTGTTGGCATCATCATCCGGAATTCCGCGAAATGGGTTAGTTTACACTTGTTGGATCATGTGATGCTTCAACGAAAACTCATGAGCCGTGATATGCATCGGCGCAATCGGGCCTCCACGTCCGTTCATCGTAGGTTGGCATAGCTCCTCCATGGTTCATAGGTCGGGTAAGGATGGGTTATTCATGTTGGGGTGGGGTGGATTATTATTGTTGTTATGGGGTGGATTATTATTGTTGTTGTTGTGTACACCGGCCATGTCTAAATCTTCGAGAGTCTCGGGCTCTGAATAAGACGTTGATCGAGTACGCATACACTAAAAAGAAAATGTAAGAGAAAATATTTTTGGTTTTTATAGATTTTTTAATGTTTTTGTATTTTTTTTTTGAAAATTTTATATTTTTATGGTTTTTGAAAATTTTTGTGCTTGAAAATAACGTTCCCGAAAGAACGGATCCCAAAATCCAATTTTTCTCACAAGAAACCGTTGATCCTTACGAAAAGAGCCGGCAGCGGCGCCATTTTAATAACTGTTATTTTAGTTGATTAAAAATGTTGCTTTTGCAAGATCTTTCTTTGCGTTGCTCGTACCCAATTGTATATGTCGTTGTTTCGTTCTCGGTATCTTCTCGAATCGATCACGGTTCAAAGTGGAATTGTTGTAATTGGTGACTAAAAAGGGGGAGCTTTGGTCTATAACTAGTAAAACGATAAATGCAGGAAGTAATAAAATTAAACTAAAAGCAATTACTGGAAATAAACTTGAATAAAAATCAAACAGTAAAATACCTAAAATTGGAGAAAACAGCTCATTCGGAATAATTGCTTGATCTGGAATATCAGGGAAATTTAGCTTATTCGGATTAATTCAACTCATGCGTAAAAACTTGAAAAATTGCTTCATTCGGAATGTTCACTTGATGCGGAATAAATGGTTGATGCGGAATGTTTGCTTCATACGGAATAATAGCTTGATCCGGAATAAATTCTATCCGGAATAAATGACCTTCATGCGGAATGTTTACTCATGCGGAATATGGCCGTCGTTCGGAATAATCTTTGATCCAGAATAATGTGCTTATGCGGAATAATGTTCTTATGCGGAATAAATGACTTGATGCGGAATGTTTTAGAAGAAACCTTTATTCGGAATAACTGCTCATCCGGAATATTGATTATTCCGGATGGACAAGCTGATTCGGGATGTTTGAAAGAAATCACTGATCCGGAATATTGGATATTCCGAACCAAAGAACTTGATCCGGAATATTTTCACAAATCCCTTGATCCGGAATAATGGATATTCCGAATAAACACTAAAATCTAAAAACCTTGATCTGGAATAAGGAGTTGATCCGGAATCTGGGCAGGAACAGTAATAATAACGAAGAACAGGGGATTACTTAACACACGAATCTAACCCAAAATCCACCAAGTTTTTAATCAAAACTTAAGCCAATTTAACCACTAATCATTTACCAATGATAAACATCAATCCAAAACAACAAAAACATAAAACCCACTTACTTTTTATGATCAAACCAATAAAATGAAACTTAAGAACTTTGAATCACAAAGAGATGAAGAACAATATGATAGAAAGATTAAATGTAAACTTGTATTAATGATTAAGATTCAACAAACAAAATGGAAAGATTAAACTTACAAGATTTGAAGAATCAAAGAAGATGAAAAACCACCAATCTCCTTAAGGGAGATGGTTCCTACGAACTAGGAAAGAAAAATAACAGAATGAAAAACTAGTGGAAAATATGAATGGAAGGAGTATATATAGTGCTTGGCTTGGTTTGGTGAGTGGGCTTTCTCCCTTTCTTTTTGTCTTCTCGTCTTTTCAGAAAAGTTGACGTTTTTTATTTTGATTCGGGATTTGTCGACGAATAAATTCAACTCGTCTTTTAATTTCTTCATTTAATAGACTTGAGTTTATTCGACATATGTAAATCTTCCATCTTTGGTCCTTTTCTTCGATAAATCTTCAAATAGGCCCATTGACTTCAAATCTTTTGCATCTCTTGGACTATAGACTTTGTCTTTTCGTCTTTTTCTTCGATAAAACCCGTGCAATCCCATGTTTTCTTTAATATTTATCCGGTTGGCTCTGAAAACACAACAAACACACAAACCACGCATAATTCCAAACAAATGACATTAAATACGCGTTTTGGTCTTGTTTTAGCAAGAAATAAGTGGTAAAAGGATGGGTGTTTTCACACCTATCAACCACCACCATGAATCCACCACCACAATTTAATTTTTGATAAATCTAAGCAATACACCATGTTTATAATCATCTTGTAAGTGTTTATCACCAAAAAAATCCAACATGCAACACATTTTATTATCAAGATCAATTTTTATAAAATGTTGATTTGATCATTTTTGTTGGTTGCATGTGTGTTATTTTGTGTTAGGATCAAGAAATTTATGTTATACAAGCTTAGAAAAGACTTCATCTTGGTGTTCTTTGATCCAAAACCCACGAAATTTATGAGCTTCTTGGGTGTTCTTGATCATTTGATCTCAATTAATCATTGTAAGGTTCCACTCATATGTTATTAATATTATAATCATCTTTTATTTAATTGCATGCATTTGTTTATATTTTTTGATAAAGTTTATGAAGATCATGCAAGTGATTAGGATATTGGGAGTTGTTGTAGATGATGGGTATGGGTTATTTGAGTTGTTGGTAAACTTGGAAATGGTCAAAATAGGATTTAGTATGGTCTTGAAGATGTCATTTTACATCAGTGAGTTTAACTCTGTTTTCGAATAGTAGGTGTTGGTTAGGTGATGATATGATTGGATATTGTTGTAGTAGTCGTCGAGACGCTCGTTTCGATAATATATAGAGCTTTGAACTCCAAACGAGTCAAAAGTTATGCTAGTTTGATTATTCGTGTACCGGGATACGAGTATTGACACAATACGAAATTGTTGTTGATATTTGGATCGAATCTCGGGGACTATAAGTTGAGTTTTAAAACTGATCAAAGGTTATTGTTAGGTTATAAACTTAGAATTTTGAGTCTATTTTCAAATTCAAGTGGTGATTTTATAAATGGGAATGTTTAACAAGGTCAAAATGGTTTTACGATGCAAGTGTGCAAAACTCTCCGGTTTTTAAAGTCTAAATATGTGTCGAGCAGGTGGTTCTAAAATGTGAATCATTGAATGAAATTTAAACTGTGTCTTTTACATATTATAAGTGAGTTTGTCACCAAGTTTCGTCGAAAACGGAGTTGTTTAGGTAGGGGAAAACAGCGTGTACTTTTGGTAAGTACCGACTGAGTATTTTTGGGAGGTACTTAATCTCGCGTCATAGTTTCAGGCGAGAGGCTAATCTATTAGCTTCTCAGAGTTCTAAAAGGATATAAGTCTTATGTGTCGGTGTATATTCTGAGATTGAATACCCGTGTTGGGTACTTGTACCGTGTTGGTTTAGCATCTTGAGATGGATCAATATCGAAGGTGCTAGTCTTGGAAAGCTAGTACTTGTCGTGGATTTAGAAGGGATTCACTTGTATTGATTGGTCATGTCTATGTACATACTATTTTGAGTCATTGATTTTATTATATTCATTATGTTTTGAAATACTTAAGTATATTGCTAAGCGCGCACCTTATTTGTTAGGTGGCGGCTTTTGATATGTATATATTTGGGAGGCATCTTCACTTCGGCGATCACTACTACTACTAGCTTCGTGTATTATCTAAGGTAAGTTTATAGCCTCGCTTTTTATTATCATGTAAATGATTTTAACCCGCGAGGGGGAATACATGCTTGTTTTTATAAAAGGAACACAAGTTGTTTTTGGTATGCTGGACCCTAATATGATGATAAATGCCTAAGTACCATTGTCTTATGAAGTCCCTGAAATTCATGAACTTTTAATTACTTTGCGAGGTAAACGCTAATACATATGATAGATCTATTTGGTTTGACAAACCTTATCCTAGGGTATGTATCCTTTGTGATCACCTGAAAGGGATATTATGGATAAGAGGTCGTTGGTATATGACAATATTACCTGTTGTAGGGGCGCCGTAAGTGATTCGGTTGACGTGTTGGTTAACGTTCAGTTGCATGAGCTTAAGGCACTTATCGATATATATATATATATATATATATTAATATCTTTTCTTAGAATGTTGTTGTTAAATATATATCTATCTATATCGTAAACTAATTGATCTTACGGGGGGAACGAAATCCAAGAATATATAGACTGACTTGTAGAGAAAGACCCTCTATGTAGTTGTCTATCTAGGGTGATCGATCTACATCTTTCCCCATAGCCCTGGGGCTGTGTCTCGATCTCCCATGTGCGAAATCTAAGGGACTTGTTCCTATGGAGATTCCCCTTGGTCTAATTCCACGCCTTATGACGAAAGGGGAGTCGGCGTGGCGTAAAGTGAAGATTGGGGGGAGTAGAGAAAAATTCCCTTCTGGTATATATATATATATATATATATATATATATATATATATATATATATATATATATATATATATATATATATATATATATATATATATATATATATATATATATATATATATATATATATATATATATATATATATATATATATATATATATATATATATGTGACTTGTCTATGTGACAAGCTTAAGATGATTAAAATTCTTGTGTTCAAATGATGATTTTCAAAACCTATAGACTTGCTCAACCTTTGTGTTGATGATTTTAAGCATGTATTTCAGGTAATCAAGATGGATAGCAGCGGAGCATGCGAGGAGAAAGTTGGTGCTTACTTGTCTAAATATTTGTTTACTTTTCCATCCTTTGAAATGAATAAACTGCTTTTAAGCATTTAATGTATTGTGATTTGTAACGGTTTTTGGGACCAACGCTACTCTGATTTTATATATATATATTGGGATGGGAATATTTTAGACAAGGTTTGTATAATATTTTTAACGTCTCTTTTGAGGTCGTTTTCTATGATTGTGTGTAATGTGCTATGAGTAGCGCCCCAAAGTGGTATTCCAATTCATGGTAATTTGGGGGTGTTACATTTATGGAAGAAATAGATATTCTCTCAATACCTCCGAGTACTGATGATGATGACACAAAAGGGGATATTATTTTTTATACTTTGATGCATGAAGATATTGTCCCAAATCCCCCTCCCGAGCACCTTTTATCCCATACTTTGGAGACCATTACTGAGGATGAGTGCTTTGACCCAGGAGGTGACATTGACCATTCTATGATTGATACCTTTACGTCTTTGCCGCTTAGTGACCATCAAATGTCTTGGGAGGATGACAATTTGCTTACTTTAGCCATGTGACAATCCGTCAATTTATGGTTGATATTTTATTTTTGAATATTATTAAAAAACATTATTTTAATGTTACAATATGAACTCACATATTTTTGGGAAGAAATTTAGATTTACGTCTTGGAGTAGCATCGACTACGTCTAAACCGGAGGATTCAACGTTACGTGCTTACGTTTACATACACCGTCCTTGGTGACAGTCTGACATTTCAGAAAAATAAATTTATCTGCGAATATTATTTTGGAGTTTTAAATTTGTGTTGGTTCATAAACTCACAAATTTACGAGAAGAGACTAGGACTTACGATTTTATTTTAACGTCCTTTACGACTAAACCGGAAACCCTAGGATTACGTATTTACGTTTTCGAACTCCGTTTTTTATGAGACAATTTTTATTGGATTCGTTTTGTGACGTTGATTCATAATTTATAAAAGCGTTTTTCGTAAAACGACCCGAGGGCACGCAAATCGAGGAAACTAGAATCGAGGAGTACCCATAAATAAATGGGGATGAGACAAGTGGGACACTTGTCCCACCCCACTCCAAAACCGGCCTAACTAGAGCACCACACACTCGAGGTGTCAAGTGTAAGCTAACTTAGCTTACACATGTCCTTAGCTTACTTTTTAAGCTTCCACTACACCAAAAACAACTAGCTAATACCATTTACCACACACACACTCATGCAAACAACTTACAACTCTCTCACTCTCTCTAAAAATGCCGTCCATATCCACCCCACAAACACCATTTTGATCAAAAATTAACCATGGAATCCTATGTTATTTCTACATATGTTGAAGCCCTCTTGAAGCTCTCTTGAATGGTGGTAATTATAACATCCATGGAGGAGTTTTCATAGTGTCTTGAGGCTGATTTTCCACAAGGTATACATGAAGAATGGTGGTCTTGAAGATGGTCTTGGCTATGCACAAGTTTCTCCATTCAAATCCATGTCAAACTCATAACCTACATCAACTTGGTGGTATAAAGATTGTCCTCCTCATCTTCTTGTTATTTTGATTATGTAAACATGTATTTTATTTCCTATTGTATATGTATATGATGATTATATGATGATAAAAATGTTATGTGGGGATTTGGTGTTGATAAATATGATTAAAAAGGTGAAAAACTATAAGAAACAAGGTTAAAATCTTGCTTAATTTACATGGCTGTATAAAACAGTAAAGAAACATGTTATGAACTGATAAATTGATGAATTAGAATCCATTTACAGTAAGCTATATGTCTTGTACACATGTGAGAGTTGGCCATGCAATGTAATCATTGTAACGAGTGAGATATGATCAAAACAAGTTTAAGGTACAAATCTGAGTTCACTGTTTTGGACGATTTTTAGAAAATACTTAGAAGATGATTCAACAGTAGCTATAGGAGAGTTAAATGTAGCACATATTATGTAGTTTATGTGATAAAAACTTTAGCTTCTATCTCCATATAGAACTCAAGATATGGCAGTTTTGGTGAAAGTGAAGATAAAAATCAGATTTTTGAAAAATAGAGTATAATACTATTATATAAGCACTCAAAATTATATTGTATAAAATGTAAAGTTAAAACCCACTAACTCATGAATTTTATTTATATAAATATGTTAAAGGTTAAATAAGTGTACATTTTATAAAAATGGTAACTTTTTAAGTTTTATAAGTTATAAAAACTATAAACATGATATTTACGACTTTTTCGGCTATTACCGTAAAATTAACGTTTTTGTTAAATAAAACTTAGACGGTTGGACCCGTCTAATGTAAACTTTATAAAACTCATATACTGATATATAGACATGTATAACAAGTAAAAACCTATAAAACCCGAACTATAGGACATACGGACGTTAACGGACTAAATTAACGTTATTGGACTAATAATTGGACTAAATAAGATAAACACTTATAAAAAGAACTTATTGGGCTTAACCCATTTGGGCCCAACTTGTAAAGTTTAAATACTGATAATATAAGTGTAGAATGAATTAAAACAAGTTAAAGAACTTATAATAAGTTTATTGGACTTAAAACGTGTAAATAGGTAAAACTAGTAAACTAGTATAAAAGTTATCGACACATAACTCTAAAATGAGTAAACGAGAATATGTAAACCCACTTGATCATCATATATATATAATCATCATATGTATACATAATTGTTATTTTTATAAAGTCATTGGACAAACGTCTAAAACCGAGTATTATTTGTCTAGGTTTCCGTGATTGAAGCACGTACCGTACGTCCGAATTGCCGATAACCCGCCTTCCCACATCAACGTGAGTTCATAGCCTCGCACTCTTTTAAATGTTTTTATGAATTGTCTTATAAACCCGCGAGGGAGATAACATGTTAGCTTTTATAAAATAGGACGCCATTTGTCCCGATTGTTTGTTTATTGATTTGGACCCGAATGATTGAATGACCCGATTGTATGACCCGATAAATGATTAAAGGACCCGATAGATGAAATTAAACGGATTATTAAAGTTAGGTTATGTCACTAAAAGTCCCATTAGCATGAATTGTGAACTACCGGGATTTGATAGACGCTTATGCATTTAATAGTACTATTTGGGGACGATCACCCCAGTTCGCGCCTTGACGGTTGATCCCCGTCGTGCCACATTGATTGGTAAGCGAATTTATGTATGAGAAGATTTCCATAGCGTGACCTTTGTAACGACACGCTACTTTAGATGGGCAAAATTGAGTAACGGGTTAGCTACCCGTTGTTGGTTTAGTAAGGTAACAATGTCATGCGGCTTATAATAATCCAAAAAGTAATGAAATACTATTAGACGCTTCGAATTACGATGTATTGCCTGACTAGCAATACAGGGTCATACTATTGATATTATGTTGGTGTTTTGGTTTTCATAACCATACTCATATAACGGTTTTTATTTTTATACAACGTCGTAAGACGTATTGTATGACGTTTTTACGACATTGGCTCGTATAATGATTTTTAAGGCTTTTTATAACCATATTCATATAATGGTTTTATTTAATCTATACAACGTTGCAAAACGTATTGTATGGTGTTTTTAACGACAATGATCGTATAATGATTTTTAAGGCAAATGCCTATATTACGATTTTCGATAAAGATTTGTATAAAATGACTTTGGCTATTTTATGGCCTATTAAAATGATTTGTACAAGATGATTTTCAGTAAAAATTTTATACTGATATTATATTGATGGATTTTATTAAACTCTATGAATTCACTCGGCGTTATCGCTGACCCTTTTCTTTAACATGTTTTATCTCAGGTACTTGAAGGTAATTCTCGGGAAGACGACAAGAATTCATGGCCCGCACCTAAACCATATTTTCCATTCAAATACTTTGTAAAAATTGTATGAAATGTAATGACTTGGGACCTATGTAACTTTGATATTTACGAATGGAAATGCTTTATTAATAAACGACGTGATTTTTATGCGTTGTCTATGATGTGAGTAATGTGCTATCCCGTAACACCAACTATTCTTCCGTTGTATTGAGTTGTACAAATTTGGGGGTGTTACAAGCCAACCCACCTCCTGTAGATCACGACCTCACATACTTTTCGTATGTTGAGAGGACTTTTCTACCGTTCAAGACTTATCCTCCGGCCTCTCCTGTTTTATTTTCCTCCGGGAACGAGGACAAGATCTTTGATGGGGGTATTACGTTAGAGGCTTCCCCATGGACCATTTAATTAGGGGTCGAGTCAGGCTCGTGACTTGGTTAACAAAAACAAGCACTTCTCGGGAGGCAACCCGATTATCTATCTTTCTTTATCTGTTTTATAATAAGTGTAGGGGGGAGCCCCGTAAGTGTTTGTTGTTTTGTTTCTTACGATGTGCAGGGATTGGAGCTTTCAAATATTCATTTTTGATGACTTTTGATAACCCGTGACTCCGTGTTCCCGTCTTCCTGGTTCTATCCTAAACTCTTTTGATTCACTATTTTATATTCTTTAATATTAAAATAGTAATCACTTTAGTTGTCTCTTCCTTAGCAAGATTTAAACAAAGTGCACAATATCCTAAGTGTACGGGAGTTTACTCCCACATGCTTAAACATTGACGACAATGTTTATATCAAATGTAGGGGGGACTTCTATCGAAGTTAAGTGGGCTTTTCCATGAAATTGTCCTCATTTTAACCGGAAAACTGATTTTTTTACGTTTTTCAAAATTTTTAATATATTTTGGCCTAGTTGTATTTTCCTTTGTTATCGTTATTTTCTTTCATTGCTAAGAATAAATTTTAATAAAATGGTTTTAATGAGTTTAGATGTCTTTGATATATTAGGCCCGTCATGAATCTTTTGACTCAACCCGAGTTTACTTATTTGAGTTTACTCTAGCTAGTATCCTTAACGTGTTTAAATCAAGTTTTGCTAGGCTTTTATATACGGAACTTTAAAACGCGAAAGTCTTAACTCAAACGGGTTAAGAACAAGAACTTTTCGCAAGTTCCTAAAATTGATCCTAGAAAGTCGTTTATCAAGGGAACTTTAAAATGCGAATTCTAAACTTGAAAAAGTCTAAGAAGTTGCAAGATCCTATAGATGACTTGAAAACCCAAAACATTGATTAAATAGGCTAAGCATCCACGAGTCTCATTCCTTGAGATTTTAAATTGTGGAGAACGAGAGATGATAGAGTCAATTATAAGTTTGGTATTCTTTCATGAATTTATGTGAGTTAATTATGAGAGTTTTCTCCCATCGCTTGTTAATAAATATAATTCTAATAAGTAAGGTCGTACGATTTGAAAAGTTACTTAACTTCTAGCACAATATCGTTTAAAAGTTGCTCGGAATTAATTAGAGTTCATAGCCAAGGCATAACTTATTGAAGCGGGATGCGAAGATTGGCGAGTCTGAAAAGGCCCTAACAAGGCATGAGGGCTATATTTTGTTGCTAAAGATCCAAAGTGATGTGAAGAATCATTTATAAAAAATCAATATGAAGGATCAAGACACACGACGAAAAGCAAATACTCCCCTAAAGATCATGGAGAAGTCTATCCGAAAAGACCCTAGCAAGGTATGAGGATAAATAGATCCAAGTCCTAAAAGGAGGCGGATCGTTGTATATCAAAATCCCAAATAAATATTGGAGAAAAATGAAGAAGTCGTGGTCCAAGTTTGAAGAATCTCTCAAAAACTTCAAGTGAAGAAATTCCTATTATGAAGAGAAGACCATTATTTCAAGAACGTCTCTCAAGATTCGAAGTACGAAGTCAATGCCAAATATCGATCCGAGAAATGTCTCAAATCGTGAAACGAGTTATGCCAAGATATGAACTTTATGAGGTCTCGAGAAGCAGTTTTAAAAGATTTTGTCCTTTAGCTAACTATTGATTAAATCGTCCTACTTTATTTTCGGCCTTAATAAACTATCAAAATAAGTCAACAATTCATCCTCGTGATCATTCAAGACAACAATAAAATATAAGAGATACACCTAGGAATAAGGGAGTCTAAGTGAATAATTAAGCCACATGAGTGAGTGTTAGCTTTACTAACTTATAATAACAATGATCTCGTTTTTAAGCTTGGTATGGAGAACGTGAAACTTGAGGGTGATAAACATTCATGACAACCAAAGCCCTAATGTAAGTCTTCGATTTATTTACTTGTTTCGTCCTTCAAATATTTTGTTATTTTCTATCTTATTAGTTTCCTTAGTGTCTAGTATTTAATAAAGGCCAAGGTGGGTTTATTATGATGGAAAATTTAAATCTTGCTTTGTAACTAATGCATTGCATGAGGGCATTGCAATGGTCAAGTGTAGGGAATTTAATAAGTGTGAAAACACTTATCTTTTTACCACTTAAAACAATTAAAAACGAGACCAAAACGTGTATTTAATGTCGTAAATGTCGGAATTATGCGTGGTTTGTGTTTTTGTTGTGTTTTAGGACTAAATTATGAAAAAGGAAGAAAACACGGGCTTTCACGGGCTTTTATCGAAGAAAAAGACAAAAAACAAAGTTAAAAGATCAAGAGTGCAAAAAGAAAGGAAGTCAAAGGCCTATTCTGAAGAGTTATCGAAGAAAAAGTCTAAAGACGGAAGTTTAACAAAGTCGAAGAACCAAGTCTTATTAAAGAATAAAATTAGAAGGCGAGTTCATTTTATCTACCGACAAATCCCGAGGCAAAGTCGAGAAAGACGAATTAATTAAGAAGACGAGAAGAAAAAGAGAAAGAGGGAAGCAACATCACCTACCACTCCTCCTCCTATAAATAGATTCCAAGGCCTTCATTTGGAGGAGTTAGTCATTTAGGAGTAGATTAGAAAAATTAGAGTAGGAGTAGAAGTAGATAAAATTACTTTCTCTCTCTAGATTTATTTTTATGTTCTTAATATTTCATCCTTAATCTTGTAATCTTGAATCTTTAATCTTCATCTTATTCAAGCTTTTTATATTAATATTATTCTTCCTTTCTTGTTTTAATCTTGTGTTTTGTTTTATTAATCTTGGAGTTTGTTTCATCTTTATGCTTATTTGATTAAAGTGCTTATCTTTTTGTTCTTATCATTTTTATGTGATTTATGGTTTTAGCTTATTGTGCTTTCTTTATTGATTTGTTATTTTCTTATTTTTAATAAAGTGTTTTTAAAAGTTTAATCTTTTAAAAGTTGATTTTATAAATTTTGCTTATTTGGTGTTTTGAAAGTTTTTTAATTCGTGGCTTATTTAGTTCTTCTTAATATTGATTTGGTTAAGTTTTTGGTAAGTGCTTATTAAAAAAGTGATTATTTCGTTTTTGCTTAATTTTCTTTTTACATTCCATCGTAAAGTTCTTAAGGGTTTTTAGTATTCCGATCGAGTATCGTGATCGCAAAAGCCCTAGGGTTTCTACATTGCGATAAGATATTGTGATCTCATATTGTGATCACAAGCTGCGATCACAAGTTGCGATCCAAGCTGCGATCACAAGTTGCGATCCAAGCTGCGATCACAAGTTGCGATCCAAGCTGCGATCACAAATTGCGATCCAAGCTGCGATCACAAGTTGCGATCCAAGCTGCGAGCATAAGTTGCGATCACAAGTTGCGATCACAAGTCGCGATCCAAGCTGTGATCACAAATTGCGATCCAAGTTGCGATCACAAGCTGTGATCACAAGTTGCGATCACAAGTTGCGATCCAAGTTGCGATCACAAGTTGCGATCACAAGCTGCGATCACAAGTTGCGATCCAAGCTGCGATCATAAGTTGCGATCCAAGTTGCGATCCAAGTTGCGATCCAAGTTGCGATCTAAGTTGCGATCCAAGTTGTGATTCTAGTTGCGATCTATTTTTATACCGTATTGTTTTCAAAATTTTATTTTTCCCGCCATTTTCCTTAAGTTTAATTTTAACTTGATTTGTCTTAGTTTAATTTCAATTTTACTTTTCATTAAGTTTTAATCGTTTGCCATCTAATTTTCAAAGTCTTTATTTTTAGTTTATATTTTTAAAAGTTTTCGTCTTTATTTTAAAATAGTTAATCAACGACATTTTCTTTCTTTTATACCAAGAACAACTGAGTCGCACGTTCAACCGTTGTCAATTCGATTAGATATAACTCAAAGAACTAAAATTTCGTCATATTACCTTTCCATCCATCTTGTGGGGAAATACAGGTTTTGCAAACGAAGAATTTGAGAAACCAAATGGTTTTCCCAAGATAGAGGATCTATTCACTTTAGAGGCATTGGGTTGTCTAACAACAGGTTTCTTAACGCTAGGTTCCACAACTTTCCCACCTATCTTAGCAACGAGTTTCTTCAACACTGCTATTGCTATGTATTTTTCTTGTAACTGAGCTTTCAAATCCGAAATATCAAGACTTTTTTCCTTTAGTAATCGACATGACTCAGATAATTTTACTTCCAAAGGTGTATCATTTGAAAAGATGCCAACTTTTTTTTTGCAAAGCAAGTTCAAGTGAGTGACAATATTTTTGAAGATAATCATATCTATGTTGAAGTAAAGAAAACTCTTTTTGGTCAAATTTATTCGAAAGCTCAGTTTCAAGACGTTCACACTCTTTGACTTGATCAAAATATTTGCATGCAACATCAGAATATTCATCAATATCAGCACAAGATGTAACATAAACACACATAATATCTTTTGAGAGACATTCGTGTAAGAGTAGATCATATGATGTAGAAAACTCGTCTCTTTCAGGTTGATGGTCGTTCACTTCTTGTTCAAGAGATTCCACATATTTCAAATCATCAAACACTTCTTGCTTAAATAATGTTTCAAATTCCAAAATATGTTTTTGTGTTCTTTCCGCAAGTGGAATCAAAATACTTTTCACAAGCACAGTTATATCGTGAGGAATTTCTTTGTTTCCTTTCGAAAGTTCACGTTTTTTCAAGTCATCATTAACAACTTTCTGATTTGTTCACATTCGAAAAATATTTGCTCACGAGTCTTCTCTGTTTGCGGTTTGAAAATACCATAAAGATTATTTTCATAAGCATAATTATATGGTTTAACAAATTCTTTATTAACTTTTGGTCTACTCTCTTCTTCCAAATTGTTTGTCTCTTCACTATCGGGCCTAACAACAAGGCAATGAAGATCGGTCCATTGGGACTCATCAAGATATAAGTGCTGATTCTCAGATGAGCTAGCTCAAGGTACTTAGGATATGCAAAACTAGGTCTATCCTTCAAAAACGAACGAGGTGCCAACATTCTCATGGTTTGAATTGATTTATTAGTTTTGTAAAAAATTTTCTTGTAAAAATCAATTTGAGTTTCAAGTTCCACCATTTTGTCAATGTTATTCGCTTGTTTAGTTTTGAAATCCTTTTCCATCTTTTCAACCACTGCTTTCTTTTCATTAACAAGTTTAGTTTTATCCTCTTGAATAAAACCATTTACTTGAGTTAGCTCATTGTCTTTAGTGGTAGCAAGATACGTTTTGTGACGTTCAGTACTCAAAGAGGTGTTATAATTACGTTTCTCTTGTTCTAAAAGCTTAAGAGTTTCGTTATATTTCTGTTGATAATCGTCCTTTTTGACGTTAATTAAACACCCTTTGTACCCCTCAATCTCATTGGTCTTTTGAAGAAGCTGAGCTCTATAGCTATCAATGGTCTCACTTGATTTGATTAAAGCAGCTTTGCATTCTTCAAAATTTTGAGTGAGCGTAGTGTTTGCCTTCTTTAATTGCTTTTGACACTTTCTAGTTTTTTTGACATCTTTTTGTAAAGAAGCAATTAAGTTAGCAAGCGCAATACGCTCCTCATCATCATCATACTCATTTGCATGTTGTCACACCCCACCATGGCGGAATATGGGGCACGACGTATGGATATCATCACAACAATAGCGTGTCTATAGAGATAACTAAATGATATAAGAAATGTCATAAATGGCGACACAAATGTCATGACAATATCTCAACATGCAGGAGTCTAGGTAAGTAGGTTACAGTCCTACCTCTTACCCAAGACAAACAAGTAACACAAACAAAACAAACATATAGGTGCCAACAGTATCACTTATTTAAATGAACAAATAAAAACTAAGAAGGAACGGGGATCTCCTTTTATATGCAATCCTAAGGAATCCAAGTCTAGCCACTTCTATCCTCAAACTTAACCATATTCACACCTGAAAGAGACACTAAAACACGTCAACATAAAGTTGGTGAGATTCATAGGTCTAGACTCCAACGCCAAATCAGTTACAAGCTGTGAATAACAACCATCAACACAATAACATATGGACAATGCGCTACAATTATGTATTAACAACTAGCATTCCGGTTCAATCAATCATCACAATTCCAAGGCATCACGCCTTAACAACAACCACAATTTCCAAGGCATCACGCCTTACCAAACACCATAATTTCCAAGGCATCACGCCTTACCAAACACCGTAATTTCCAAGGCCACTACCTTGTCATTAACCATTGGTCCCATAGACGATCACGCTATGTACCTATCCCAAGGCCACTACCTTGTCATTAACCATTGGTCCCATAGGCGCCCATACACCTATGTACCTTTCCAATCCAGATCATACACAAACAAGAATCACATAGCAGTTAATCACATAATGTACACACAAGTCCATCTCAACCTTAAAAACATTCACAGCATCAATTTATAAACAACTCAACACAGTGTCTCTTCCATCCTATCTGGAAGTCAAAATAAAAAGTAAACATGGGACTATGAAACTCACCTGATAGCTTCTTCACAAGTCCTCTCACTAGCAACGAGCTAACAAACCAAAAACACACAATAAATACATGAACCAATCACCAAGATGGTTCATCAACCTATGATGGACATCTAGCCTATTCCCATATAATTACCTCATTTTTAAGTTCTAATCACCCCATTACCCTTCCTTAACAAGTCCCTAACTTGGTTAAGTTTAATAGCTATCCCGTTCATAATTTTACACAAAACAGTCCCAGTTTTAGGTCTCAAAACTTTAAGTCAAACGTCCACTTAAATATACCCATGGTTTCTGTAAAAGGAATATTCACACTTTTATACATGTTAGTTAAAACCTCTCACTTGTCCTAACCTTAAAGCTACTGTTAAGGCCCCGATATATGTGTATATATTGCTACCTATCCAAAAATCACTGATTTTAAACGTATGAAAAGTTCATTACCATTAGAGGGTCTTACCCTAAACCACAATCTTAGCCCAAGTGCAGATACTCACTAAAATATATAAAACATATCTCATGTTCGTGAGAAGATCCTAATGCAACCCTAAGTACCCCAAACAACCCAAAACTTAAAAAGAAAACAGGCTGAATTCAAAACTGTTTTGACCTTCGACTGTTGTAACCTGTTTTTGACCCACTTCTCGACCTTCAATTTAGTTCTCGTTTCTTGCATTGGAAAGCCACTTCAATTACCTTTTCAGGGATACTTGGATCGCATCTTGAATGTTCCTAGAACTCCCGATATGATCAAAACAATTGACTCAAAATTCTGCCCAGTTTTTAAAAACGGGTTTAACAAAATCAACCTCATTAATTAACCCTAATCCCTCTAATTACAAGCCCTAATTTATTTAATCATTAAAATATGATTAATATACTGTTTTTAATTAAAACCTAATCTAATCCATCATATGATCATAGAAACATTAAAAACATTCAATATGAAAAGGGTTAAGAAGTTTTTACCTTTGAATTAATAGAAGATGAAGAAAACCTAATTTTTGAAGAACCCTAAATGGCCACCATTGATAAATTTCGGCTAGGAGATGTTATGAAGGTTAAAAACCTGATTATTATGGTTATGAGTTGGGTTTGGTTAAGTCCTAAAGTCCCCCTAATCCCATTACAAGTCCATTGGGTTTGTTTTGGGCTTTTCCCTTCTTTCTTTCTTCTTTGGTGCGTCTAAACAGACCTAAACACCCCTAAATTCGTTTTTTTTTATTATTTAATATTATGTTATTAATATTAATTTAATTTTCCTTAATTTATTTCAGCTCCTAAAGCTTCCAAAACCACAAAACCGTAAAACTAGTCAAATTTACGCGTTTTTCCGTAAAAGACGTAAAATATACACTTTTAAAAAAATCTCAAATTTTTCAATAAACTTTAAAACTAAGTCCTAAATGACTTAAAACCATCCCGAAAAATATTCATATGACTAATTACCTCATCCGCGACCTCTAAATGCTAAACCGTAAATCGTAAAAAATACGATTTTCTATAATACATATACGTATACTTAGAACCACCAAATAACACCATCTCACTTCATAGTCACTACCATGTGAACTCATGAACATGAAATCATCACACATCGTTTCATTCACAAGGTACCCCGTACCGGAAACGATATCCAAACCACAATCCATACACACCAATAAGCACATAAACACGTAAAGACACGCAACTAGCACAAAATGAAACTAAGTGACGAACCTCAAAACCAGGGTTGTCACATCACTCCCTCCTAATAGAAATCTCGTCTCGAGATTTACTCCTTAGGATCAAACACACAGACAACAAATCACACGAGGATACTTGTTCTAAAAGAACTCCTCTCATTTCCACGTAAACTTTAGTTCAAGTTTCAAAATACCACATATACAAACCAAAAACAATTAAACTCATTGCCAAACTCTTGACCTCACAGTCAATAAATCTCCTCGATGTCTCTTTGATAAAACAAAGACTCTCATTAACACAAGTCCCGAATAACCGTACATGCAAAATGCATTCTCAAATAACCTTTACCAATCTCAATACATGAAATGTATCATGTATACAACTCATTTCCCCCAGGAAATTCTACGCTCATAAGCTAATGGTCCGATCTTTCTAAAGATCATAAATGGACCTACAAAACTCTACATCAACTCTTCCATTTTACCAAAACATACCACCCGTTACTATGGGTGAAACTCCCTACATAACTTTGTCACTAACTCTAGTGGTTTCCTCCTTTTCTACATAACATCCCTTGTTGCTGTCATCCTTTCCACAACCATCATTACCACATTAGTAGCCTCTTTTACCAATTCTAGTCCACAATAGGGACAACTTACCCTATCCTTTCATATAGTGCCCCAAATGGCATTTATCGACTTCTAGTATGATAACTATCATTATATGAAAACTCAGCCATCGCTAACGAGTTTCCTAACTACCTCTAAATCAATCAGTATAGGTCAATGCCATTTCCTTTTCCACACTACGACAGTATTAGCCTGCTTGTGCTTTATTCTACTCATTAAGCTCTACCAAAGTTTTACCTCCGGTTCCTATTTCATTCATGCTTCGCTTCAATACACACGTCCTTCTTCCTCCTCAACTCATACCATACATCACGATGTGATGCTTCCCATCATTTCTTCCCTTGCCATAATCCTTGATAAGGTATTCCATACATATTAGGCTAACTTTTACGCATAACCCTCTATTCCATCCCATTCGTACGCAATTCTTCCAACTTCTCAACTACGTGACTTCTCATTCCTCTTGAAATATGAGATGAATTAGTCAGTCTATCGACTATCACCCAACTCTCGTCACTTTCACCAATTTCGTCCTTACATTACCCTTTCTAAGCTACTCCTATCTATGTAGGAAGTATAGTCTACGCCCCTTTCTCCATATGATTGTCCAAGCCACGCAACATACACGTTGACGCGTTCTCTGCTTTAGACAAATCAACTCGTGCAACCTACATCCTTCATGCAAACCACCCTAATACGTCATCCATATAGTTCAAGTTCGTCTCAGCTTCACTTCATTCTTCTTATTCCATGTCTCATCAACCATGCTTCCCATTCCCAGATGGTACTTGGCCTTACAATTTTCTTTCATCACTTAACTCCACCCATCAACTTTGCCAAAAGTTCAATCAAGATGATTGAATATGTATTGGAGACGTTCATGATCCGTATAGATCATTCTCCACGTCTCGTACACCAAATGCCTCTAGCATTCTAGGCAGATATAACAATCCAGCCCCACTAACTAAGTCCATCTAGTTCTTCCAAATCTTCAGTTCCTGCAACGTATAAGCGATCGCCTTTCTTTGTCTTCCTCGTACGCGTCCAAATCCCTGCTCCACGTATCGTCATGCTTCGTGAATTCATCCAGTCCTTCCGATAATGCCAAGATCATCCCATTATCCAATCCACCTCTTCAGCCTCCAAAATGCTTCCTCATCCTTCTTCACTTCGCCCCTTGCTGGTTCCATGATACTCCATCATCTCTAACTAATCATCATGGTAAACTTAATACTAAAAACTCACACTCGAAAATCTTACGTATAACTCCACCCCAAAACCAACACATAATTCGCCTCACTCTCCTTCTCAGATTTGAGTAGTTCAAGATGTCGTCGACGCTCCCGATGAAAACTCGTTTATACACGTTCATGCACACTTGGTTCATTGACACCATGAAAACCGCTAGTGCTTTGGTGAATCCAAATACATAACCGTAAACCCAAGCGTTCATACAACATCCTTAGCAGTTTCAACTATGTCCTCCTTGCACCCTCTCTTAGCGGCAATACGAATAAATTCCTACCTCGTTCTACTTGCAAAATTCTACACGCATCTTAAAAGACCGGTACTTCCTCTCATCGAACCACTCAACCTCCTTCCACATCCAATCTACTACTAAGCAACTCAACTTTTATCCGGTATTCCTTGCAATTTCTAACGGCTCTTGTTTTTAAATCACTCCATCAACGATTTGCCTTGGAAAGGCACTAACTACAACTCCTCTCACCTCCCCTACTTGCTCTATTTATGGTTCTACCTCACGGTAATAGGCGAACCTACTAAATTTCAGGAAATTTTCGGAAAACTTACATGCCCTACGAACAATCATAAATACCTTTGAGGTATTACTTCCCCTTCCAACACTCTCTATGGCGCGTTACTTGTGCTAATATCCCACAAATCTCTATTCATCTCCTTGGTACTCCTAAGAGACCTCATGACCACACTAGTTCGTCTACGAACTTCTTTCCTCCCCACTAAGGGTATTCCGACCGTTTTCTCATGGTCACCTACTTAAGCGTGTAGGCGCGACCAAGTCTTTCATACGACTACCTCAACGCTCCCGAACAATATGAAACCAAAACTACATCCTGAGTCCATCAGATACGATCAACGAATCAAACCAACGGATGACTAACGACATTTCACGTGCACCAATTAAAACAAGTCAAAAATATATCAATTCAAAATGACCCATGACCACGAAAAATAATCCAAGAAACACCCAATGGCAACCAAAACATATTACGCCCTGCAACATATTATTTAAACCGTGCAAAAGATCGACTTTTCCAAAAGAATATATATCTCTTTTTTTATTTATTTATTATTACCTTCCACATCTATGTGACTCAAACAATCTACAAACAACCCTCTTGACGAACTCAAAACTCAACTCAAAGACTAGGTATCCCGTGTATCCCAAATCATAAAAATAAACTACTATTCAAACTCAACCTTTAACCCGACACTTGTACAACAATTCCGACCAGTCCACTGACCTCCCATGGCTATACATTTTGAATATTTGAAAAGTACGTTCCGAGTACATAATTTTTGTTTTGCTTTTGAATCACTCAAAAAGCTCTAAAAACGAACAAGTTATGACCGAAACAGTTTTATATTAATGAAAGATAAAATTGTATGTGAAATCTTCATAAACTCAATTTAACCTTGAATTAATAATTATAAATGACGTGAATCGGTTAAACCCAATTATATAAACTATGTAAGTAGAAAGAAATTTGACTTCGCTTTATTTTAAAGAAAGTCTTTTAGAATCTGAAATAAATAAGTGTTGACTAAAAAGAAATCTTATGTTACATCTTGTTTCAAACACGACCCCAACACCTTACCCTTATTTTACCGAATACGACCAACTATCTAACCCTATACTAGATTTCCAAGTCCCCTTTTTCCATATACCAACCAAAAGAAATGTAAGACTCAACACAAAAGATTTCATTATCTCAAAAGAAATCCCAGGTTATTTCAATAGACTTAAAACCAAGAACACCGTTTTAAAACGTACACGTGAAATACGAAACTCAAAGAATACGCTACAAGACACAGTTCAAAAGATTCAAAACGTCGTTGAAACTCCACCAAACTCCAGCACCATAAAACACGAACAAACACAAGGTACGTTCAAGTTATAATAACTAGTGAACGACCATATACCATAACTTAACACATAGTAGTATATATACATCCGCATATGTATACCTATTGAATCCCCCAAACATACTCGTTATCATACACGTAAGTCAATCAATCGCTTTATACGCTCGTTTTTTCATACGAGTAATCACCATCTCACCGTGCCACAACAAGGCATAAAGCCCACTTCCAAAACCAAACCATATCGTGTGACCCCAAAATCACACAACACAACTATAACCCAAAACATATACCACAAAAAGAACAATAGCCATATCGTAGGTAGCCATTACATATACCCATATAAAATACGTATACCCAAATTCTACATCTCATCATATACAAGCATGTACTAACCCTCTTTCATGCAACCATACTTGGGAACCCATTGAAGTTGTGGTACTTGTATAACTATGTTGGCCACCATGCTTATACAATTACCCTTTTCCCCAATGCACTCCCTCCTATGATGACACTTATAAGAATCAATACAACATATAACAGATAAATCCATCTACTCACATAAGCTCATAACCACATAACCAATAAAGTCCAAAACTCCATCTATTAAAATAACATAGTAATACTCTTGGAATACAGAAATCCATAGTCTAGCTAAAACAGCATAAGCTAAATCCAAAACGAAAATATAATCAGTTATAAGTCATGTCGCCCATAAGAGTGGAAACGGCTTAAAATCCTTCCTACCCATGTACTCCTAGTAACTCGAACCACCACACGATTCTTAGGGAACATGACTTAAACATCCAAAGAAAAATACTGTACCTCAGGTACATAAAATAACCCAACAAAAGATAGAACTACCATGTACCAAATTATGTACTATAATGTACAATTTAAGCAAAATACGACAATGACTAGTGTGGACGATTATGGTTCAACCCGCACTAGTCATAACCCAAAAAGAAAATAACATGTGGCTAAGTATAAACTTACTATGGTTCAATTCATACTAGTCAAAAAATTACAATAAATAACATTCAAACACATCAATTATAATAAAATGCACACATACTCCTATGACGCCTATATGCAGGGACCCTTAAGCTATAGACTAGGCTACACGACTAGGCAACCTAATTCTCTATAACCATTGGCTCTGATACCATTCTGTCACACCCCACCATGGCGGAATATGGGGCACGACGTATGGATATCATCACAACAATAGCGTGTCTATAGAGATAACTAAATGATATAATAAATGTCATAAATGGCGACACAAATGTCATGACAATATCTCAACATGCAGGAGTCTAGGTAAGTAGGTAACAGTCCTACCTCTTACCCAATACAAACAAGTAACACAAACAAAACAAACATATAGGTGCCAACAGTATCACTTATTTAAATGAACAAATAAAAACTAAGAAGGAATGGGGATCTCCTTCTATATGAAATCCTAAGGCATCCAAGTCTAGCCACTTCTATCCTCAAGCTTAACCATATTCACACCTGAAAGAGACACTAAAACACGTCAACATAAAGTTGGTGAGTGTCATAGGTTTAGACTCCAACGCCAAATCAGTTACAAGCTGTGAATAACAACCATCAACACAATAACATATGGACAATGCGCTACAATTATGTATTAACAACTAGCATTCAGGTTCAATCAATCATCACAATTTCAAGGCATCACGCCTTACCAACAACCACAATTTCCAAGGCATCACGCCTTACCAAACACCATAATTTCCAAGGCATCACGCCTTACCAAACACCATAATTTCCAAGGCCACTACCTTGTCATTAACCATTGGTCCCATAGACGATCACGCTATGTACCTATCCCAAGGCCACTACCTTGTCATTAACCATTGGTCCCATAGGCGCCCATACACCTATGTACCTTTCCAATCCAGATCATACACAAACAAGAATCACATAGTAGTTAATCACATAATGTACACACAAGTCCATCTCAACCTTAAAAACATTCACAACATCAATTTATAAACAACTCAACACAGTGTCTCTTCCATCCCATCTGGAAGTCAAAATAAAAAGTAAACATGGGACTATGAAACTCACCTGATAGCTTCTTCACAAGTCCTCGCACTAGCAACGAGCTAACAAACCAAAAACACACGATCAATACCTGAACCAATCACCAAGATGGCTCATCAACCTATGATGGACATCTAGACTATTCCCATATAATTACCTCATTGTTAAGTTCTAATCACCCCATTACCCTTCCTTAACAAGTCCCTAACTTGGTTAAGTTTAATAGCTATCCCGTTCATAATTTTACACAAAACAGTCCCAGTTTTAGGTCTCAAAACTTTAAGTCAAACGTCCACTTAAATATACCCATGGTTTCTGTAGAAGGAATATTCACACTTTTATACATGTTAGTTAAAACCTCCCACTTTCCGTAACCTTAAAGCTACTGTTAAGGCCCCGATATATGTGTATATATTGCTACCTATCCAAAAATCACTGATTTTAAACGTATGAAAAGTTCATTACCATTAGAGGGTCTTACCCTAAACCAAAATCTTAGCCCAAGTGCAGATACTCACTACAATATATAAAACATCTCTCATGTTCGTGAGAAGATCCCAATGCAACCCTAAGTACCCCAAAGAACCCAAAACATAAAAAGAAAACAGACTGAATTCAAAACTGTTTTGACCTCCGACTGTTGTAACCTGTTTTTGACCCACTTCTAGACCTCCAATTTAGTTCTCGATTCTTGCATTGGAAAGCCACTTCAATTACCTTTTCAGGGATACTTGGATCGCATCTTGAATGTTCCTAGAACTCCCGATATGATCAAAACAATTGACTCAAAATTCTGCCCAGTTTTTAAAAACGTGTTTAACAAAATCAACCTCATTAATTAACCCGAATCCCTCTAATTACAAGCCCTAATTTATTTAATCATTAAAATATGATTAATATATACTGTTTTTAATTAAACCCTAATCTAATCCATCATATGATCATAGAAACATTAAAAACATTTAATATGAAAAGGGTTAAGAAGGTTTTACCTTTGAATTAATAGAAGATGAAGAAAACCTAATTTTTGAAGAACCCTAATTGGCCACCATTGATGAATTTCGGCTAGGAGATGTTATGGAGGTTAAAAACCTGATTATTATGGTTATGAGTTGGGTTGGTTAAGTCCTAAAGTCCCCCTAATCCCATTACAAGTCCATTGGGCTTGTTTTGGGTTTTTCCCTTCTTTCTTTCTTCTTTGGTGCGTCTAAACCGACCCAAACACCCCTAAATTCGTTTTTTTTTATTTTTATTATTTAATATTATGTTATTAATATTACTTTAATTTTCCTTAATTTATTTCAACTCCTAAAGCTTCCAAAACCACAAAACCGTAAAACTAGTCAAATTTACGCGTTTTTCCGTAAAAGACGTAAAATATACACTTTTAAAAAAAATCTCAAATTTTGCAATAAACTTTATAACTAAGTCCTAAATGACTTAAAACCATCCCGAAAAATATTCATATGACTAATTACCTCATCCGCGACCTCTAAATGCTAAACCGTAAATCATAAAAAATACGATTTTCTATAATACATATACGTATACTTAGAACCACCAAATAACACCATCTCACTTCATAGTCACTACCATGTGAACTCATGAACATGAAATCATCACACATCGTTTCATTCACAAGGTACCCCGTACCGGAAACGATATCCAAACCACAATCCATACACACCAATAAGCACATAAACACGTAAAGACACGCAACTAGCACAAAATAAAACTAAGTGATGAACCTCAAAACTAGGGTTGTCACACATGTTGATCATCCTCAGACTCATTATTGCACATGTCTGATGAATCGGGTGTGGTATTGCTATCAACCGTTTCCATCATACATGATTATTAATGGCTTTGGTTAGCTCAGAATGCTTATGAATATTACCACACACATTATATTCCTCTTCAGTGTGTACCTTATCAATTGTCTTAGTATCAAAGATAGGACCATTGTCATCTTTAGTGAAGTTGAGAACTTCGTCAACCTTTGCCATGTATGAGTAATGTGCTTCAAGTTCTTGGTCAGAGGCTTCATCATCAGTATCATCAAGCATTGCTCCTTCCTTAGCCGACAGTTTAACCCCAACTTCCATATTCTTGCAAAGCAACATTTTTTCCTTATGATAACCAGAATCCCTAACTCATTTCGGATTTCGGCATTCCTTTGCCATATGCCCATAACCTTGACAGTTAAAGCATTCAATCCCACTTTGCTGAACCACTTGAGTACCAACAGTTTCCCTATTCCCAGCAGCAGTAGCAATTCTCTGAGAATCATACTTAGCATTTTGTCGATCATACCGTACAGAACCCTCAACATGTGTTGGATTACGTCGATCATACCTAGGAGGACTTTCATCACGTTGACGTGTGTCATACCTTCGAGGACTCTCAACATATTGGTTCCTTGTATTTGATGATGTTCGAAGATTGTTGTTGGTGGGTTTGAAGATTTTCTTGTAGGTCTTTATAATGAAAGCAATTTGTTGCTTCATCTCCCTATCCTTCTGAGCTGGTTCTTCATCACTGTCCTCTTTAGATGATGGCTCAGGTGATGGTGATGGTGCTCTTGGTTCTTTTTCTCGTAATCTTGTGGGATCTGAATACTTAGATGAAGTGGAGTATCTTAGTGAAGATGATATGGTGGAGTATCTTGGTGATGAGGATGTAGTGGAGTATGACTTTGGAGCACGAGAGCGATGATCTTGGACGTGTTGAGTGGTAGACACCAAAGCAAGTGGATTAGCAGTCTTTGCTATCCTTTCAGCTCGAAGTTCATTCGCCTCATTCTGAAATTGTTTCAAAATGTCAAAGAGCGTGTGATAGTTGACCTCGTCTAACTTACTCTGTTGTTTCACCAAAGTTACGAACCGTGTCCACTCTGGTTGAAGTTGTTGTAGAAATTCCACATTGACTTGCATGGTGGAGACTTGCAAATTGTTTCTTTTCATGTCATTCATCATCTTGTAGAACCTTGAGTAATATGAATCAATTGATTCCCCATCCAGTGAAGTAAACTTACCAAAGTTCTAGAACAAGTTAGTTTTGACATCTTGGTTGTTAATTGATTCTCCTTGTTGCAAGCGTTCAATGGCAAACCACATTTCTTTTGCAGTAGATCATGCATCAACCGTTGAGTAAATATCATGCCCAATCCCACTTAGAATCAGATAGATTGCTTCCCTCTCTGCATCAATCCAAGCACGTTTCTCTTTCGAAGTGTTCTCATATGTTTCGTCAATTGTTTGCTCATCGGAACCGGTCATCGAGTCGGTTGCTGGAATTGCAGGAATGGTTATTGTAGTGAGAGTATAGGGTCCTTCTTTAATGCAACATCGAAGAACATCACCATTGGTTTTAGTATCAAGATATCAAAGAAATCGTTATTGCCATTGTGCATGTCGACCAGTCACAAGCATTGGTGGTCTCTCTTTATTACCCACCACCATGATGTTGTTGTTTGTCACACGATATTCTTGAGTAGAATCCATGTAGAGAACTTTGAAATAAATGAAGTGAAAAGGGATCTTAAGTAGATGTGTTGTGATTTTTGTTGTGAGAAAAGATGTTAAAATCCCCTAAAAATGTTCTCGATAATCTAAAAATTTCCAAGGCAAACAACAAACACACGAAATGTAACTTCGGAATTTAGAAAAAGTAACTTCTGAATAATTTACCTTAGATACTTCGGAATAAATTACCTTAGATACTTCGGAATATCAAAGTTATATTCGGAATGTGCTTCGGAACTCACTTCGGAATCGTACCCAATAAGAACTTCGGAATCCTGGTTCACTTCAGAATAGTACTTCGGAAAATGATCACTTCACAATCCTTAGTTATAAGTTAACTTCGGAATTCCAAGTAACAAATTGACTTCGGAAAACTTTCGTAGTCCACTTCGCAAAAAATAACTTGGGAATCTTAAAGAAAGTAACTTTATTGACTTCGGAATGTTGAATCTTTGTATCTTCGGAATCCTCCCAAAATGAAGAACTTCGGAATCCTTTCAAGAGATAACTTTGCAATAAATCTAAGGAACCACTTCGAAAACCAAATGTGAGTAACTTCAGAATTCTGGTGAATGATCACTTCGGAATATGGAGATTTTTACACTTCAGAATAAAAAAGTATTGTACTTCGGAATAAACAAAAACCCTCGTGACAACTTCCGAATAATCAAAAACCCTCCTTTCTACTTCGGAATAACCCGATTTATTCCGAAGTTTAAGCAATCTATTTCCATGTTCTTCGCTTCAAATAAACCAACTCGTGATTTTAAGCCACAAATCGATCCAAACACCAAAAACATCACGTTTTTAACCATAAAAATAAAACCAAATCCCTACCACAACTATGTAGGAGATTTATAACAAGATTTAGAACTTAAAAACACTAAAAAAATAAATTCGTGATATTTATGAAGAAATAAAAATCACAAACCAATGAATCAAACAACTAACAGTCACTAATCTACCCCGTGGCAATTGCTACCAATTGTTTTACCAATGATTATTCACTTCACCATGATAGATTATAAGAAATAAGGAAGAAAGAAAGAAAATTTCTAGAGAGAGAAAGTAGTGAGAGAAAGTAGAGAGAAGGAGGTGATTAACTATGTGAAATTAGATTAAGAAAATGAAAGCTTCAACCCTCCTAACTTCCTATGAGGGTGCTTATATAGTCCACCCACATGCGGGCTTTCTATTCGACTATATATGTTTTGAGCCGGGCTTGAATAAATGCTTAGTTCTTTGAAAGAGGCCTTTTAAGCTAGCCATCAAGCCCGTAATGTCACGACTATTTTAACTAACTATTACAACGTTCTAATAAATATTACAATCTAAATCTATGACCGAAAATTCTTGTTTGACTCAAGATTTTGAGGCTAACATAGTTCTTCTGCATGTGCTTTTCGGGATAATTCTAACTCTTCTTGAAATATAGCAATTGCGCCTTCTTGAGATTTTCTTGTGGATTCTTCACTTTGCTGTCGACGAGCTAACTCCTCTTTGACTCGAACCATCTCTTCTTGTTGATTTTTCATGAGTTGTTTCATTTGTAGCGTGAACAATGTTGGTAATGATGGAATCAAAGATATTGGTGCTACTGGTGTTTGTTGTGTAGGAACAATGGTCATTGCAATACATGATACTGAAGCTGAGAGAGGTTGACTTGGTAGAGTTAAAGGAAGTTGAATTGAAGTAGGTGGAGTGATTGTAATAACTGGTGGAGTCACTGTAGTACTTGTGGATTTGGTAGGTTTAACATTTGTAATGATATGTTCAGTGTTTACAAATGCTGTCGTATCAGCGGACCCGGCAATGTCCATATCCTTCAATCCGTCATGAGCTTGTTGTTCAGCATGAATGTCGACATCGTCATCAACTTGGGCAGATTTCTCACGAATAGGTATGTATTCATTAGGCTTCCCAAATTCATCAATATCAGTAGGTAGTATGGTTTCCTTTGCCTTCATACCAGAACCACAGCCCCACGTGTCTATCTTACTTTGCATAATAGCTTTCTTTATATTGCGTCTTTCATTTTTGCGAATAAGTTCTTCTTCATCTAGATCTTCATCTTCATCCTCAAGCATCAACTGCTTCCCACGTGACTTAGCAACACTTTTCTTCCTTTTGGGCTTAGGTGAAGTTGTTTCTTCTGATGGTTCACTGTGTTTACGTTTTTCTTTTGGTTTTGATGAAGAAAATTCTCCAGAAGAAACTCGTTCTTTTTGTGTTTCCACCTCTCGCAAAACTCTCTTGTAAGCTTCACTTGTTTTGATAGCATCATTCAGCAGGTTATCAGGAACTAGAGCTTGAATCTCTGAATAGGTATCCCTTTGTCCTTCTGTTTTCATGAAGGTCAATAGATCATCGTCGTTTTCAGTATGGTAGAAGAACTCTCCACGTTTATTGATTTCGTCATCTTCTTTCATGAAGTAATTAATGATCAGCTTGATGAATCGTGGAAATGGAAAGTGGTCAGACTTCTTCTTTTTGTTGTCAAACAGTTGATAGGTGAACTCCTGCCACACATATTTGGCATAATCTATCTTTTGTTTCTTAAAGATTCCCCAAAAAATGGAAGCCTGAGGAAGTCTGAATGAGTCAGAGCCAATAAGTTTTGTAGTAAGACACCGAATATGTATGTTGAATATCGCCTGCTATGATTGTCCTAACTGTGATGTGGTAAACTGTGACAAGTTCTTCAATTTTGTACTATATCCTAAGGACTGAAGCGTCTCTACGAGATCGTCCTTAGTTGGATCATCAACAAACTCGTACCCCTCAGCTAAACGAGGTAATTCAAGGATCTTGCGAAATTGGGTAAGAGAGACTATCTTTTTACGTTTGTCGATTGTGAATGAGATCTTTGTGTTAGACAGTGACTTCTTGGAGATCCAAAATTCATGCATGTACACCCTTGGAACTGATGTCGTATACCGCAATGCATTTTTGATTGGAGAAAGATCAAGGATCTCCATGGCTACTCTAAAAGCATGCTGAGTTGGTACAAAGTCTTCTTGTAGTCTGAGATTATTTGGTTTGAACTTAAGATGTTCATCGATTAGAACTAGCTTGAGATCGGATATCGTTGTTGATCCATAGTGAGAGACATGTTTCTACTTAAGAGAAAAAACACACAATGTTGATACAGACAAGTGTATATATCACAATGCATAGATATCCTTCAAACATGGCAAACATATCACCTACCAAACAAATACATAATATAAGCAAACTATTTCACTAGCAATGTATCCTTCTCACATAAGGTACAAGTATTGAAGAATTAAACTTCGAAAAAGTTCTAAGCAAGAGAACTTCGCAATCTGAATTGCAAAGGCTTACTTTGCAAAAGATGACTTCGCAGCAGAGGACTTCACAAAATATCACTTCGCAGAAGAGGACTTCGCAAAATATGACTTCACAAAAGTTTACTTCGCAAAGGATCACTTCGCAAAAGTATACTTTGCAAAAGTTTACTTCGCAAAAGAAGTCACTTCGCAATCAAGAAGCTACTTCGTAATCTCAGCTACTTCGCAATCATATATACTTCGCAATAAGAAAAACTACTTCGCAATTTTTGCTACTTCGCAATCAAATATACTGTGTAAAAAGAAAAGCTACTTCGTAATCAAAAACGACTTCGCGAAACAGCTACTTCGCGATCAATATAGAAATGCTACTTCGCAATCAAAACGACTTCGCCATCAATATAGAAATGCTACTTCGCAATCAAAACGACTTCGCAATCAATATACCTGGTAAGTCTACTTCGCAATATCATGTACTTCGCAATCAAATATACTTTGCAAACAAAAAAAAAACTAACTTCGCAATTATAGTGCACAAAAAATCACTTCGCAATCGCAGTCAAAGAACAATTACTTCGCGATAATGAACTTCGCAACCAAATTTTACTTCGCAAAAATGCTTTGTGATTTGTACTTCGCAAAAATTATTTGTGATTTTACTTCGCAAAAAATTTACTACTAATTGTGCATCACTAATATCAAACAGATTTTTGATCCTAAAGCAATTAGATTGATTTTATGGCAATCTCAGCAATATCATGTGTTCTAATACTTATTCGAACAAAAACCCATCTATCAATTTATCCATACGATCCACTTAATTGAAAAAACCCATTAACAAACCCTAATCAGATTTAATTAGAGACATATGGTTCAATTGAATGATAACCACAATAGATACACAAAAGATTGTACTTACCTAGATGATATTAGTAGTGAATTGGCAAGATAAGAAAAGGTTGAAGTAGTGAAACAATGGCGGCAAGAGTTTGTGTGTGTTTGTGAAACAGTGAAACAAAAAAAGATAGATAAGAAAAAAGGGGCGGGTATAGGGGTGTTATCGGGTCGGGTTGTCGGGTTATCGGGTTGGGCTTGTCGGGTTGATCCAGGTTTTGGCGTCTTAAATATTGACCCTAACCCAACCCTATAAGATATCGGGTTATCAGGTTTCGGGTTAAAATGGGTCGGGTTAAATCGGGTTGGGTTATCGGGTTGAACACGTAAAAGAAAAAAACAATGGCATGTTGACATATATATTGATGTATTAAGCACACTCGCATATTCGAACAAGAACAAGAAAAGAAAAAGCATAGTGGTGGTAGATTTCAGCATACTTGATTTCATACAACCTAAGATTAAAGAGATCATCGATCCATGTTTGATTTTGCAGTCTGGTAAAGTCCATGAATAAAACTTGCTTGAAATAGTGCAATCACTTATTGGCAAGTGACAACATGTAAAAAAAAGTGCAATGATATAGTAAAACATTAGCTTTACCCGAGAAACAACTCATGCAAGCAAAAACTAAAGTTTTTTTTAGTTCCTTAGCTAATACAGCCCAACCATTATAGTTACTGATGCATGCAAATACACCTTAACTAAGTTTTGAGATTTAATTTATAAATTTGTTCAAGAATTATGATTAATAAACTATATTAAATGGACATTAATTAAAAAAATTATAGATTTGTTAATGTGTCATTATAGCTTATCGGGTTATCAGGTTTACCCGATAACCCGATAACAAACAAATTAAAACCCTAACCCAGCCCTATTAGGCTACCGGATCTATCGCGTTGACTCGATAAACCCGATAAGCCAAGTTCTACCTGAATCAACCCGGCCATATAAGACCTTATCGGGTTCGGGTTGGGTTCGGATCGGGTTGGGTCAACCCTTTTGACACCCCTAGGCGGGTATATGTATTTTGACCTAGGTCAAAATTTTCAATTTTACACTTTGGTCCTTCGTTTTCTTTCTATGTTTCATTTAGTTAAACATTTATTAAGATAAACTTTAATATTCGTTATCACTTAAATAGTCTATTAACTATTTGTTCACACACACCCAAACAACTCACTTAAACTCCTATGCCTTAATGCCTAATTCCGAGTCACATAAATCACGAAAAATCACGAAGCACAACGAGTACACACGAAGAATGATTCACCATTAAGCATGTAACTAGTTAATTTTCAGAAAGACTTTTGAAAAATCGATTTGATGATGAAAATGATCTGATATTTTCTTCCCCTTAAATACAGACCCGTTTTCTATTTAAAGAGTTGTAGTCTTTGTATTAAGGAGTACTGATGAAAGAATTTTTCCCTTTAAGTTGATATAAAAACGATTCGTGGTGGCAATAAGATTTCTCTTATTTTAACAAAATAAGTGCACTGAAGCGTACACAAATTTGTGTTAGACCAAGTTATAAAGTAAACTTGATCCTTTGTATGGTTTTAAAGTAAACCATACCCGAGAAAATTAATTCGCGTTGTGTGCCAACGTCTTCTTAAGAAATATGCGACTTTAATGCGAAAAGCGGGTTGCAGTCAGAAATAACTACAAGCCATATGGGCATGTTTTAAAATATGTACAACTTTTATACGGACTCTATTTATGACGTCGTGTCAATTTTAATCGACATGTCTAAGGCCGTAAATATTACCGTACTAAAAGACATGCCCGATTTTAAAATGAAAAATATTTTTGGATTTTATTGATTTTATATTTTTTTATGGTTTTTGTATGTTTTATATTTTTGTATTTTTCTTTTGGTAGTTTATATATATACGATAATATACAAGATCACGATAAAAGGATACTCTATAATAGTTTACCACCACTATTCTGCAGATTCTTCTTCCAACTCCTTAATTGTCTCCGGTGAGAATGATTTCATACCAAGCTTTACGATAAAAAACTCGATACGTCCTCGATCTAAGGCCTTTGTGAATATATCCGCTAGTTGATACTCTGTATTGACAAAATACAGCTCGATCATTCCATTTTCCACTTGATCTTTGATGAAATGGTAGCGAATGTCAATGTGCTTCGCCCGGGAGTGTTGAACTTAGTTGCAGCAAAGGGCAATGGCGCTTTTATTGTCACAGTACATCGGAATTTTGTTGAATCCAAGACCGTAGTCAGTTAATTGTGATCTCATCCATAGAACTTGAGCACAACAACCGGACATAGCAATCTATTCAGCCTCTGTACTTGATATAGCAGCGCTTTTCTTCCTTTTGGATGCCAAACTTATCAGTCTATCTCCAAGAAGTTACACATTGCCAGAAGTGATACGTCTAGTATCTTGACACCCAGCATAATCTGCATCTGCATATGATATTAGTGCAATAGAGGAATCCTTCGGATACCACAGACCACGATGAAGTGTTCCTTTAAGATATCGAAAGATCCTTTTCACAACATGTAAATGCTTTTTGGTAGGCCGATCCTGATACCGGGCACACATGCATATAGCAAATTGCAAATCAGGCCTGCTAGCAGTCAGATAGAGAAGGGTGCCGATCATTCCACGGTAAAGTTTAGGACCGACAGCAATCCCATCCCTATCCTCATCTAACTCGGATCTCTCCACCATTGGAGTATCCACGGGGTCACAGTTTTCAACATCATACCTTTTCAACGATTCAAGAGCATATTTAGATTGATTAATGAAGATGCCTCTGGGATTTTGAGAAATTTGCAACCCTAAGAAAAATGAAATTTTCCCATCATTGATATCTTGAAACGTGTGGACATGATTTTCTCAAAATGGTCAGACAGTCTTTGATTAGTGGCAGCAAAAGTTATATCATCAACATAAATTTGTACCAGTATCATGTCGTTGTCCTCCTTGAGAATAAACAATGTAGGGTCCACATTGCCTTTGGAGAAGCCTTACGAGATAAGATAAGACGATAGGAGATCGTACCACGCGCGTGGAGCTTGTTTCAACCTATAAAGAGCTTTCTTGAGCTTGTACACGTGATTAGGATACTCCGAGTTGACGAATCCATTCGGCTGGCTTACGTAGACATCTTCCCTTAATTCACCATTAAGAAATGTTGTCTTAACATCCATTTGGTAGACGATCATATTCATGTTAGCAGCATAAGCAAGGAATAGTCTAATCGCCTCCAATCGTGCAACAGGAGCAAAGGATTCTTCAAACTTAATACCCAAAGCTTGTTTGTAACCTCTAGCAACCAATCTAGCTTTGTTTTCTTAACACTCCACCTAACTCATTGAGTTTAACCTTATATACCCACAACAATGTAAGGATGTCAACGTTGTCGGGTAAAGGAACTAATTCCCATACTTTAAGACGTTGAAATTCATTAAGTTCCTCTTGCATGGCTTCAATCCAAGATGATTGTGTCATGGCTTGTTGCCAAGTTTTAGGTTCAATGTCGAAAAGAAATGCATCAAAGTAGAAATATAATGCATGTTCTTGTAGTTGATGGCGTGTTAAGACTGGTCGATCGATGTCACTATTAATATTGCGGATTGGGTGATCCTTTGTCCATTTGGTGTTATGATTTTCAAATCGTGGTGGTCCGGAGTGAACGATTGCAGGAGCTTCCTCTATGCTAGACGCACCGTTAGGGTTTTCGGGTATTTGAGAACCAAAGAATGGAAGCTCGTGTAGATGAGCAATTTCTAAATCGTGATCATAGTAATCCTCTTCAACATCATTAGGAATGACTGGGGGTGTTGATTCGGGTGTAGTTTGAGAATTGTTGAGGGATTGTGCATCTGGTTCGATAGTTACTGAAGATGCATCGGATTGATTTCCATTATCTTGAGCAACAACTTTGGGAATCGGAGCTACTGTTGCAGGTGCTGGAGAATTATCACTTGGAGGATCAAAGAAATCATCAAACATAGGTTGAAATAACTCATCCCACTCGGGACTTGTAGGTGCTGTAAATGATGGAGAAGCAGGATTGTTGGGAGTTAATCCGGAACTAATCGTATCGGTTCCCATCTCATGTAATGCGGGTTCAGAGTTGTGTTGCTCAAAAGCCATTGTTGTCAGCTCATCAAAATTGGCATCCAAAGTTTCTACTATCTTGCCAAGATGACGGTTATAAATTCGGTAAGCTTTCTTTACGGGTGAGTAACCAATGAAAATTCTGATATCATCCTTCGGTTGAAGTTTGCCCAAATTCTCACTATTAGTATTTGGATAACACAGTGCACCAAACACATGAAGAAATTAAATATCGGGTTTATGTCCATGAATAAGCTCATATGGATTTTTCCATGGCACTTACGAATGATAGAGCGGTTTTGGGTATAACATGCGGTTGTCACTACTTCAGCCTATAAGAATAAAGGAGCATTCGCATAAATTAACATGGTTCTAGAAGCTTCCATAAGTGAACGGTTACGTCTTTCCACGACACCGTTTTGTTGTGGAGTGCGAGCAACTAAAGTTTCATGTGAAATACCAACCTCTTCATAATAATCTCGTAAAGTCTGATTAACGAACTCAGTTCCATTATCAGTTCGAATGCGGCGAACAGTAGCATTAAGACACACCTGAATCATCTTAAGAAAAGTAATAATATATGCTGGTGCTTGATTCTTGGTTGCTAAGAACTTAACCCATGTAAATCTTGAATAATCATCCACCATGACAAGGATGTATTTTCGACCACTCACACTAGCCGTACGCATTGGCCCGCAAAGATCCATGTGCAACAGATACAGTGGTTCTTGGTTGGTATCTTCAGCTTTAGGTTTGTATGATTTCTTGATGATTTTCCCCAAAGAACACACGGAGCATAAATGATCCTTGTCGAACTTAAGTTTTGGAAGACCACGAACAAGCTCGTTTTTAGCCATATGGTTAATAGCATCAAAGTTAAGATGAGATAACCGGCGATGCCACAACCATGACTTGGTCTTAGATGTTTTGGAGAGAAGGCATACATGAAAGGCGGCCATCATGTTTTGAATGGACAGTGTGTAGATATTATACCCTCGAGAACCTTTTAACAAATCATTTCCTGCAAGATCACGAATGAAGCAAGTATGTTGTCGAAAAGCAACCTCAAGGTTTGAATCGCAAAATTGTCCTACTGAGAATAAGTTGTGACCAAGTCCCTCCACGTAATATACCCTTGAAATCGTAACATTCCCAATTTGATATTAACCATAACCCATGATCTTCGCAATTTGGTTGTTGCCGAATTTCATCGTTCCTAGAAACTTGCTGACAAAATTTCTGAGCATCTAGCGGTCTCCAGTCATATGCTTTGAACATCCAGAGTCCAAGTACCAGAGGATGATTTGGACCACCTAAAAATATCACCAGAGAAAGATGATGTATCGGAATCTAGTTGTTCCTCTGTCTTAGCAGGTACATATATATTTATCTTAGATTTGCTAACAGAAGAATTCGTAGGCTTCCAAATTTTCTTCCTAGATGCCGGCTTAGATTCTAGTTGTATAAGATCCTAAGGCACTTCTTCACTGGTAGGCACAATAGTGGGGGAAGACCTAGTTAAAGGGCGCTTTTTCCATTTTTTAGTGCTAGTGTTCCTATTTAAAGGACGCTGAGACCTAAGTTCCGTGGATGTGATCCTAGTTAAAGGGCACGTAGTTCCATTTACAGTGAAGGTCCTACCAGTGGGTTTCCATTGCCAACCAAATTGGGTGAATTTCTTCCCCGTTGGAGTCCATTCAAGATTATTCCTAATTGCATACATTTCATTCACATGGTCAACAAGACATAAATCATGACACTGAGAAAACATGCATTCATTACAATTCCAACATCTCAAATTAGAATTTACATTTTGCTTAGGCTGTTGCACAAGCGCATGGCCTTTAGTCTTAGTTACATGATTCTTTTTATACAAATTTGAAATAACATTCCTAGGGTGAACTTCTACTTTCTTCTTCGCAGTCCTACTAGTGGAAGGCTTGATCCTATCTTTCTTGTCTTGAGATCCTTTTGCCTTAGTAGACACAATTACTCCTGTGGAAGCCAAAGGAACATTAGTAACAGATTTTGATTTAGCCTTGATGGGTGTGTTTAAAATAGGCTTAGCTCCTAGATTCTTATTGAATGGAGTCATGGCAATGGTGGGGATTTGTTGTTTAGGTGGTGTAGAACCCAGTTGTCCTATGTAATTCAAATGCTCTAAGCATTGTTGTACCTTCTCAATGTAAGCATGAGCATAGTAATAGTGACTATTCGAGGGATCTAGATCATAGAGATCATCTATAACATCCCTAGCAAGATCCACGTGCTTAACTGCATGTTCCATATAGAGCTTATATGATAGTGGATTGTTCTTATGGTACGGGTTCAAGTAAACCATATCACTACCACAACTATGTAGATGATTTGTTTACCAACTTAAACCATAAAAACTGGAAAAATTTTCAAGATTTGAGATTTATTATCCTTAAAACTCCTAACACAATAAAAACTAAAGAACAATACAAATTAAAACCTTAAATCACCCCATGGCTCTTGATACCAATTGTAGAAATATGATAATCTATGATCCTATCAAGAAGGTTGTTGTTTCTAGAGAGAGAAAATAGAGAAAGAAAGATGAGAGACATATGTGTTTTATTAAGAAAATAATGAACAACCAACACCCCTTTCCATGAAGGAAAGAGATTTATATACCCAAGCCTTTGTGGGCTTGGGCCTTCAACCCATGGACAAGCCCATGGGTTGGTTTGTTACTAACTTTGATACAATAAACAAACTACGAGCTAATTACATTTAATAATATTGTTGGAGTGACCGATACTTCTAAAAAATATATTTCCAACATACACATAAAGACAAACCACACAGACCTGTCAACATCAGGATTTGGATTTTTTTCCCTAGTGACCTAAAATTATGTTTTTTAGTGTTTTTAATTTTCCTGTTTTTGTTTATTTATTTTAAGAATTTTCATAAAGTTTAATTTTATTTTACTTTTTATTTAATATATTTTAGAATTAATTTAGTTTTAATTAGATTTTATTAATCTGACTTTTGTCTTTTAGTGGATAAAAGTTGTGTTTTTCAAGTTTTCCAATTTTCATAGTTTTAGTAAAATATTTTAAGATTTTTAGTTAAAAAATTTCACTGTTCACTCTATTTAATTATTTTTTAGAATTAATTTAATGTTTAAATAGGTTTTAATCAAAACTGTTTTGTCTTTTAGTGGTAAAAATTACTTTTTTCAACTTTTTCTATTTTTCTACTGTTTAACTAAGTAAAATAATATTTTTCAAAAAGTCAAATTAATTTTAGCATTATTTTATTATTTTTAATCATTATTTTAGTTTAAAAAGGTGTTTTTAGTGTTTTAAAAATAGAAAAATAGTTTCTAAAAATTAGGAAAAAATACTTTTTAGTGTTTAATTAATATAAGTAATATATCTGTTTGATAAAATAATATTTTGGGCTTTTTCTTAATTATATTTAATTTTAGGGCTTTAATTAGCATTTAAAATTGAATATTTAATTAATAAAAGGTTTTAAAATGTATTTATTGAATTTTTATTCTTATTTATATTATTTTAAACTTAGTTTTGATTTTTAATTAATTTTTAGCTTAAATTTTTAATTTCGTCGCGTTTTACGTATTTACGTCATCGTTTTTACGTTTTACGTCGTAGTGTAATCATAGTATAACTCGTCTTTAGTTTTCTCTTCTCAAACCCAAAAACGACACTAATCCAAACTTGATTTTATATTATTGGCCTAACATACACACCTCCGCCGAGAACGAACTCGCATTTATTGGTTTTACGGTTTTCCTAAATCGTAATACTTAATACTTTCCCGCTTTATATTTCTTTTTCCTAAAATGGTATAGAAATACGTACATCATGTGGTAATCATCATACATCAATAAAGAGCACTTCCAAAAGTTGTTTATAAAATAAGTTTTCAATTATGATGGTGCTTATGTTGGCTTAATAATAGTTCTTTAAAAGTCGGACATTGGTTAAGCTATGCAATTGGTTTATAAGCAGATATGTTCATCTTTTGCAGGTGAAGACCAATCAACTTTTGTTTGGACCATGTATTTGATGGTCTAGTTTTCGATGAGCGGGGTATGCTCTTTCTATGCTTCAAATTATTTGTTTACTTATGTTATTCAGTTCATGTAAAGTTTTGTAGCATTCGACCCACAATTTAGAAAACAACTTAAGTATGATGAATAAGATTAGTTATTTCTGTCTCTGGACTTTTAGGACTTGTGTAAACCTCGATACTTGATTTTATATTTTGTTTGGTATATTCTATGAAATTGTTAATGATTTCATGGGTTGGCATAACTTCGGTTGGTCTAGTTTGGTTAAAAATGTGAGAACATGGGCTATGGCAGCTATGGGTTTGGTTTTTTGTGTGATGGGATCTAGAAAAGCGATGTAATTGGTTTGCTTGTGGGTTGAGCTATCAAAAACCGAAACTTAGGCTACACATCAGTATTTTGAAAACTAGTACTAAAAAATAAGCACGTCCATACCCGACTGTTTCGAGGCAATTAAGAGGTTTATAGTAAGCGATTCCACACACTCCTAATTTAGCATTTGAGATAAGCAGGCTATTTTAAACTTTATGCCCGATGTAGGTTACATATAATTTTATTATATAGTTTCTAGAAGGGCAAATAGCATAAAAAGGTACCCATCTTATGTTAAAATTCAATTAAAGGTACTCAACTTTTTTTCTCCATTTAAGGTACAAATTTTTTTTCTTGTTGTTAGGACAATTAACAAATTTAAAGGTTATATATTAATGATCGTTTACTTTATATTGCATCATTAGTCCTTTATATTCACGACACTTTGTAATAAACTCAAAATTCGTTTTTTACAGTTTTAGACCGTTTTCTATTTTTCGTCTGATTTCTACCGTTTTTATTTGGTTTTTAATCGTTTTAGTCCGTTTTTTGTCGTTTTATCTGTTTTACCGTTTTCGACCTTTTTTAGTGTGTTTGATATCGTGTTCGACTTTTTTTTACTGTTTCGTCCGTTTCTTTCCGTTATCGCCTATTTATTTTTTGGATAAAAAAATAAAAAAACCATATAAAATGGTCATAATTGGTAAAAAAAGGGGCGAAAACGAAAAAAACATACTAAAACCGTTAAAAACTATAAATTGGACACAAACGGTCAGAAGGGCTCGAAAACATAAAAAATTGGATGGAACGGTAGAAAAACGGTAAAAGAACGACGAATGATGTAAAAATGAACCAAAACAATTAACAACCAAACGAAAACGGTAGAAATCAGACGAAAAAGGTAGGAAAACGGTCTAAAACTGTAAAATATGAATTTTCGGTTTATTATAAAGTGTTATTAATATAAATAAAGGTCTAACGATGTAATAATAAAGTAAATGATCGTTAATATATAACCTTTAAATTTGTTAATTGTCCAACATTGCAATAAGATACAATATCGATACCTTAAATTGAGAAAAAAATTGAGTACTTTTAATTGAGTTTTTACATAAAATGGATACCTTTTTATGCTATTTACCTTTTCTAGAATTATGATTCACAAGGTAATATCATGCCAATTATAATTTATTTAAGGATGTTTAAAGTTTGATTTAAGTTCATTTGGATACCAAAAGTTTATTTGGATACAAAGGGACTAATATCCACCATCCATCTTTATCCAAATTCAATGGATAAGATTAAAGAAAAACCCATTTCCCTTCTTTTTTCGAACATTAATATCTCTTAAATCGTTAATCATTATGCGAAAAAAATATACCGTTACCAGGGGCAATTTAATTATCTTTCTACAGATATGCTATATGATATACTTTCGACAAATTATTTTTTTTCGTCTTTTTCACTTTTTTTTCATTGTCGAGAATTATCATATATGATACTAAATATCATATATGATAGTAACACTAGTATCATATATGATACTCCGTATAACTTATCATATATGATATAAACCAATATCATATGTGATTCAATAATAATTTGTAACCTAAGACTAATATCATATATGATAAAACACTATTATCATATATGATATTTTACGCAAATTTTAAAAAACAAAAAAAAAGACGAATTTTTTTTTCTTCAAAAGTATATCATAATGCATATCTGTAGAAAGCTTATTAAATGCTCGTCGCGATGGTATATTTTTTTCGTTTAGCGCATAACGGTTTAAGAGATATTTAAATTATAAAAATAAGTGAAATAATAAAATACTTTTAATCTTATCCATTGGATGAGATGGAGATGGATGGTGGGGATACGTCCCTTGCTATCTAAAATTAAGATGGTATCCAAAATAACTCAACTCTTAAAGTTTTCATGCATTATTTGGTCAAGGTCTTACTCTATGTTGCAATAAGTGTGGTTGTACTACTTGATTAATATCATAGCTTAGTCGTTTATCGCTACTTAATTAATATTCGGAAGTCAAGGTACGACTTTTAAACATATGGATTTTTTAAGTGTACGTTGATAAGTATGTTTACTTTTGGATTTAAGTTCATTTGGATACCAAACTTATCTAAGATATGGGGGGACTCATCCCCACCCTTCATCTCTTTTCCATCCAATGACTAATATTAATTCCTTAATTTACACTGTAAGGGTATTTCGATCATTTCACCATCTACTATATAATGTTTTTTTTCTTTCTTCTCTCACAAAAATCACACCTCAAATTTCTCTTTCTCTCTCTACCCCTGATTTACTTTATCTCTATACCCCCGATCTATAATCACGATCTACTATATCATGAATCCATCAAAACGCGATCATGATGAATCCACGACGAATTCATCGCGAACATCTATAATCATGAATTGATTCATCCATCACCAGGTTTGATTAATATGTATTATTATTTGTAGCTTATTTGGTTTAAATAATCTTATTAATTTATTATCATTAGCTTTTAATTGGATTATTATGAACGAATCTTTTTAGATTGATTGTTCTTAATTATAAGCTAAGTTCTTAGATGAGAAGTTATGAATAAGTTATGAAGTTGGACTAATAAGCTAGTTAGTTTGAATAAGCTTATGAATAAGCTTTTTTTAATAAGAGTACAGTTATGAATAAGCTTTGTAAATTAAATGATTTGAATTTATTGTGTTGCATTATAAGATAGCTTATTAGATTATTTCAATGAGTTATACGTTTTTGTGAATAAGATACTTATGAATAAGCTTATTTGCATGTTAATAACCTGTGTTATTATGATTTTTTTTTACTTTCTGATGTTATCATATATGATGTATATTTCTTATCATATATGATAGATATATCATATATGGTAACTGATGATATATCATATATGATATATATATATATATATATATCATATATGATATATCAAATAAATCATAAGAAAAGATAGATTTTGTATGAGCATCTTTTAGAAAATCTGTATAAACTCTTGAAACCTGCCTTCTGTCATATATATGTGAGTAATTCATTTTGGTATTAAAATCTTGCATAAAATGTTGTTTTTTTTCTTTTATAAATGCAGTCAAACAGAGATGGTGTGATTGCTCTATTTGGAACAAAGGAGAGAGGGATGTTGACTATAACAAGTGGATGTGCATGGATGTGTTTTAAGGATCAAGACGGAGTATGCGTGTTCATGAATTCATCATTTGATAATTTGTTTTAAGAATAATGTATTATTGAAAAAGAAGAGTAGTTTCAATAATAATGTTGTTAGCACCTTTTGATTTTGCATAAATAGTTATCATATATAATATCAGATGTATATCATATATAATTTTACATTAGGTTATGTTCTTTTTGAATTATCATATATGATTCTGTTCAAAAGTACATTTTTAATGTTATGACCAAGTGTTTAGTTATTAATTGTGCATACTTTTTGTTGTAATCATGAGTTCATCAGATTCTTTGTTTAATATATCCAAGTTTTCTTTGAGTATCATATAGATAATGCCTTATCATATATGATAGTCCATTATCATATATGGCTTGATTTATCAAACCATCATGACAAATACCAAGAAACTTAATCATATTAACAAGACGTTGTACCAGATACCAATGGATTATAAAATCGTCCATATACTTCAAAACTCCATTATGAGATTACAAAGAAAAAACAAACAATAAACGTAAAAAATTCATGAGCTTCTTCACTAAGCTTCTTGGCCTTTTGGATGCTTGTAATAATCAATATGCCTTGTAAACAGCTTCCTCTACACAAAAAAGAATATTTAATTCAATTTTCAAGCACTAATCATATATGATATATTTTATCATATATGATATTTTAGCTTATATCATATATGATATAGTATATCATATATGATATGTCACTAGCAAGTCATACTAAATATGTTCAGCGAGATTAAGCCATAAAAAAGAAGAGTTAATTCAATTTTTAACCATATAATCATATATGATATATTTTATCATATATGATACTTTAGCTTATATCCTATATGATATAGTAGATCATATATGATACTTCACAAACAGGTCATACTAAACCTGTACAGCGAGATTAAGATATAAACCCTTATAATTCACGAAAACAAGCTAATAAGTTAGCTTATAATTCATCATAATAAAGATGATGATAATCTATAAGCTTATTCACATTAGTTAACTTTTAATTCATGTAGTTTCTCAAATAAGATATAAAAGAATAAGATGAATTATAAGCTTATTCACATCGAATAAGCTAAAAAAGATGAATCAAAATAAATCGAATGAACTTTACCTTATTTATGAAGTGGATGATCGATTTACGAAAGTGATGATCGATGGATTTGATGTTTGTGATGATTGATTACGACATGAATATGTGTACATGTGTTTTGTGTGTGTTTTAGAGAGAAGAAGAAAAAAGGAAATCTCGATCCAGATCTGAGATGTGGAATTGGTATGTGGTGTTAGGTGGGAGAGGTAAAATGACGAAAATACCCCTTCGTTTTTTAATTAGAAAATAAGAATTAATGTGAAATTTGATCAAGATTAGATGGAAGGTGTGGATTGATCCTCTTGTAACCAAAGGATACAAGGGATCCAAAATAACCGGACTCTTACTTTTGTTGAAAAATAGATAGTACTTGTTCACATATAAGTTCTTATCATTTTCCTTTTGGGTTTAAAATTAATAATTTAAGTAAATTAGCTATATGCAAGAATTTTTAGAGCTTCAAATGTATTAGGCTGATCTTGAAGTTCTCATTAGAATGAATTCGAGTATGTAACTAAAATGAGATATTTATATTGTGGCACCTAGACTGTTGTACATGATGTGATTACTGGCGAGTGGCGACCAATTTGAATTGATCTAAGCTATTAGTAATATGGCTTTTGAAAAATAGATAAATGTCTTTCTGAATGGCAGGAACATCGTAAGTGTTACTATTTAGTAATTTTAACATAGTTCTAATCATGGCCATTGCTTTGACATGGAGGAAGAATAATTTGTAGTATAGGTTCATTGACTAAGTCTATTATTTAGCATTCACACTCTATGGTACATGTTTGTTAATCCGACTATAAGTTGAGTAAAACACTTTGTACGTTTATATACTTTCATTTTGTTGAAATTGAAATATGAATAAAGCTATTATATTTAGATACTCAAAAATCTTAGGTTATTTTCTTAGTCCATAGTTGTTCTATTAATCGATTAAATCTATTTGAACAATATATGTTTTCCTTTAGTAAATGTGTGTAAGCAGTAAGGCCTAAGCACAAAGTAGTGATAATCTCTTCTTTGCAGAAGTGTTTGATCCGTTATCACAAGATTATATTGTTGGTTCACATAGTTATTTACTGGAGTGCGTGTTGGAATCGACACCACCAACAACCCGAAGATCGATATGCGGAACCTAAATCGCTGTAAAGAAGATCGCAGAGTTGCAACACCAGAAACCCAGAAGAACGACACACAAAGGTAACCGAACGTTAACTTTATTGATTAAAGATCGATTACATAGAAAAAATAGAAGCTACGGTGTAATTCGAGCATCACCCCTCACCTCCTTTTATAGGGTGAGGGGGTCGGTTACAAACAGGCCAAGCCCGCTCGACTCAAACAAAACTTTATTGGAAACAAAGCTTACAAGGTAAATTTCCTAATCTAAAAACACTATTAATGGTAATAATGCTACCAATTTCCACCTTAGTACCAATACTAGTTAACCCCGACACCAAGTACCTTCATGCAATACTTGAACTTTGGACCTGGAACCACCTTTGTAAACGCGTCAGCTGCATTATCCTCCGTGCCTATCTTTACCACTTCAATCTCTTTAGATTCTACGATCTCCCTGATGAAGTGATACCTCACATTGATATGCTTCGTCCTCTCATGAAACATAGTATTTCTAGAGAGATGAATTACCCCTTGATTATCACAATTCACAACCACTGACCTTAGGTTTATTCCTAGCTCGATTAGTAGACCTTTAAGCCAAATGCTTTCCTTAACAACTTCCATAAGCGCCATATACTCCGCCTATGTAGTAGACAATGCAACAACATGTTGCAGAGTTGCTTTCCAACTCACAACACAGCCATGTATCATAAACACGTACCCGGTTATCGACCAACCCTTGTCAGGGTCTTTAGCATAATCGCTATCCACGAAACCGTCAACATCCACATGCTTCCCTTGATCTCTACCATACACTAGACCTACATCAGCAGTGCCCTTCAAGTACTTTAAAATCCACTTCACCGCTTCCCAGTGATTTTTACCTGGATTCGCCAAATACCTGCTCACAATGCTGACAGCATACGCAATATCCGGTCTAGTGCAAACCATCAAGTACATTAAACTACCTACAACATTCACATATGGGACCTTACTCACTCTTTCCACATCCCAGTCATTCGACGGAGAATCCTTCAAAGACACCTTGAAGTGTGCTCCCAATGGCACAGATACCGACTTGCCATTATCCACTCTGTAGTTATTTAGAATTTTCCGCACATATCCCGACTGAGACACCTTCAGGTTTCGGTTACCCTTATCCCTGACAATCTCCATACCAAGTATCTTCCTAGCTGGACCAAGTTCCTTCATATCAAACTCTTTCCGCAGTAGTCCCTTGGTATATTCGATCTCAGACTTGCTTTTACAAGCAATCAACATATCATCTACATACAGCAGTAGATATATGTACATACCTAGTGCAAACTCCTTGAAGTAAACACAACTATCATAGTTGCTACGGCTAAACCCATTGCTGACCATATACACATCAAACCGTTTGTACCACTACCTTGGAGACTACTTAAGACCATAAAGGGATTTCTTCAACAAACATACCTTGTTGCCCGTTCCTTCTTCAAAACCAAGTGGCTGCCTCATATAAATGGTTTCTTCAAGATTCCCATGCAAAAACGCCGTCTTCACATCAAGTTGTTCCAACTCGTAATCTTCACAAGTAGTAAATGAGAGAATCACCCTAATAGATGTATGTCGAACCACGGGTGAGCATACCTCATTATAGTCAATCCATGCTCGTTGTGTGAAACCCCGAGCTACCAGCCTTGCTTTATACTTTGGTTTCTGAATGCCTTCAATCCTTTCTTTAATCTTATACAACCACTTGCAGCATACCAGCTTCTGACCACGTGGTTGATCGACCATCTCCCAAGTATGATTCTTCTTTAAAGAACTCATCTCTTCCTCCATAGCACGAACCCACACATCCTTTTCAGATGAATTAATCGCCTCCTGGAATGTGATTGGTTCATGTGTATCTTCTTCCTCAGCAATAGCAAACGCATAAGCCGTCATATCATCTCCTTCCCTAGACCCTGATTATCTAGACAATGATACATTACCTTCATTCCTATACCTTGCAGGTATAGTAGTTGTTCTCCTAGCTCTATCATGCACCAGAACATAGTTGTCCAGATTCTGTTGTTGAGGCATTGCGTCTACTGCATCTTCAACTTGATCCTCATATTCATTCCCTGGATTTACCCCAGTATGAGGATCCACAGTTGGTTCGACCCGACTGCCTTGAAGTTCCACCTCAAACTCAATTTCCTTCCCAGAATCTACAGCACCAGCACCCTTGAGAGTATCCTTATACATAAGGATCTCATTAAAGACCACATCCCTGCTTATGATTATCTTCGGTTTAAAGTCATCCAACCTCCATAATCTGTATCCCTTCACACCCTTAGGATACCCCAGGAATATGAATTTAATAGCTCTAGGCTTGAGCTTCCCCTGATTCACGTGTGAATAAGCAACACAACCAAATATCCTCAACATCTCGTAATTCGCCGGATGTCCTGACCATAAATCCATAGGTGTCTTCTTCTCCAATGCTTTAGATGGAGACCTATTGATAAGATATGCTGCCGTCACTATTGCTTCAGCCCAGAATGATTCTGGCAAACCAGACTGAATCAGTAAACACCTAACCTTGTCCAAGAGTGTCATGTTCATTCGTTCAGCTAGACCATTCTGTTGCGGAGTTCCAGCAACCGTCAAATGTCTTGCTACCCCGCTCTCCTTACACAAGTTATTCAACTCTTGATTACAAAACTCCAAACCATTATCCGTTCGAAGTTTCTTCAGTCTTCTACCTATCTGGTTTTCTACCAAATGCTTCCACTCCTTGAACTTGTTGAACGCCTCATTCTTGTGTCTAAGAAAATAAACCCAAACCCTTCTCGAATAATCATAAACATTCGATAAGAAGTACCGACAACCACTCATCGATTCCACCCGAGAAGGACCCCAGAGATCCGCATGGACATAGTCTATAACTCTCTCTGTTGTGTGCTGACCTCGACCAAAACTCACCCTGGTCGATTTTCCAAGAACACAATTTTCACAGAATTCGAGCTTACCTAGACATTCCTTCCCCAAAACCTATCTTCTTTTGAGTTCATTCAAGCCTTCTTCACTAATGTGACCCAGGCGTTTATGCCACACCTGCGCAAGACTTTCCTTTTCTTCTATACCGACACTAGCTTCGCTTGATTCAGCAAAACCATCCAAGGAGTACACACAATTTTCCTTCAAAGTTCCTGACAAAACTATCAAAGAACCCTTGATCACCTTTACTCTTCCATTATGCAACTACACGGTATAGCCCTCTCGATCCAAGGTGCCCAAAGATAACAAATTTCTTTTTAACTCGGGAATGTAACGCATATTCTCAAGAACAAAACTTGAACCATCTTTCATTTGTACTCTCACTTTCCCTATCCCCTTGATGGCACATGCTCTATTATCACCGAGCAAAACCATACCACCATTAAGCTCCTTAAAATCAAACAAGAAGTCCATCCTAGGCGTCATGTGATAGGAACCACCAGAATCCATGATCCACTCTAAGAACCTTTGCTCACTCACCGCCATCAACAAATCACCATTGTCATAACCCTTAGAATGCGAATCAGCGTCCTGTTTTGCATTCTTGTTGACAAAGGCAGTTGATTTCTTCTTGTTCCATTTTGGACAGTCTTTCTTAAGGTGATCCTTAGAATAGCATATGTAACACTTCTGTTTATAAGTTCCTTTACCTTTTGACTTCGACCGCGAACTACCACGTCCTTGATTACCCCGATGCTTCGGCCTCCCCCTTACAAATAACCCATCACCATCATCCTTTGCATCTGTCCTCTTCTTAAACTCTCGTGAATTGAGGGTAGACAATACATCTTCCAAAGAGAGTGACTCCCTTCCATAAAGCAATGTCTCCACAAAGTTATCATACGAGGACGGTAATGATGTAAGTAACATGAGTGCCTGATCTTCGTCATCAATTTCAACGTCTATGTTCGCCAAGTCACCGATCAACTTATTAAACTCATCTATATGTTCAGATAATTTCTTACCTGAATGCATGTAGAAAGTGAATAGATTCTTCTTCAAGTACAATTTTTTGGCTAAAGACTTTATCATATACAAAGTTTCTAACTTTAACCAAACCCCCACAGCAGAATTTTATTTGTTGACTTCCCTCAACACCTTGTTATCCAAGCACAAGAGTAAGGCACTGTGTGCATTTTTATAGACATCCGTCTTCAACGTCGCAGTCTTTTGAGCGTCCGTCATGGTATCCGGGAATGGATCTAACGCAGCCTCCCAACCATGTTGAATTAATAGACGCCGCATCTTCACACACCACTACCCGAAGTCATTAGACCCGTCGAATTTTTCGACATCAAACTTCGCTATCGACGACATATTCTTTCTCCCTTATTGCGTAAAAATCACTTCTTGCAAATCGAATTAATTAAAAAACCATAAACCTCGATCGTGTACAAGTAAACTCGATCGTAAACTTGAAAAACCCAAGCAAACCACGATCAAACTTGAACCACAAGAAACCCGAAATAAGAACCTTCGATTAAATCGAATTTTAAAAACCTTAAAAGACGATACCCAAAGTCGGCTTAATAATATAAACCGAAACCCCACAAGCAATTGAGCAACTAATAAAAATATTAACAAAAACACTTCATATAAATAGTTTTAAGAAACAATTGCTTTTTGACTAGTACTACCCACGTGATTTATTTTTTTATTGTTTAGAAAACAACAAACATCCACACCTAGTACATCGTCTTCTTTGTTCGTCTTCTCCGCCTACAAAACCTGCAACTCAAGAAATCCGGACGAAACCCGAACCTCCTTTCTTCATGATACCTTTTGATCTAGCAACGATCTTTAGAGAGCAACAACTAACCGTAGCTCTTATACCACTTGTTGGAATCGACACCACCAACAACCCGAAGATCAATATGTGGAACCTAGTTCGCTGTAAAGAAGATCGCAGAGTTGCAACACCAGAAGCCCAGAAGAACGAAACATAAAGGTAACCGAACGTTAACTTTATTGATTAAAGATCGATTACATAGAAAGAATAGAAACTACGGTGTGATTCGAGCATCAACCCCTCACCTCCTTTTATAGGGTGAGGGGGTCGGTTACAAACAGGCCAAGCCCGCTCGACTCAAACACAACTTTATTGGAAACAAAGCTTACAAGGTAAATTTCCTAATCTAAAAACACTATTATTGGTAATAATGCTAACAGTGCGTTTTTAGCTTGATAAGGAGGTAGGTTCTTTATGTAAGGATAAGGATACCTCTTTGAAACATGAGATTTTTAGATTTAATAATAAGAAAGGCAATGGCTATTTGTGTTCTTATAGAAACCGTTATTTTATTGGGTTAATGTCCATAAGGTGATTTCAAAATGTATGCGACAATCGATATGTATAAGCAAGCCTTAAGTGTTTCATGGTTAAGGTTTACTTAAAAGTTCTTCCACTGATCATAGTTAGAGGTGGCATTTCAGCCATTTATTATCAATGGGCGAGTTGATTCAGGCAGTTTACAAAATGAGTGAGTTAAACAGGTTGGTCAGAATAGTTAGCTATTTAGCACATGATATTGAGTGAGAATCAGTTTCCAGATGGTAAAACTAAAAATGGGTAGTAATTAAGGTTGATTTGTAATAGTTTTATATAAATTATGATTTTTGACCCGTTATTTATTTCAGACGTCTACATTTCACCCAAAGTTTACACTTCTACTATGCATTTGACCCGTTGGAGATAAGTTACAGCTTAAATCGATCCATTTCAGGAAAACGAGACAATATTGCCTTTGTTTTTGTTTATCTTTATCTTTTTAAGCTAATAATCCTCCTTTTGGTTATATGGTTTATGAAAATAGAAGACTTTTATCTTAGTTTTAGAAAGAAATAAAAAATTGGCTTTCATTTTGATATAGTTAATACGAAACTTGATAACCTGATACAAGACTCGACCTCACAATAGCCTAAGTTAAAATGTAAGCTACATATATTTATTGCAGTTTTTTTGTCTTCCTTTCAAATGTGTTCCCAATGCATTCATAGATAAATTATGGATCTACTTCAATGAGATGAATTATTATTCATGCTTTGCTGTTTACTTTTTGTCATCAGGATTCACTTCATAAAGGACTCAAAGCTTCAGAAATTCTGTTTACCTTCGAAAGCTTTGATGCTAACTGATTGTACTGAAAGTTTATGGACTTAAAATTAATAGTCGTGAGATAGGATCGAACTCGAGATCACGGGATTGCACACATAACGTAAAGGGTTAATTTATTTATTAAATATATTTTATATATATTTATTAAATCAAACCAAAGCTTAACTAACGATCGTTGATAAATAAAAGTTAAGTTATAACGACCGTTATGGAATTAAATAGAAGCTAAAAGAAGAGAAGAATGGAAAGTTCCGGAAGACCCCTTGGGGGCTTCTTAGCCGTCGGCTAGAACAAAGGGAAAGGGGAAAAGGAAAGATTTTCTTTCCTTAAATTTATTTGCCTTGGAGAACAAGTTTGGATAGCCTATATAAACACCCTTTAGCCTTCATAATTTCCTATCCCAATCTCTCTTCTCCTCTCTTGGCCGATCGACACCCACACAACCCTAGGGTTCGTTTGGGTTCTTTTGGTTTTTGATTTAGCTCTATTATCTAGTCCTAATCCCTCTCTAGGGTTATTGGGTAGATACTCCATAAGCGTTGAAGCTCGGTTTGTTCGTGCTAGACTCACGGTTAACTCGCTGTATTACGTGTGTACAAGAGCGTGATATAATCTTCCTTTAGATTATATTCTTGGTGGTGTTCGTGATAAACCCTAGTTGCAGTTCGTTCCGTCGTCTTGTGGATCTTGCTAGGATAAAAAGGTATGTAACCCTAATCTTGATTAATATAAATGTGTTAAATTAATGATCTTGTTAATCGCTTCCGCTATGCGCTCTTTGATCCATATTAGGGTTTTTAAATAATTGTTATGAACTCTATAAACCTTTAGTAGCATCGAGAGCCGTTTTAACATGATTATAATTATCAAGATCTAAAGTTTTTTAACTAATATTGATTTGTGTTTAAAACTTTGAATCAAATAAAGCAAATAGCAATCAAAATTATATGATCCGTAAGAAACATGCATGTTTATTACGGATCTCCCACATTCTCGTAACAATTAAAAAATACGGATCGTAACCACGCATGACATAACAATTAATTCATGCAAAACATCTAAAGTTAATTACCATGTAATTTTAGGGTTTACAAAAAAAAAATTTATAAAAATTCGGCATAGCCGATTTTAAAAAACAATAAAAAACAAAACCCTAATTTTTATAAAACCTAAAAAACAACATGTAATTGTTATGCATGTGGCTATTTGATTTAGTTTTTTTTTTGTACTACTTGTTTTCATATGTTTTTTTATATTGTATGTTGTAAACAAGGGTAATTTTTTCCAAGAAAAATAATATGGACTAAATCTTATCAAAATTAATGAGTTGTTTTGAGATGTAAAATAAATATGATTTGCGTTGATTAGAATTGCAATAGCAACTTAACGGCTACTCAATTTTGGCAAACTATAAAGTGGGTATAACGCACCGCTGGTCATGTACTCGGTTAAGGAATGAGGTGTTATGCTTCAGCGCTGACCAAATTCCCGGCTCGCCTGTGCGTCAAAATTGGAATTACCTACGGTTGTTATTGGTACAATTCTTTAAGGTTGATTTAACTACATTAATTCACATCCGAAACACAATGAATAAGGTTATTGCTTTGTGCTATAACTAAAGTTCTAGAAAAAGTACGGTGTGAATTTAGTTGTGTGTAAAATCTTTAATTGGTTTAACCAATACCTCAACTTGCAAGTATATGATGAACTTTTAGTCTCACCAGAAAGTTTACTAAACGTTTTATTAAACTTATGTTATGGAGATGTATGCATGCTTCTCCATACATGATTTTGACACCAAAATCTATACCCTAAAATTTAAGTCATATGCCCTCTAATTGACGAACACTTGAAGTTAAAATTGTCGTCATATAAGATATCAGACGATGTTGTAATGGAGAGAAAACTTCATGACTGAATAAGATTGCACATGAAGGTTTTATGTTCTTTAGATTAGTCGACTTAATTGAGTTACTTAGTGAGAACTGGAAACTTAAGGCATAAAGAAGGGATAAAACATGTTTACAATGCAAATGATTTTGGCAATGTAAATCCCTGACATATCTAGAAATTGCAAATTTGTTTGTCAATTATTGTTCGACAAGTTACTGTGTTGAATACATTTGTCACTAGCAGATCAAACGATGTGATAAATCTATGTCAATATGGATTCTAGTTTTTTCAAGGAAAATACTATGGTTTTATTACCGGGGTAATTTTATTTTCTTGAATTGTATTATCGTAAATACTAATGTTTGAACTTATTTCTGTAGAAATGGCTCAACCCGAAAACAATCTGACAATAAGCTCGGCGTTCAAAGCTTTCTTTGAACGACCTGAACTTACTGGCCCTAATTTCAATGATTGGTACCGCTCGCTAAGAATTGTTCTGAGAGCAGCGGGTACTATCAATATCTTGGAAACTCCTTTTCCAGAGGATCTTGCTGAAGGAGCAACTGATGCGGAAAGGCTTCAACACGCTGCTAACGTTAAGAAGCACCATGAGGTGGCTGCTGTAATGGTAGGAAGAATGGCTCCATCACTTCAAAGGAAGTATGAGCTAGCTTCACCTCAGCAAATTCTTGATGAACTCAAGGCTGTGTATGAAACGCCGCAAGCTGTAGAGATCTATGATCTGGTTGATGCTCTACATAGTTGCAAGCAAGCTCCTGGAAAGTCCGTAAGTGCTCATTATATGGAGATGAGGGGTTATATGGAACAACTCATCGCACTAGGACAACCCTTTGATCATAATATGGCTATTAACTTGATCAATAGGTCCCTTAATAAGGACTTCAATGATTTCGTTCGTAACTATAATATGCATTGCACGGGGAAGACAGTTAATGATTTGCATGCAATGCTCATTGACTTCGAAAAGGGTTTGAAAGATAAGGCATCCACTGCTACTCCTCAAGTACTTCATGTACAAAAGGGTAGAGTGTCGAAACCAAAACCGCAAGTGAATAAGAAGTAGAAAGGCAAAGGCAAGGTTGATAAGAGCAAGCAAGTTGCGACTACATCAAAACCAAAGCAGAACTTTGCTAAGAAATCTCTGAAAGATGAGACTTGTCACTACGGCAAGATGACTGGACACTGGAAGAGGAATTGCTCTCTCTATCTCCATGAAATGGCAGAACATAAGAAGAAGGCTGAGCAAGCTGCTACAGCACCATCTTCTGGTAACTTATTTATGATAGAGTTATTTAATCTTTCATACAAATCAAACTCTTGGGTATATGATACGGGATGTGGTATTAATATTTGTAATACCCTGCAAGGATTTGAGTTGAAAAGGAGGCTTACCTATGGGGAACAATTTCTGCAAGTGGGCAATGGCGCACAAGCAGCGGTTGAAGCTATAGTAATATTTAAATTAGTTTTACCTTCGGGTTTAGTACTGTTTTTAAATAATTGTCACTATGCACCTACATTTGTTAGGGGTGTCATTTCCTTTTCTTGTATGTTGGATCTCGGATTTACTCACACGATTGATAATAATAGAATTTATGTTTTCAAAGATGGTTTATTCTATTTTGATGCAATTTCTGTGAATGGTGTTTTTTAAATTAACATGCATGATAAAAATTCCAAGAGGAAAAATAATTCTGTTTTTAGTATGAATAAGAAGAGTAAGTTAGACAAGAACTCTTCTTATCTTTGGCATTGTAGACTTGCCCATATTGGGAAGACTCGCATACAAAAGCTTCAACGTGATGGGCTTTTGGAAAGTATCAATGATGAATCATTTGATAAATGTGAATCTTGTATCTCTGGAAAGATGACCAAGAAACATTTTAATAGCAATATTGAAAGGGCTACTGAACTACTTGGTTTGATACATACTGATGTGTGTGGACCACTTAGACATGTGTCAAGGAAAGGTGCTAGCTACTTCTTGACTTTTACGGATGATTATAGCCGTTATGGTTATGTTTATTTACTTAAGCATAAACATGAGGTATTTGAAACATTCAAGACGTTTAAAGCAGAAGTAAAGTTACAAATAGGAAAGAAGATTAAAGCTCTTCGTTCTGATCGTGGTGGTGAATATTTAAGTCAAGAGTTTAAAGATTATTTGAGTGAGAATGGAATTGTTCAGAAACTTACTTCTCCGTATACTCCACAACAAAATGGTGTATCTGAAAGGAGAAATCGTACATTATTGGATATGGTACGATCTATGTTTAATCTTACAACTTTACCATTATCTTTTTGGGATTATGCTCTTGAATCTGTTGTTCGTATTCTGAATATGGTTCCCACAAAGAAGGTTGATAAGACACCATATGAACTATGGCATGGCAAGAAGCCATATTTGTCTTATTTAAAAGTCTGGGGTTGTGAGGCATATGTGAAACGTGACTCTGGAGATAAACTCCAACAACGCTCAGTAAATGTATCTTTGTAGGTTACCCTAAGGAAACTATGGGTTACTACTTTTATTATCCGGCTGAGAACAAAATAGTTGTGGCTCGGTATGGAGACTTCCTTGAAAATGATCTTGTAAATCAAGAATTCAGTGGGAGAAATTATGATCTTGAAGAAATTCAAGAAGATACATTGCCTTCTGAAAATACTAGCGATGAAATTCTTGTAGAACCAGAAATTCTGAGTGTTCCACCGGAATTAATTCATCCACGTAGGTCTCAAAGGACTATACGTGCGCCGGACAAACTATGTCTATACATAGAGGATGATGAGGAGGAAGTAGGGGATCTTGGTGAACCTGCTAACTATCGGTCCGCAATGTCTGATCCAGAAAAGTCAAAATGGATAGTTACGATGAATGAGGAAATGAAATCCATGGAAATTAATGATGTTTGGATTCTTGTAGACGCACCTAAAAATGCTAAAGTAGTGAAAAATAGGTGTATCTATAAGAAGAAAACTGACATGGATGGTGATGTACAATCCTATAAAGCACTTCTAGTGGCTAAAGGTTTTACTCAAACTTTTGGCATAGACTACGAGGAGACCTTTTCTCCTGTAGCAGACTTGCGAGCTATTAGGATTCTCATAGCTATAGCAGCATACTATGACTATGAGATATGGCAAATGGATGTTAAAACTGCCTTCTTGAACGGTCGCTTAGATGAAGATATCTATATGCAACAACCGGAAGGGTACGTTGATCCTAAATATCCAAATCGCGTGTGCAAACTTCAAAGATCTATTTATGGTTTGAAGCAAGCATCACGTCAATGGAATAAGCGATTTGATGAAGAAATCAAAAAGTTCAGATTTATTCAAAATCGTGATGAGCCATGTGTATACCGCAAAGCTAGTGGGAGTAATGTAGTGTTCCTAATTCTATATGTCGATGACATATTGATCATGGGAAGTAACATTCAAAGACTTAAGGAAGTTAAGGATTATCATGGTAAATGTTTTTCTATGAAAGATTTGGGAGATGCTGCATATATTTTGGGAATTAAAATCTATCGAGATAGGAGTAGACGGTTAATTGGTCTTAGCCAAGATACTTATATTGATAAGATATTGAAGATATATAACATGCATAACTCTAAGAAAGGTTTTCTACCGATGGAGGTTAAGCATGAGTTAAGTCATGAGAAAGATGCATCATCACCTGAAGAGGTGGCTTACATGCAGAAGGTGCCTTATGCTTCGGCAGTAGGATCTATTATGTATGCTGTAAGATGCACAAGGCCTGATGTGGCGTTTTCTCATAACTTGGTCAGTAGATACCAACAGAATCCAGGAAAGTTCCACTGGACTGCTGTTAAGCATATTCTAAAGTATTTGAGGAGTACGAAAGATGTGTTTTTGGTATTCGGGGGAAAACCATACACAGAACTGAATGTAACAGGATTCTGTGATGCGTCCTGGCAATGTGATAAAGACGATACGAAGTCTCAGACGGGTTACGTGTTTGTCATCAATGGAGGAGCAGTTGACTGGAAGAGCAGTAAGCAGAAAACCATTGCTATGCATGCGACTCAATCTGAGTACATGGCCGCTTCAGAAGCCACAATGGAAGCTGTTTGGATTAGGAAGTTTATTGGAGATCTTGGAGTGAAACCTTCAATTAAAGAACCTATTGTTATATATTACGACAATTCTGCAGCAATAATATTCGCCAATGACCCTGGAGTTATGAAAGGCGCCAGACACTTTAAACGTAGATATCACTACGTTCAAGAACAAGTGGAAGCTCGAGAAATAAAATTAATAAAAGTTCACACAGATGATAACGTAGCTGATCCTTTTACTAAGGCTTTATCTAGGCCAAAGGTAGTTAAGCATGCCAAGGCAATTGGGCTGCAACTAGCTAGCAAATTCATGCAAAAAATCTGTTGATTAGTATTTGGATAAAGGATGTAAGACATTATTGAATTGATGAAATAAAGATTGGATTTCGTTTATTGTTCTGTTATTTGATTTTGTATCCTATTTTACATGTTTTAATCCGTGAGCATTTTGATGTTTCTAAATGTCCATTGTCGATTAATAATATGGGAGTATTATTAAACTAAGATAATTCAAAATAGTGACAGAGTATACTTGAAAGTATATTGGTCAATTTTGGATGATATTTGATGTATCAAATATTGGACTTATCCCAACTATATGATTTTACTTTATGGATCTTTGTCATTAAGTAAATCATAAATAGTTATCCTTAGACCTGAGATACCAGAAAACTACATTGAATGTAGTGCATTTCTGTGAGATAACCTAACGCTAAACGTAACTGGTAGTTATAAGGGTTATTTTCAGAAGTGTTGCAAAGTTCATGTGTTTTGCTTGTAGTCAAAATAGGATTTGTTTCCTTCAAATCATTTTGAAGTATAAATACAACTTGGCCCCTCGGGGGAGTAGTAAGATGTTTGTATGGCCACACTCAAATTTGTTTTGGTAATCTTGTTATATCCGTAAACGAGAAACAGAATAGTTAATGAAGGAATGACTGAGATCCATATCCTTATTAACAATGTATTTGAAATAAAAGGATAATAATAATGATGTAATCATTAAAAGGTTCTTGTCTATGAGACCTTACCCGGTTTGTACTAGTGACATTGCTAGTGTAACTAGAAGCTAGTCAATGTGATCACGATATTAGAATTTTATCCAAGTGGGAGCAGAAAGTTTATGGACTTAAAATTAATAGTCGTGAGATAGGATCGAACTCGGGATCACGGGATTGCACACATAACGTAAAGGGTTAATTTATTTATTAAATATATTTTATATATATTTATTAAATCAAACCAAAGCTTAACTAACGATCGTTGATAAATAAAAGTTAAGTTATAACGACCGTTATGGAATTAAATAGAAGCTAAAAGAAGAGAAGAATGTAAAGTTCCGGAAGACCCCTTGGGGGCTTCTTTGCCGTCGGCTAGAACAAAGGGAAGGGGGAAAAGGAAAGATTTTCTTTCCTTAACTTTATTTGGCTTGGAGAACAAGTTTGGATAGCCTATATAAACACCCCTTAGCCTTCATAATTTTCTATCCCAATCTCTCTTCTCCTCTCTTGGCCGATCGACACCCACACAACCCTAGGGTTCGTTTGGGTTCTTTTGGTTTTTGATTTAGCTCTATTATCTAGTCCTAATCCCTCTCTAGGGTTATTGGGTAGATACTTCATAAGCGTTGAAGCTTGGTTTGTTCGTGCTAGACTCACGGTTAACTCGTCGTATTACGTGTGTACAAGAGCGTGATATAATCTTCCTTTAGATTATATTCTTGGTGGTGTCCGTGATAAACCCTAGTTGCCGTTCGTTTCGTCGTCTTGTGGATCTTGCTAGGATAAAGGTATGTAACCCTAATCTTGATTAATATAATTGTGTTAAATTAATGATCTTGTTAATCGGTTCCGCTATGCGCTCTTTGATCCATATTAGGGTTTTTAAATAATTGTTATGAACTCTATAAACCTTCATGTACTGCTTCGCAATTAGATTATTCCCCGTGACATGGTCATGTTGCTTTGCAGTTTTTACACAGAAACCTTTGCAACCATAAGCCTTGAAAAGGAAGTTGTCTATAGGGAAAGATGTGTCTCTTAAGTTTTGCTCAACAGTTTAAATGATAGACTTGAAGATGTTAATTTATAAGTTTAGATGGTAAAATTAAAGATGTCTTGTCACGTTGATGTAAAGTCAATTCTTGCAACATGATTCCATTTTTTTTTAACTATGATTCCATATTAGATTATGAAGAAAGTGAAAGTTTTGTTTATTTTTTTCTAAACCAACATACCAGTAATTCTATTCTCATCATTTATTCACTCAGGTAATGAAATATTATGTATAATTCATGAAAATGACAAACAAATTCTGAGCCTACAAACTATACATCAATATTATACATAAAAGCTAGAATTGCATAAGCAGTCACAAGCTTTATTATAAGTATCATACATACGGTTTTATATTCAACGTTTAAAGAAAGAAATGTTGTAATAAGATATATATTAGACCGTGTATAACACGGGTCTTAAACTAGTAGATAATTAAAACAAAGTTTTGTATACGTTCTGGTTACATGTGTGAAGCGAGAGTGAATAAATATACATCTTAAAATATTGTTTTGCCTAATTAGGTACGCAGAGCTTTAGTAAAGTTTCGATATAATTAATACAAACCATCAAAGCCAGAATCACCACGTTGGAATCATATCTTTTGAACTTTATGCAAGATCAGTTGAGCTCCAAACTGAGGTTGAAGAGTGATGATGGTATACGGAGCATGTGAATAGGATGGCGACAATTCAAAGCTGAATTGTTGTAGAATCACAGCGAGTGCAATTTTTGTTTCTGACAAAGAAAAGTTTTGTCCGATGCATATTCGCGGCCCTCCACCAAAGGGGAAGTATGCTGCAGCTTGTCCCTTGGTCGCATTTGACACACCTTCAGAAAATCTTTCAGGGTTGAATTCCTTGACATCGTCGCCCCATATATCATGATCATTGTGCAAAAGCATAGTATTTAATTGGAGGAAACATCCAGCCGGCAAGGTTATGTCCCCCAATTTTGTTTCTTGATGTACCATTCGATTTAGTAATACAACTGGCGGGTAAAGCCTAAGTACCTCATTGAAAATCATGTTGATCTGCAAAACAAAGAGAATTAAATACCATAAAGAACAATATGGATAAATCTGAAAATTAGGGAGAGGCATTGATGCGATTATTAGCACACAATCTTTGCTTAATTAGATAAATAGTGTGGTTGCAGTGAGATAAGTATGTAAAGACGCTTCACATAATACAATCACGGAAGTTAATGATTATTATTCAACAAAATGCTTTAGAAGTTTGGAAAATACTTACAATTTTTAAACGACTTAATCCATCGACATCAGGTTTTTTCTCCTGAAAGACACGTGAAACTTCGTCTCTAGCGCGAGCTTGCCAATCTGTGTGTTGAGCTAACAAGACCATGGTCCAAACAAGTAAGTTTCCTGTTGTCTCTTGTCCGGCAAAGTAGAAAAGCTTACACTCTTCGATGACATCATCGATACTCAAACAAAAATTGATACTCCCTTCCTGTGTAATTTCCTTTTGATTAGAGTCCAAGAGTACTCCTAGCAAGTCATCGTTACTACTTTCTCCAGCTTTCATGGCCAATATGCGCTTATCAATTATACTCCTTATCGAAGATTTCACTTTCTGACTAATTTCTTTCATCCTCTTGTTTCTTTTTGTTGGCAAAAATCTACAAAATTATGTTTTTATCACAAATATGTGGTGAAAATGTCGAACAATATCATTTTTATAATAGAGATTTGTATTAGTACAAGTGAAAAGATAATCTGCTAAATTTACATATATGTAGAGTTTTTGCAACTCAAAAGTACAAGGAACAACATATTAACGCAATTTGTTATGGTTTTTTTTACCATCCAAATATCAAAAGAAAAACATGCTTAAACTTATATGTAGTATCTTGGAAAATATACTTACTTCGATCCAGGAATGTAGACAGATTGTAGAGCCTCAATTACCAACTCTGCTAGTTGTCTCTGTAGTTCAAATATGATTTTCCCTTCTTCAAAACTACTACCAAATGCAGTACGTGATATTACATCACTCGATAGAGTTTGAAGATAAGGCCAAACGTCCACTTCACACGTGTTTTCCTTGCTTAACAATTCTTCCCATTTGTTGATCATCTCTGAACAACATATATACATTGCGGACGCCATGTGCTATCCAAAGTAATATTATTTGCAAATTCAAGTAAAAATAAGGACAAAATGATTTCACTGTTTCAGGTTGTAATGGAAAAGCATAAGAAAACAAAACAAACCTTAAGCTTCTCAACGTGGAAAGCCGGATTGATTATCTTTCTGTGTTTGCTCCATGTATCAGTTTCAGCGGCCGCTAGACCTGCCACTAGCAACTTTACTAATGGGTTACCTCCCCTTGGCTTCTGAAATCGATAAGTATTTGCAAAAATTTCCTTTATCATAGCAGGTTCTGTTATATGAACAGGCCTCGGCCCCATCCATGTAAACCATAATTTTCATATACATCAAACAAAATATTTCATATGGAAGAACAATTAAAATCTGGTCATTAACAAATATAGTTTCACAATTTTCATAAAAAAAATGCATAGCTTAATAGCTTATGTTTCTTCTTTGAATGCATGAGTATACTACAAATATATATGCATGTAATTAAAGATTCGCGTGTAGTAATAAATTAGGGTCAATGGACCAACCTAGCTCTTACACACTTCACATACTCAATATTATGTCAGAAAACTTGAATTTTTCGACAGACTAATTAAGCTAATCTATGCTTATCTCTACTACTTATAAAGGAAAAACCACAAAACCTTGAATGTTGAAAAATGATTTAATTATGGAATTGTTGAAAAATTAAATGCATAAAAGTAGGATATTAATTATGAAACTGTTGAAAAATTAAATGCACATAAGTTGGATAAAATATGAAATATTGAAAAAATAATCCATAAGCAATTGCATAAGTTACCGGGTAACGGGTTCACAACCGGATTAATTCGGTCAAGTAACTTGGTCACAGGTTCCACCAGCGAGTCAACCCGGTCGAGTCATCGGGTCACGGATCGACCATCGGACCAACCCGATTGAGTCACCGGGTAACGGATCGGCCATCGGGCCAATCTTTTTGAGTCACGGGTTCAACAATCGGGTTAACCCGATCGAGTCACCAGGTAACGGGTTCGAAAATCGGGTCAATCCTGTTGAGCCACCAGATCACTGGCTTCGACCACCGGGTCAATCCCATCGAGTCACCTGGTCACGAGTCCAACCACCGGGACACGGGTTCGACCACCGAGTCAACCCGATCGAGTCAATGGGAACGGGCTCGCCTACCGGTTCAACCTGAACGAGTCACCGGGTTACCGATTCGACCATCGGGTCAATTAATAAATCATCAACAATCTATCGCTAGGCAATTATTGGGTCACGAGTTCGACCATCAAATCAATTAGCATATCATTAATTATATGTCTTTAGGTAATTCCGCTGCTATGCGCGGGTAATCGTCTAGTATTATATAAAACATTTACACATGATTCTTGAAAATGAAAAATATGATAAATAAGGAAATAGTGAAAAACTTAAATTCCTTATCTATTTTATATAATAAAACAGAATATGTTACAACCCTATAAAGCACAAAAATTAAATGCAACAATTAAATTAGTTTCCATAAATAACCATAAGTACAACACCTTCAAGCTATAAACAATTAAAAGCTTTACCATAATTAACTTGAATGAAAAAGCTGTAATTTACAACTTTTATTTAAAACGTGTAAAGCATTCACAACATAACAAACCTATATGTGCAACGTTTCATTATTCTTAAAAAAACATTTTAGAATTTTTTTATTTTTGTAAAGCTAAAGAAAAAGCGTTTCATAAATTTATATTTTTGTCAAAAAATAAATTTCATTAATCTTAAAAAACGTTTCATTATATTATATTTTTGTATACTTGAAAAAAAAACCTTTTGCAAACAATTGTTGTAAACTGTTTCATTTCATTAATAGGATAATTTTTTAAAGATTTTAAAAGTTCAGAAATACAATAAAAATAAAAACTACAAAAGATGAAGGAAATTTAGTTTAAATAAATAAACAAAACAAAAAAAATAGCAAAATTAAAAATAATATTAAGTATATATTTTTGAATAAAATAAAATAAAAAGAAGTATTATGTAATTCTTCAAGTAAAAAAACGCGTGATTTAAATGCCATCAAAACATCGCCAAATATAACCTTTTTCTGTTTTGATATTTTCAATTCTTCTCATACACGTCTCATGAATCTGTTTCAATATTAAGTTACAATTCCTTAAGAAAAGGTCAAGCATTTTTTATTTCAATTTTTTCGAAAACATCAGGGGTTACAAATTGAGCAATTGATGTTGTTGACACATTCAAACATTATCTCCAAAAATAAGTTATGGTTTTTGAATTGAAATCATATATTTAAGTTGGTGTTTATCATCAACCTTAACATTTGTATTATGTGTTTGTTTCTTAATGAATAGGCTAAAATAATTAGGGCTTTTTGTGTATCTTCATATATATGTGGTTTTAATATGCTTACGGTGCTTAACTGGAGTGGTGTTTGTGCAGATTTAAAAGCTTGCTCCTTTCATGCTGATCGATACATATTGCGAAGGTGAACGTATGTATGTATTGTTTGTATCTTTATGTTTGTATGTTGTTTGTATGTTGTGTAAATTGAGGAGGGTGTTTGCAATTGTTTAGTCCAATCTTCCATGACACATTCAAACAATTATCTCAAAAACTAAACCGTGATGTGAATTAATTTGTGTATATCAGAAAAAATATTATCAATCATTTATAAATGTATTTTTAAAACATTATATTGATAAAAATAAATAAATAATGCAGGAGTGTTTATATATTTAAAGTTTATTATTTAAAAAAACTTTATAAACATCAAGTTAAAAAAGTTTATAAAGAAATTACTTATAACCATACATTGTACAAAGTTTGTATAAAAAATATTTTATAAACATGTTACTTTTAAACAAAACTTTATAAATATATTATTTTTAAAAAAAACTTTATAAACATCATAAAACATAAATTTTCAAAACGTCATATAACACATAATTAAAATTTTAAAACAAAATGCGTTATGTACATTTGATATTTTTGTAAAGCAGTAACTGATTTTATGGAGTCAATAAATGATTATGTAATTATCTTATTTTGAATTTTGAAAAATATTAATTAATATCAAGTATTTTTGTAAAGTGAGTTATTTATATAAACTCATTAACTGTTGTAATTTTATATTAAATAGATAATTAAAGTAAAAGTTTAAATTAAATTTTTAATTAAAGAATGGAAGTTATTTAAAAAGGTTAAATTAAATTTTTAATAACATCTGTTTGTAATTTTAAAGTAAAAAGGTAAAATTAAAATTTTAATTAATAAATAATCTAAACATTTAATACATGAAAAACGAATGAAAGTTATTTAAAATGTTTTATTTAAATTTTGAGTATAAAATTAATTCATTTTTGGAAACTCTTAACAAATATTTGAAACGTAATATTAAAAATGATTTTAATGGCTTTTTTGAATTTTGAAAACGTTATTTGAGATAATTTAATTTGGTTAACAAAATGTTATTTATGTTAACAGTTTTTTTGCAAAAAACGCGTTTCACATTAATATTATTCTTTCTTAATTATGTAAAGTCAATAATCAGTTTTATCATCATTAATTGGTTTGTTTCAAATTCTTCTTTAATCTTTCTCTACACGCTTTTTTATAAAGTAGTACAATGTACGTTTCATAAAGATAATTATTTACGGAAACGAATTAAGAATGATTGAAAGTTTGCTCACAACTCTATAAATACATGACAAATCCTCAAAACCATAACAAACACACGACTTCCATTGTGAAACTTCATGCATGCCCTATGCATGTTTGTATGCATGTTGATTTTTTTTAAATGAATTAGTTTTATATTTTACACTGAAATGCGATTTACATTCGTGATGTAGCTCATATGTTGTACTGATGCCTATTATCTTTGCAGGTAGGTACATGTAATCTTGCAGATTACTTTAAGGTAAATCTTGATGCATATATCTTATGTGTTTGCATGTATCTTTTAGAATCTTTATTTCAGTATGAAGTTTTATGTGACAAATGTTCATCATCTTTTTTAACAGAGGTTGTGCATGGTTTTAAGTAAGAGATCTATATGAGCCACAAAAAACGTCAAGAAAGAATTCCTATTATGAGGGTTTTCTTGAGAAGAAGGTATGACATAGGTTTGCTAATAAACGTTTTTAGCTGTTTAATAAACTAAAACGCATTTAAGCTTTATACAAGCCTGCTAATCACGAAAATTAAATATGACACTTTATTCATTCACAAAACTACCATAAGCAACTGGTTTTGTACAACCCATAAACACTTTTTGATAATTAAGTAAAATGATAATGTTTGGTTATGTGTGTTAATGTGATATAGACTTTACAAAAATAAGTCAAGTGAGTCTTCTCCTGCACACATTAAGTGTAACAGAGATTGATAAGTAAAAAAATTTGAACATTCACAAAAATAACTCCACAAATATAATTTTAAAAAAAATAGAAACATTAAGTAATTCTGGAAATGTTCGTGCGTTTGCATTTTGGTAAAGATATTCATTAAATTATTATATATTCTTGGTATGTATCTAAAATGTTGGAAGTTTTTTTAATATTCGTTGTGATTTTTATGCTTTCGAATGATCTATTATAATTTTAGAGATACCAATATTTTTTTGTTTTGTAACCAAAATTAATAATCGTTTCTAAAATATATAAGCGAACTTACGGTTCTAAAAAATACTAGGCTTGCTATGCGTTTTTCAAAAATGGTACATATTTAATAATCGCATTATTTAGGCTAAATGTTAAAAAAACAAGAAATATCATCTCTTAACACCGATTGTATTCAAACAAATATTCTAAATACGCCATTTAATGGGTTTGCTCTACTTTTGGAATGTAGATTGAGACAGAATAGGATCCAAATTGATAGACGTGAGGCAAGCGTGGAAAGGTTTGTGTTATGAGAGTCTGGTCTCGCTACATATTACTCTAATCTACTATTATTCGCAACTAAAAGATGATTATTTTAGTATGCATCCATGAGCCTTGCATCGATTTAATACTTGGAGCACGAGGTTTAATTAAGTTGTGATAACATAGATAAAACCGAACGTGGCGTTGCTATAGATCAATCCGTTTTCTCTCCAAAAATTATTAATGGGTTTAAATTCTCAGGTGTTCCAAACCATAGAATCACTTTAGATGTTGGAGTTCCGGTAATGTTGTTGTGAAATATAGATCAAGCAAATGGTTTGTGTAATGGTATAAGACTCGAAGTTCTACAGTTAACAAGAACTTCGATTAGTGCACAAATCATTAACCGAACAAACTTTGGAAAAAAATTATAATACCGAGGTTGAGAATTACTCCGTTTGATAAACATCTACCGGTAAAGATTGTAAGAAAGCAGCTTCCTTTGTCACTTTATTTCGCAATGACTATAACAAAAGTCAAGGCCAATCGCTTTCAAAAGTTGGCTTATATCTTCCACATCCTATTTTCACCCATGGACAATTTTACGTTGCCGTTTCACGAGTAAAAAGCAAAAAGAGGTCGAAAGTTTTCGTTTGTGATGAGGATGGTAATATTCCCAAGACTACTACAAACGTGGTGTACAAAGAAGTTCTTCAAGGTCTATGAGAAATGTTCAACATGTATGTTGTTTTCATATTCTCACATTTTATTAAATGTGTTGTCAACGATTCACACCAAATGGTGTTGTGAGTTGATCTTTTCCCCCCTTTGCTCATGCCTTGAATAACATGCATGTGAGCGACGACTATGCGTTAAAACTATGCATGAGATGACAACAAGCAAACAAAAAGTGCAAAAACTATGCGTTCAAATGTTTAATGTTTTTTTTTCAGTATTGTGTAACTTATAAATACATATAAATTATTGTTCAGTAATTTTTTTAATTACTTTTTCATTCAACTATTACGTGTTCACGAAATGAGCATTGACTTTTGACTTTATTCCCTATAACATATGTTAAGGTTGAAGACCATAATGCATGGAACTCTATTATTGTGATTGTTACAAAATTAGATGTTTATAGAATAATTCAGGTCGTTTTAATTATTTTTTTTATATATTATCAAGACCCGTTTATTTTCTTTTAATATTAACATTTGTTTGTTATTTTTTTCAAAAAATACTGAATAAGCTATATCCGACGTTAGACATGTGTATAAGCTAAAATCAACGTATAAGCGTGTAAACATAACAAAGTAGATATAGACGATTTTGTGTAACGGGTCGATATAAGCGATGTTGTGTAACGGGTCGATATAGGCGATTTTGTGTAACTGGTCGATATGTGTAATTTTATGTACCACGGGTCTTTAAGCTACTAAAAGATAACAAACACGAAAACTCGACTAACATGTGCAACTATTACATGTTTGTCAACGATTCATTTTTAACACAACATGATTAACTAAAGTCTAATTACATTTTTATGTCAACAAATTGGTGTTCACCCATTGGAATTTGGCAACCAACTACACATCTATGGCAAACATCATCTCATACTCAAGATCATCAACTTTGGAATTGAAAAATCCACGGAACTCTTTATTTAAATTTTTGCAAAATCATAACATTATCGTGTAATGATACAAGTTACTCTCGGTTTTTCTTTATTTCATATATTAATGTTTCATGCTTACATTTAATTCATTGAGTATTTCTCTTAATTTACTTTCTCATAACACTTCTTACAAATTAAATTTTCTAAGATATCCCGTGATTCCACGGGTCTTTAAGCTATATAGAGTATAGAATGCAATAATCATAAAGTTAAACATTTAATACATGATCACGGGCTGAACCACCGGATCACTCTGATTGAATCATCGGGTCATAAGTTCAACCACCGGGTCATCCCAGTCGAGTCACCAAGTCACGGTTCGACCACCAGGTTAATCGGGTCGAGTTACTGGGTCACGGGTTCAACCAATGGGTCAACCTGGACGAGTCACCGGGCACGAGTTCGACTAGTTGTTCAGCTCGACCGAGTCACAGGATTACCGGTTCAACCACCGGATCAATTAACATATCGTTAATTACATTTCGTTAGGAAATTCCGTCACTATGCGCGGTAATCGTCTAGTAATTTATAACAGGTGGTCCAGCTAGTGGTGAGGCGCTCCTTCATTGGATCTCTCACAAGCTATATATATTGATCGAGGTAGTCGCGAAAAGGTTGCTAATCGATTACAGATAAACTGGTTAGAGTCAAAGATTTCCTTCTCGTACGTGTGAAATAAGATATATATAAGAAAAAGACAAGAAACGTGTATACCATAAGCTGTGATATTTTTATTTTCGAAGGGCACGATTCGGGGAACGATATCATCAGTCAGATTGATAGGTTTCGATTTGGCGTCCTTACGCATCTTTACCATATCTTTCAAGTCTCCAAACAAAAATCTGTAGGAACTTCCCTTAAGGCCTTGCTTTCTTAGAAACTTTTCCGTCTTCCTTGGTTTGAACCACACCCAGTTCACAAATGTTAATGCATACCACACCAATATCATGACTATGACTCCCACGCAACAGCATACTCCACTTACTTCCATCTTGGAAAATAATTGTGTGAACTAGTAGATGAAAACTGTTCACTAAAATTCCCTTAGCAACTTATATGACCATTAAAAATAGAACAATAACTCTAGGAAACCAAATATTATAGCGCCAAGTGAAAGGATTGGCAAAAGATAAACATTTAGCGGGACGCGTGGAGAGAGTTAGACCAAGTCACCAACGAAATCAATTAAAGAAATAAAGTTTTGACAAAAATGTATGCCTGCTATGTATATATATGTTTCCAAGTGCGGACAAAAATATTCGTCGTCCAACACATTAATTTTCGAAAAGGATCGAGACAAAGATGAGCTAAACCAACACCTTCTAGGCCCATGCCGATCATTTATAGTGTCCATTAATTTCCACATTGATGTGTCCATTATTTTTATTATTTTTTGTTATTAAAATGATATCACATTTGAAATCTTACTCGTTGAGTTAAACAATCGAAACAAGTAATTCTCGGGATCCAAATCTAAGACCGGTAAAAGGAAACTTTTAGAATTTATGGCTTCACATGGGGAGAAATATCCAAGATTTTTTTTTTTTTTTGCAAAAGTTGAATTTTGGACAAAACCCTCTCTCTAAGCTTCAAAAAAACTCAAATGATTTGAGCTAAATCAGTTGGTTATTGGAAAAGTGTCAACCATTTTTAATTTAGTTCATGTCTCATCTCCTAGAATATTGCGCCCTTGGGGCTTTCTATTTGATTGTATCGAAAGGCCTAATGAATTAGGATGTCCCTATTGGTCCAGGTCCTTATACATTAAGGATTTTGAAAACGTCCAAATATTAATATTGAAAAGGTGGAATAAGTCAATAAGCGTGGAGCTTTTTTAATTTATTTATTTTGTTTAAATACGAGATAAGTTATAAAGAACCCACTTTCATTTGTGAAGATTTAACAAGTTTTAACTATCCAGATTCATGAAGGCCAAACGCTATTGATTTATCAATATTAACGTGTCTTTCTTGGTGATATGTTAAATCCATTGTTTACTTGTCACGTCAAGATTTACCTGGTCATGCCAAGTAGCGATTTATGTGGTTTGGTAACAAAGATCAAGGACAAGGTGTACATGTTGGAAGAACAAAAGTTGGATGTATCTATAGAGGTTCAGGAGAAACTCAAGATCGTTACTATTGTCCTAGCTTTGCTTACAAATGTTCATTTTCCCCTTAACAAGTTTTTAGCCATTCTGTCGGCTTGTTGTGCTTCAGCAGGAGGCGATGGTCATTCTCCTGCTGAGGGGGAGAACAGAACAACCACTACTCATCTTATTATTCAATTGTTCAGACAACATATTCAGATGAAAGTTGAGCAACAACATCCTAATCATGAGCTACCACCTCAACCAAAAAAACTATCATTTACTTCACCATTTCTAGATAATCCCTCTTCAACTAAAGGAGAGCATTCTAGGGGCGAGGAACATGTTTATGATGATGACAAGATTGAGCGCTTGACCACCAGTGAAAAAGTGTCAAATACTGTATCCCCAAAGTCAACGGGTGGTTATAAAGCCGAGTCAGACATTAAAAGGAGTTCTATGAAGATAGATGGGTTACTCTAGAAGATATGATTCAGTTAGAAAAGTAAGAAGAAGAAGAAAATGAAGGCACTAAGAAAGGAGATTTACCATAATTTGGGTGAAGAACTGGTCAGTGACATCTGAAAAAGGAAATTAATGTATGAAAATTCTGCTTGATGCTGCTAAATTGAAAACATCCTTCAAAGATCATTATTTTGGATCTAATGACACTGAAAGGGACCACTGACATTAAAGGTTACAAAGTAGAGGGCTCAGATGAAATAATGGCCGACTTCAGGTCCAAGGAACTTTCTTTCAATGAATGATAAGAGGTTCAAAAACAGGGTTGGAATAAAGACTTCCTAAAGATGGAATGAAGTCTTCAACATGATCACCTCCTCCAAAAATAACTTTGAGAAGATATGGAAAAGGTTGAAGCTTGACCCTAACATTCCATTAGAGGATCAAGATCCAATCTTGAAGCTGAACAGATTGCCTAATGAAAGGAGGCCATATGTTGGTGAATTCTCCACCATTAAAAAGAAGTATAAGACTTTTGTTTAGTTCCAAAATCAACTCCCTGGACATGTACTTGAAGAACCAAAGGTGGGAATGATAATATTCAATGATCTTAAGAAGCTAGATTTTGTGAGCATCGATAATTTGTATGATCTGAACAATGAAGAGATGTAGAATGTGGAGAATGTCTTCTAAAACCACCATCGAGGTCCAGGTGTGACACCCCAAAATGGTTAAATGCAACAGAATAGTGTTTGGGTGTCACTTGGTGGATCAATATCAAATAGTACACAGACCAATGAGATTTAATTTATTACATGAACCAAATGTGAAATATTGTTAACTTGTCTTGACAAAAGATAAAATTATTATTGTTTCAAAGAGATAAATCCCTGCCCCGATGAGTGGTATTATGCTCTCTACATGATGCTGGCAGTCCAAGTGCACATAGTACCTGCTTAAATACCTGAGAAAACATATTTTAAATGGGTCAACAGAAAGTTGGTGAATTCATAGGTTTAGTAAAAAGTTCTAGAATGCAAACACCACAAAGATAGTAGTGCACAAAGCAAAATACTATTATAGTTCCTATTGCCTGTAATTGATGCTAGACGTTTGTTTGTCATATAGACACGCCCTGCAATCCGTCATGATATACATTTGTTGTCATGGCCTAGGAACAGTGAGCGCGACTCACCCATACGGGGATTGTCAGTCCCAACTAGATCTATTTATAACATTTCGTGCTTATCACAATATAATTAACAATTACAGTCCACGGGTCAAGGGGAAATAATAGGCAAATAAATGTTGATACCGTAAATGTTTGCACCCTATGAAAATATGCAGCAAGTTTTCTCCCCCAGTATTGTTTAAAACAGTTGAAGTAAAAGTATAGGGCCATGAACTCACCTCAGTGGTAGAGTGTAATGATAATGTCACTGATGATCTGGAACAGTATGATCACGATGTAGTAAAATTACCTAAGTAATTTAAATGGGTCTCAGTAAATGCACAACAAAATGCATCAAGGGTTACAGTCGATGAAAATGCATGATCACACGTTTGTTATAATGTTTGTTACTTTAATTTTTCCAACCTATAATAAGTTATCGTAATAATATACCTTTTATTATGCTTGCGTATGTTTACCTTTGTTTTATTTATTTAAGAGTATAATAAATTAAATAAAATGATTTTTATTAATTTAATACTTATAGAGAAATAATGTTTTCACAAAAACCCTTCAAGTTTCAATTGTACAAAATTAGTCCTCCGCGTTTCACAAGTTACCGTTTAACCCTTTTAGTTTATTAATTAATATTAATAAAACCTAATTTAAATTGCACCTAAGTCCTTGGTTTTATAATAATTACAAAACAGCCCCTAGGGCTTATTAAACTTTCAACATTTGGCAAGTTTAATACCTAGGGTTTATTATTTCTATTAAATTGAAAGGAAGGTCCCTAGGGCTTATATAAGTTTTGGTTAATTACATTTTTAGTCCCTAAGGTTTATAAGTTTTGGAAAATTACAGGTTTAGTACTTAGAGCTTATTAAGTTTTGGCAATTGGCAAAGTAAGCCCCTAGGGTTTAATTAAGTTTCGTTTAAGTCATAAACAACCCTTTTAACTTTTTGAAAAATACCAAACGACCCTTATACATTGTAACTAGTTACCAAATGGATTTTAAAAGTTACGGTTTGTACCCTTTTAGTTCTTAAACTTACAAAAATGTCCTTGTAACTTTTAGGACTTTACATTTTAGGCTTATACTTTCACTATTATTCATATATTGCACAAAAAGTCACCAAAAATGGTTTTTGGGACTTAATGGACTCGGCATAGGCCCATTATGGGTTCGGTTGTTCTTAGGCTTTTTTGGGGCTTTGTTTTGGGCTTGTTTAAGTCTATTAAGCTTAGGGAAATTGTTCAAGGCAGTAGCTTATACAAAATAGGTAGAGTACAACTTATGGGCTTACGGGCATATTTTTCCAAGGCTTATTTAACTAGTGGCTTTTATTGTTTAATGGGCTTATTGCTTATACTATTGGGCTCATTTTGTTATAATAAGCCGCGGGTTAGGCCTAGTTTTATGGGCTTAATTTTTGGCTTATTTCACTAGGGCTTATGAGCATTCTAGGCTTTCTTATTTTCTAGGTTTAACTTAGATCTAGGAAGTGACTAACATTAGCATTTCATAGTTTAAAACTAACATGATATCACTTGACATAAAAATCAGGCCATGGGTTTTAAGGATTATCCTAAGGCTTGTTTATTAAATTTTATGTATGCATGGTGTTTATGGGATGGTTTTCATGAGTGTATCTAGTTTACACATGCTTTTGCTTATATGTTCATGATTCATAAGAATGTAGGAATGAGGAAAAATGTTGTGGTAGTTACTTGTTAACTAGGAAGATGAACTAAGTACGGAAATGAGCTAGTAATCTCGTTACTACTATGAATCTACACGAAATGAACTTGTGTCGTGACCTAAAGCTCCATATGTTGCCTTGATATTCAAGATTTGTGTAGTAAGAGTAAATGCTAGGATTTATGAAGTAGAAGACAAGGATTTGGTGTATTGAATGAGGTTTTTGGGAATGATCTATGTTGAAGTATATGTATGCCATGAGTTTTTGATGTAGGAAAATGAGATTGTGGCTTGTTGTAAAACCGCATCTAAATGCCATGAACAGTACACTATGTAAACATACGAACCAATTAAAACTTTTCTTTTATGTCATGAACACGTGTCACGAATATTAAATACAGAAACTACGTACGTGTTAGTACACGATAGTTATTTCAGTACGTATTAATACACGATAATTATTAATCATAATAACTATAATCACGAACATGAGATCATGAACATTAAATCATGAACATGTAACTACATATATATTTATTATTAGACGATAAATATCGTTTATGTACAAGTATTTATTATAACACGAATAATAAATTACGAACTAACACGAAAATAGTAACGAACGAACATGTAATTTATTTAAACATGAACAAGGCCCATCAAGGCCTTTGGGGGCCTTATAGCCGCGGACACAAGGAAGGAAAAGGGCCCAGTCCAAGTTGATTTTGCTTAATAAAAAAAAGGGGAAAACTAAACATACATGGATCCTCCTTTTCATTTTTTAGGAAACAAGACAAATTTTAGGGTTGGTGTTCTTGTTAAGCCGCCGATAGCAGTCAAAAGGAGAACGGGGCGTTCTGGTTAAGCCGCCGGCATCAGCCAAAAGGAGAACGGGGCGTTCTTGTTAAGCCGCCGACAGCAGACAAAAGGAGAACAGGGCGTTCTTATTAAGCCGCCAACAGCAGCAAAAAGGAGAACCGGGTGTTCTTGTTTAGCCGCAGGTGGCAAGCTGATGAGACTGCTTTTATACATAGTCTCATCATCCAAAAAGGGCTTAAAATGCATTAAATATCATAAAAATACCCATATATATGCTTGTGTTTGTTGCTTGTGTATTTTAGGTACGGATATTGAGAAAATGACAAAAAGATCACAAGAATCATGCAAAAAACGAACACGAGAAACGAAGCCGCACAATGAACCAAGCCCTAGTGAAGAGTTTCCCAAGAAAACCCTTGAAGATTTGAAGATTTATGAAGAAGGGTCCTCCAATATGGAAGAATTGACACTTTATACCCTTATATCTTCATAATTACAACTTTGAAGAATTGGTAATTTTAGTCCCTCAACAAAACTAAAATGTCAATATTTATCATCCTCAAAGTCAAACATACCAAGAAGGACTCCAAGATACAAGAATTACTAATTTGGTCCTTTGAAAATATCAAAATTACCAAAAGGACCCTTAACTTTGAAGACTTGGCAAAAATGGTCCCTCATCAAACATGATTTGGCAATTTCAGTCCTCCAAAATGCTAATCATACAAGTTTATACCATAATCCTTGAAGAAAATACCAAATCAGTCCTTCAAAAATCACAAAATGGCAAGAAATACCCCTGAAAATACTTTGGAAAAGTATTTGGGGCAAAAGTATGAAAAATGAAACTTCATTTACAAAGGAATCCGGATTTGTGTGTATTATTTACAAAGTGAAAGGGAAATAAACGATGAGGGGTTAAATGTGGGAGACAAGAAAGTTACGTAGACCAGTAGTGGGGTGACACGTGCCCCACTACCACTCCACAACCAATCAAAATCCACCAAAGCTCCACATCACTCTCCACTCACCTGATATTATTAACTAACTTTTTCAAAAGTTAATTAATATTAAATACTGGCGATAAACACCTCTTAAACCCACAACAAAGATCAAATGCAGTGTTCTTGGTGTTCTTATGAAAATTGGGTAATTAAGCCATGAAAACCTCTAGAATGATGATTAAGCATGCCTTAATCACATCCCAACCTCAAAACTACTTGCCACCTCACTCCTTTGTCCGACACAAGATTCCCCTGCTACAAGCTTATGCATACTGCCAAAATTGTGACAGCCATCCAACGCTTGAGATTGAAGCTTACTTTTTAAGCTTAATACAAGCCCTTGGATACACTTTTCACTTGCTAGCCACCACAAGACAACAAAATCAGTCACATGATCCTTCAAAAGTTCAAACAAGACAAGGGAAAATTTGGAACTTCATTAGCTAGGGTTTACGTTTTTTCAGCTTTCCTAGATAACTTGTAGCATATATAAAGGCCTTAGTGTGCAACATTTGCACTTTGCTTTGGGTTTTCCTTGTTCACAAACCTGTAAATCCTACTTTCAGTTTATGAAATTGTGTTTGAGTTTGTTGAAGAAAGACCAAGTGCCATTAAATTTTAAGCTTGTTTATGTTATATGTTAACTGTAATTGAACCTTAAAACGTGTTTGTAAACCTTGTGTAAGAAATTACACATTGGAATAAAATTTGATATTTTGCTAAGATTCTTGGTACATCTTGGAATTTTTGGGATATAAACTGGTCTATACACCCTGATATTGTAAATATCAAGGTGTTGTGAAGCTCATATCTTGGGGATAATCAAGAGTGGGTACAAGAAGTTGCATTAATCAAGTTTATTTTCCAAAAAGTCACCTTTCTGTTTTGATATTTTGCTTCTAACTCTGTTGAATCTTATCAGGGTTGTTGTTGGAAGCTTGTGCTTGTTCTTGCTAGCACATAAGCTCTAAAATTCGTGGGTGTGGATGTACATCCATGAGGTTTGTCTTAAAACCTTGAAAATCTGATAAATTTTGGATTTTTGGTGAATTTGTGCTCTACTTGTGTTCTTGTTGTTTTTCTGGCTTGAATCTGCTTAATATTGCATGTTAATGTTGTTAGTATGCTAGATTAGTCATTTGGTAAACTGAATCACACTTATACTTGTTTAATTTTTGGATTAAAAAGATAAAGGGGTGTTTGGGATTACATGCTTGGAATCATAAGTTGCTATTGTGTGGATAGAAGTCTGTGTTTGTGCTTTGTATCTGATATACACGTGGTTGAGTGCATTTTGTTGCAAGTTATTGGGTTTGAAACCTCAAATCATACATTATGCTATAACTACTTGATTTTAACTGTTTTTGACCTAAGATTTTGGTGAAATCTAGAATTTGTGCATGCTTAGGGTTAAACGTTGCTTAAACATCATTTATATAACCTATCTGATAGATTTGAGTGGTTAAATCTGGCTTGTTGGTCAATTGCATCAGCAAAGTATAAAACTACATGTTTTAGAGTTCATCAGTAACCTTCATCTGCTTGAATCTTGATTTAGGCTTTGAGCCATTGCATGAAAACTGTTTAGACTTGTTCATTTGAGTTTATAATAGCTTGTGTATGCTTTTGGTGCAATTTGGTTGACTGAATATTGCTAAAACAGCTTATAAGTTCATAACTGCTTATGTGTTCATGTCTGTGTCAGATCTGGTGATTGATTGAATTAAATGTATCATTTGGCTGTTGTTGATTGTGATTTTTTAATTGTTATTGACTCCTCTTGATCCACTGATCAATTGGGTGCCTTTGTGTAACTTGAATCTCCAAAAAAGTCACTAAAGACAAAAAAGTCAACAAGTCAAGCAGTGGAAAAAATTTCCACTGCTCAACACTCAAAACTAGCCCCTGCTAGTACAAATTGTCAGTTAGCTTATCAATAAGCCATTTTGGCTTATCCAGACCTGCAACAACTTATTTTTTGTGATAGATCTTCATTATTTGACCCAGTTGATTGAACTGGAGCTTATTAGACTTTGACCTTGACTTTTTGCTTGAAAAACCAACTTATTTGACTTTTTCATAAATGCTTATTTGCTTTTTCCAGCTTATTGAGTCAACTTATTTGAAAACTTTTTGTTGATTTAGCTTATTTAAGTCATTTAAAAGCTTTTGCAATTTGAATCAGCTCTTGGGATAACCTAGAACTCAAAAACGACTATTTTGTCGTTTTCTGTAGATTACCTTTTGCATTTTAAGGCTTATTCCTTTGGCTTATTTCAAATTTCTTTTTACAGAAGTCTTAGTTAGCTCAAAAGAAGCTTGTGTGTCTAATTTGAGCTTATGGCATTAGCTTATAGCTTAATGGGCCAAAAAGCCCATTAAGAATAAGCTGTTTGGTATAAGCTTGCTTATTTCACATTTTCAGCTTTTGGGCCTTTGGAAAAAGTTGTTCAGAATCAAATTTTGAGTCAAGTAGTGGTTTTTGGGCCATTTTTACAAACTTTTTCTTATTGGGCTAAATTTGGCCCATTAAGGAGACTGTTTTGGGTTTAGCCCATTTTCTAGGCCCACTAAGGGTATTTAGGTCATTTCAAGTTCATTTCTGTATTATTTAGGTTAAATTAAGCTAGTTTGCAACTTTTTAGACTTTTTTAGGATTTTTGGATTTTTATTAATTTTTTAATATTACTTTATTATTAAAAATTAAAAGTCTGATTTTCTAAGTTTTTATATTTTTCTTAGATTTTAGACACTTAATTAGGAATTTTACAACTTTCCAAATATTTTTAGGGTCTTTCAATTATTTTCTAGAATTATTTTAAGTTTTAATAGTTTTTAATTGTTTTTAAACAGTTTTAATTAATTTTAAAATTTTTAAAAATAGTTTTAAATTAAGTTAGGGTATTTTAGAGGTTTACAAAGTGATAAAACTCATTTTGGGCTTTTTGTTAATTAAATTGATTTTTAGGGCTTTAATTAGCATTAAAAATCATTATTTAATTAAATAAAAGGTTTGGGTGATTTTTAATTTTTTGTAAACTCTTAATACATTATTTAGGATTTATTGCAATTTTTTAGGAATTTTTAGAGTAAATTTTTAATTTTGTTGCTTTTACGGTTTTACGTGTACGACCTTTCCGTCTTAGTGTAAATCATCATCGTAACCGTCATTCTCTTCTTATCTCATTTCTATTTTCTTTCTCATAATCATATAATCACATAATTAATCATTTCATTAAACACACACCAAGCCTCCTTGAGAACGATCCCCACTTTGGGTCATAACTCGTGGTTTTCTTAACCTACTTGTGTATTTACCCTAATTTGCCCTCTTTTCCTAAAGAGTGGTAAAAACTCAACCATCATTTTAGCGCCGCAGCCGGGGAGGCGTGTTGTGTTTTGATTTGTCAATTGTTGTTTTTATATATAGCCATAATATCTATTGTATTAGTAGCACTCTACTGATACGTATTATCGGTTTTTCGTTTTTTTGTGTGAATACTATTACTATATTGTATACGTAGAACAATAAATACACAAGTATTCCAAAAGTGAGAAATCACAACCTTAACTTGGGAGGTCATTACCCAATCATTGTATTCGAATCTCAAACCAAAGAAAAAGGCAAAAATAGATAAATACTTTCGTGAATCTCGATTTTGAAAAATACAAACTATAAGGTGGGTATAAGGCGGATATTATAAAATATATCCTAAGGAAAAAGGCTCTTAAGTGCTTCGCGCCGCCTCGTTTCCCCTATTGCTTGTGAGTATTTGATTTTGAGAGTTAATCGAGGGTTTTGCCGCCCAAAGTATTATTAAGTATCATATATACTTTCTTGGTTTCATTGATTAAACCCTCTTGAACGTTTTGGTGTTCCACCAACGTTCTAAAGTCATCGAAGGCGTTCACTTCACGTGATCATTTTCATTCTTTGAGGCTTCTTTAATCGAGAGATTTGATTAAGGAGGAGATTTGTAGATTTTGGTCTACCTAATACAATCACAAAAATAAATAAAAAAAGTAAAAACAATCAAAAAACACAAAAATAATTTTTTGGAAAAATACAAAAACACCAAAAAGAATCTTCTTTGCTCATCCTCTCGTTGTACGTGACGTTTATGCAAACTCGCTCCAAAGCAAGACGTGCACGTAAACGTCGTCAGAAGGAAGGAAACCAAACATCTTCTAGTGAAGAATCTCCCATTGTTGAACCCATTGTAGAGAAGGAACCAACCATGGTAAATCGTACTATGATGGAGTTACTTCAAGCACCCACCGAGGGTTATGGAGAGGCTATTGTGATTCCCGCTATCCTTGCGGAGAATTTTGAAGTGAAAACGGGTTTGTTGTCGAGGATCCAAAACAACAAATTCCGTGGTGATGAGAAGGACAGTCCACACAACCATATCCGCCAATTCAATCGTCTTACCGCCACTTGTAAGTTTAAGGATGTCTCTAATGACTCGATTAAGATGATGTTTTTTCCGTATTCCTTAGCGGGGCCCGCTAAAATTTGGTTAGAGAAAGTGCCACCCAATTCTATATTGACGTGGAAGGATCTCGTGTCTAAGTTTGTGAACCAATTTTTTCCGCCCTCTAAGACTACGCATTTGAAAAACGAGATCTCAAAATTTTCACAAGAGTTTAATGAAAGTTTTTCAACTGCTTGGAATAGGTTTAAGGAAATGTTACATGAATGTCCTCATCATGATTTTTCCGATTTGCATCAAATTGACACGTTTTACAATGGACTTAATGATCATGAAAGGGATTATCTTAATGCCGCCGCGGGTGGTAATTTTTTGTGTAAAACGGTTGAGGAAGCTTTGGTGATAATTGAGAATAGATCTAAGGTGTATAGTCCTCGTAGCACATCTAGTGTTCGTAAGGTTTCGTCTTCGGCTTCACCTTCTTTGTCTACTACCATCGATGCTTGCCAAATTGAGGCGAACTTGGAAAACAAAATCTTTGATAAGCTTAAGGGTCTTTTGAAAGAGTTCAAAGTTGGAGAACCAAGTGCTTCCGCTACGGCTAAAGCGGTTGAGGTTTCATGCATGTATTGTGGTGGAGGTCATGATTTCTCCGAGTGCATTACTAACGGTGGTAACATTTCGAGTGCCTATGCGGCCACGGGAACATACAACCAAAACGGTCAAGTTACCCGCTCTAATCAATTGACTCCATCGGGTTTTGGTTCAAATCAAAATGCTAACAACAATTATCACAACAATCAAGTTGGTTTCAAAAACAATTACAACAAGGTAAACTATGGTAATCAAGGGGCTAATAATCAAGTTTCAAACAAAAATCAAAATGATTTTCAAAACAACAAAAAACGTTTACAAACTTTGAAAGATCTTCCAAATGAATTTGTTGAATACGCTAATGGGAACGATGCTAGGTTTGACAACATTCAAAGAGAATTCATTAGCCTAAGATCCGAGTTTAAGAACGACTTGAAGAAAGAGTTGAAAAATGAGTTAGCAAATGAGCTTAAGATCCATACAAACAAAATGGAAGGAAATGTAACTAGGTTACAACAAAACCAACAAAAAATGGAACAAGGGCAACATGATATTAAACAAGAAATGATTAAGGCCGAGAAGAGGCAATCCATGTTTGAAGATAAAATTTCATCTATGTTTGAGGCAATTATGTGCAAACCGTCTTCGAGTAGTCTTCCTAGCAACACCGTATCAAACCCTAAGGGTGAGATGAAAGTGATTACCACACGTAGTGGTAAGACACTTAAGGAACCGACTCCTCAACCAATTGCTCCTACGGAGGAAGCAATTGAGGAAGAACCCGAGGTGGTGGTCCAAAAGGAGCATGTCCCAATCCCACGAAGTACTGCTCATGCCACACCTACGGTTGACCCATTACCAACCTTAGAACCCGAGATTCCAAAGGCTATGCCTATGACTCAACCCACACCACCTTTGCCCTATCCATCGAGACTTAGAAAGGAGAAACGTCAAGAGCGCGACAATTACCAATTTGATCTTTTTATGAAAATGTTTCGTGATTTGCACTTTAAAGTGAGTTTCGCCGATGCTTTGGTCATGATGCCTCGATTTGCCGCTAACTTTAAGAGTATGTTGAACAATAAGGACAAATTGCACCAATTGTCTAGTTGTTCGTCGGTTTATCTTAATCGCATACCTCAAAAAGTCGGTGATCCCGGTAAATTTTTAATCCCTTGTGCAATCCAAGATATGGAAGAATGCTTTGCCTTGGCCGATCTTGGTGCTAGCATTAACTTGATGCCACTTGCAATCTTCAAGTCGCTCAATCTTCCTAATCTTACTCCTCCACTAATGTCTATCGAGTTGGCCGACCATTCCACGATTCCCGCATGTGGATTGGCGGAAGACGTTTTTGTAAAATTGGGAAAGTTCTATTATCCGGTAGACTTTATCGTTTTCGATATTCCCACGGATCCTCAAGTTCCTCTCATTTTAGGTCGTTCGTTTTTAGATACGTCTATGGCTTTAGTCGATGTTCATGCTAGAAAGATCCCCTTACGTTTCAACGACGAGGAGCTTGTTATAAACGCAACTCAAAACTCTCAAATTTCTCATGTTTATTCCGTTGCAACCTGATAGGTGTGTAAACACCCATCATTTTACCACTTAATTCGGGCTAAAACGAGACCAAAACACGTATTTAATATCATTTGTTTGGAATTATGCGTGGTTTTTGTGTTTATTGTGTTTTCAGAGCCAACCGGATGAATATTGAAGAAAACATGGGATTGCACGGGTTTTACTGAAGAAAAGGACTCAAGATAAAGTCTATTGTCCAAGAGATGCAAAAGATTTGAAGTCACTGGGCCTATTCGAAGATTTATCGAAGAAAAGGACCAAAGATGGAAGATTTACATAAGTCGATGAAACTCAAGTCTATTAAACGAAGAAATTAAAAGACGATTTGAATTTAATCGACGACAAATCCCGAATCAGAATCGAAAACGTCAACTTTTCTGAAAAGACGAGAAGACAAGAAGAACGGGAGAAAGCCCACACACCAACCAAAAGACAAGCCTATATAAAGCTCACCCCTCACACATTTTAGTTAGTTAGTTTTAGTTTTTCCTTCTTCCACCTTTTTCTCCCTTTTAGTTCGTTTCATCACCATCGCCACTAGGGTGATTGGTGATTTTAATCTTTGCTTTTCTAATCTTGTAATCTTAATCTTTGTTTGATCTTGTTAAAACATCAATCATCAATACAAAGTCTTGTTTAATCTTTCCATTTCATCTTGTTCATCATCATCTTTATCTTCAAGCTCTTAAGTTCTTAATTTATTGAGTTTGATCTTCAAAAGTTGTTGGGATTTATGTTTTTGTTGATGGGATTTGTTACTTATGGTTATTAGATGATTTGTGGTTAATTTGGTAAAACCTTTTTGAGTATTTAATTTGATTTTTGATCAAATTTGTCTTCCTTGTTCTTCGGGGGTTCTACTACTGTATCTTGTTCCCAGACTTCCGGATGAACTCAAAAGTTCCGGATGAACCAAAAACTTCCGAACGAACTAAAAAGTTCCGGATGAATGCCTTGTTAAAAAGTTCCGCATGAGTTTTCTTTCAAAAAGTTCCGAGTCAGTAGAAAGTTCCGAATAAGCCAAAAGTTCCGGATGAATAGAAAGTTCCGAATGAACTAAAGTTCCGGATGAGTGTGTTTTCTAAAAAGTTCCGAATGAATTAAAAGTTCCGAATAAACCTCAAGTTCCGAATGAACGTGAAGTTTCGAATGAATGTTAAGTTCCGGATGAACCTAAGTTCCGAATGAAGCAAAACTTCCGGATGAACCAAACTTCCGAACAAAGTTCCGAATCAAGGTGTTCCGAGTGAAAACTTCCGAATGAGCAAAGTTCCGAATCAAGGTTAAAACTTCCGAATCAATTTTCTTTTAGTGTTACTGTTTTACTGTTCCTTTACTTTTATTTCACAATTTATATTTTACCTGTAATTTTAACTTTAATTTCAATTTCAGTTTTAATTTTAATTTTAATTTTAATTCAAGTTCAAGTTTTTATTAATTGTCAATTAAATTAATTCTATTACATCTTAACGTTTAGTAGACTAGAAAACCAAACTTTTATTTAGTAACCAAGAACAATCATTCCACTTAAGGACAAGATCAATTCGAGAGGATATCGAGACATAAATCTGAACCATAGTAAAAAGTTAATATCACAACCATAAACCTCGTTGATATGATTGACGTGGTTTGCGAGGAATTTTCACAAGAAGTTCTAGGTTTTGGTGATGATGAAAATAGTGGCATTCCCACTATGTTAGATCCCATCCTTGATAACTCGACACCAGCCTTCACTCCATTTGAAGGTGGTGGTTTTACGTTGGAAGAATTCGATGTTCCACGTACTTGTAACGAAGACCTCGAAAACGATGAGGACTTCTCGATTATCAAGGATTTTCTTAACGATTTCCCATTTCCTCCACCCGAGGAGGTTATGAGTATCGAGCCCAAATCTTCAATTGAGGAACCACCTATCCTCGAGTCGAAAGATTTACCTTCTCATCTCGAATATGTCTATTTGGAGGAGGGCGACAAGTTGCCGGTTATTATTGCGAAGGAACTTTCGGATGATGAAAAAACCGCACTTGTCGATGTTCTAAATGATCACAAAGGGGCAATTGCGTGGAAGTTATCCGACATTAAGGGGAATGATCCCAAATTTTGTACCCACAAAATCTTAATGGAGGAGGATTACAAACCCGCAATCCAATGTCAAAGGAGGGTGAACCTTAAAATTCACGACGTCATTAAAATGTAAGTCCTTAAACTCCTTGACGCGGGAATGATTTACCCTATTTCCGATAGCCCTTGGGTGAGTCCTATTCATTGTATCCCTAAGAAGGGAGGAATGTCCGTTGTGCCAAACGATGCCAACGAGTTAATTCCCACTAGACTCGTGACCGGATGGAGAGTGTGCATTGACTATCGTAAGTTGAATGAAGCCACTCGAAAAGACCATTTTCCCTTGCACTTCATGGACAAAATGTTGGAGCGTCTTGCGGGAAACGATTTCTATTGCTTTTTAGATGGTTTTTCCGGTTACTTCCAAATCCCCATCGATCCTCGTGATCAAGAAAAAAACTACGTTTACGTGACCATATGGAACGTTTGCCTATCGTAGAATGCCATTCGGACTTTGAAATGCACCGGGAACCTTTCAAAGGTGTATGATGGCTATTTTTCATGACATGATCGAGAAGACGATGGAAGTCTTCATGGATGACTTTTCCGTGTTTGGTAATTCGTTCACTTCGTGTTTGTCGAATCTGGAGAGAATGTTGAAACGTTGTGAGGAAACCGACCTTGTGCTCAATTGGGAAAAATGTCATTTTATCGTTAAAAGTGGAATCGTCTTAGGGCACAAGGTCTCGAAAGCGGGGATTAAGGTAGATCAAGCTAAGGTAGACGTCATCGCTAAATTACCTCATCCCAAAACCGTTAAGGGAGTTAGGAGTTTCGTAGGCCACGCGGGGTTTTATTGTCGACTCATCAAGGATTTTTCAAAGATCTCTCGACCCATTACACATCTTCTTGAAAAAGAGGCACGTTTTGTCTTTGACGAAGACTGTGTACGAGCCTTTAAAATCCTTAAGAGGAAACTTACCGAAGCTCCCATTCTTGTTGCTCCCAATTGGAACCTCCCATTTGAGCTCATGTGTGATGCTAGTGACTACGCTATTGAGGCCGTATTGGGGCAACGTCATGAAAAGCACTTCTTGCCTATTCACTATGCTAGCAAGACGATGACCGAGGCTCAACTTAAATACACTACAACGGAGAAGGAGTTCCTTGCCGTGGTGTATGCATTTGAGAAATTTTGACCTTATCTCGTCTTGACGAAATGCATAGTGTATACGGATCATTCGGCTATCAAGTATTTGATCACAAAATTGTTGACAAAAAAGGAGTCGAGAATCTAGCGGCCGATCATCTTTCTCGTTTGGAAGACCCTCACCAAAGTGTTTACGAGCCCAAGGAAATCATCGAAACATTTCCACTCGAGACACTTGGTGTAGTGAATTCTAAGCTTGATTCTTCCACCCCATGGTTTGCGGACTTTGCAAATTACCATGCGGGCAACTTTATCATCAAGGGTATGACGACTCAAGAAAAACGAAAATTCTTTCGTGACGTCAAGTTATACTTTTGGAACGACCCTTACTTGTTTCGAACTTGTGCGGATCAAATCATCCGACGTTGTGTATTTGGCACCGAAGCTTCTAACATCCTTAGAGCTTGTCATGAGGGACCCACGGGTGGTCACCATGGTGCTAATCTCACGGCTAAGAAGGTGTTTGACGCCAGCTTCTTTTGGCCTACTATTTACCGAGATGCACATGAGCTTGTGAAGTCGTGTGACTCATGCCAACGACAAGGAAAAGCCTCACAAAAAGATGAAATGCCACAAAACATCATCCAAGTGTGTGTGATCTTTGACGTTTGGGGCATCGACTTTATAGGGCCATTCCCATCATCTCGTGGTAATAAGTACATCCTTGTCGCGGTTGACTACCTATCTAAGTGGTTGGAAGCTAAGGCTTTGCCTACCAATGATGCTCGTGTGGTAGTCAAGTTCTTGAAAATCTTGTTTTCTCGGTTTGGAACCCCTCGTGCGATCATAAGCGATCATGGAACCCATTTTTGTAACGACCAATTCGAAAGGGTCCTAAGGAAATATGGGGTTACACATCGGCTTTCTACGGCTTATCACCCACAAACGAGTGGGCAAGTCTAGGTTTCAAACCGAGCGTTGAAGAGGATCTTGGAGAGATCCGTTGGGGAAAACTGACAATCTTGGTCGGATAAGTTGGACGATGCTTTATGGGCCTTTAGGACCGCTCATAAGACGCCCATTGGGTGCACTCCCTATAAGCTTATGTATGGGAAGAATTGCCACTTGCCTATTGAATTGGAACACAAGGCTTATTGGGCCCTTAAGCATTGTAATGATGATATGGAGACCGCGGGAAAACACCGGAAAATGCAATTAAATGAATTGGATGAGTTAAGGGATATTGCTTATGAAAATTCATTGATTTATAAAGAAAAAACTAGAAAGTTCCATGATTCTAAAATTAAAAACCGGGTTTTTAACATTGGGATCAAGTTTTGCTTTTTAATTCTCGTTTGAAAATCTTTTCCGGTAAGTTGAAATCCCGTTGGTCTGGTCCATTCACCGTGACTCAAGTTTTTCCATATGGGACCATCGAGCTAGCTCAAAATGATGGCCCCAATTTCAAGGTGAATGCACATAGGTTGAAGCACTACTTTGGGGGGGGGGGGAAGTTCCATCCTTGAACTACCTCGACCAAATCACCTTCTCCAATGATAATTAGCATTGAGGGGATCGAGTCGAGCTCATGACTCGGTAATCAAAAACGAGGTGCCTCGTGGGGGAGTCCCATGCTTATCCTATGTACATATTATTGCTTTCTAATGTAGTAACGTGTGGGGATTTGTGCCCTTCCAACCTTTGTTCCGTGGTTGTTTGTGAATTGTAGATTTTAGATGATCATGATCTTCACGATTGGAGCCTCTCGTGTTCGTTTTATGGGAGCACTCGATCGTTTGCTTTGAAGACTTTCTAAATATCCATGATATATCCTTTGATGTTCTAACCTTAGGTTTTTAGCAAACTTTATAAACGGCTTTAAATTTAATGGTTACACCCTTTCCATGATAGATTAGGCATTCGACTACGTCTCTAGTATGGGGGTGTTTGCACCCCTAGACTCGAAACATTGAGTACAATGTTTAACTTTAGTATGGGGGGGTGAATAGATACTTGCCTTGCCAAACCTTCACGCTTTCCAAATTTTATCTTTTTGTTTATCATTTTGTTGCAAAATAAGGCTAAAAATAGCCAAATTTTAAAAAATTTCTCATGTTTTATAAGTGTTTGAAGACACGAATGTAGGTTTTCCGATGGCGAGAAGAAGAGTAATTTTTTACTCGACCGTGCGTGTTGAGCACTTAGCTTTGATTCCTTAACTTCACATTAGGCTAAGTCTCTTAAATAAGGACGAGAAATGATAGGGTTAATTATAAGTTACTATGCTAAACGTAGAGTAATCGTATTCTTTCAAAAACTCATGTGTTCTCGTTGTTTGCTTATTCTCCCTTCGCATGTAAATATTTTTTTTGCTTAATAAATATTGACTTGGCGGTTTAGTCTTGATTGTTGGGTTTCTAGTCTTTTCTAGTAGCTTCCGTGTAATTAAATTGGGAAGACATTAAGGTATCGCCAGCGTCACGGTTTTGAAGTATTGGCACCCGAATAATCAAAAGATTCACCCAATAATAAGATTCCAAGTGCTCACCTAAATAAAGCAAACAATTTGAATCCCCACAAGGCCGAAAAATCTATGCAAAGTTGAAAGTGAATCAAGCCTTAATCTTTGAAGCTTTAAAGATCTAAAATTCGCCTTAGCGTGAGGATATACGTCTTTGGCTAATAAAACTACCGATGAGGTGGATAATAAAAGGCAAGGCAAGACCAAAGTCATAATAAAAGCTTCATGGCGAAGTTGAATAAAAGATGGAGGTAAACCAAATATAATAAGGCCCTTCCGTTAGGGGGCGTATAAAAGTCTTGGTAATAAGTCTCATGTTCAAAACCGTTATAAAACCCTGTTTATCGATCCTTCTTGTTGACTTAATTTTTTGACATCGTTGTCTATTAGGAGGGGTTATTGATTTGATGGTCTTGGTTACACCGTTAGGACTCTATTTTTAGACCTAAATCTCTATTATCGAATAAGTCAAACAATGTATCCTCGTGAAACATTCAAGACAAAATAAAATATAAGAGATACAACTTAGGAAATTGGGAGGATAAGTACGTGATTAGGGCATATGAGTAGTGTTAGCATTACTAACTTATAACGACAATGATCTCATTGCACGCTTGGCATGGAATTGGGGTGAAAATCGAGGACGATAAAATTATTTCTAACGAAGCATTCACGTGTTCTTATTCTATGAACCTAAAATTCCCATTTTGCGATGAAAATCATACATTATGTCTAAAACGCTAGTAGTAGTAATAGTAGTAGTGTAGCTAGTTTATCATTCAATAAAGTGAATAAAAATGAATTTTGGAGATGCTACGATACTTTATTCTAGCATTGCCTGAGGGCACGACAATAGTTTAGTATGGGGGAGTGATGAGACTGCTTTTATACATAGTCTCATCGTCCAAAAAGGGCTTAAAATGCATTAAATATCATCAAAATACCCATATATATGCTTGTCTTTGTTGCTTGTGTATTTTAGGTACGGATATTGAGAAAATGACAAAAGATCACAAGAATCATGCAAAAAACGAACACGGGAAACGAAGCCGCACAATGAACCAAGCCCTAGTGAAGAGTTTCCCAAGATAACCCGTGAAGATTTGAATATTTATGAAGAAGGGTCCTCTAATATGGAAGGATTGACACTTTATACCCTTGTATCTTCATAATTACAAGATTGGTCCCTAAAGTTTGTCAATATTGCAAAAAGGGCCCTCCACTTTGAAGAATTGGCAATTTTAGTCCCTCAACAAAACTAAAATGTCAATATTTATCATCCTCAAAGTCAAACATACCAAGAAGGACTCCAAGATACAAGAATTACAAATTTGGTCCTTTGAAAATATCAAAATTACCAAAAGGACCCTTGACTTTGAAGACTTGGCAAAAATGGTCCCTCGTCAAACATGATTTGGCAATTTCAGTCCTCCAAAATTCCAATCATACAAGTTTAGACCATAATCCTTGAAGAAAATACCCAATCAGTCCTTCAAAAATCACAAAATGGTAAGAAATACCCCTGAAAATACTTTGGAAAAGTATTTGGGGCAAAAGTGTGAAAAATGAAACTTCATTTACAAAGGAATCCGGATTTATGTGTATTATTTACAAAGTGAAAGGGAAATAAAAGATGAGGGGTTAAATGTGGGAGACAAAAAAGTTACCTAGACCAGTAGTGGGGTGACACGTGCCCCACTACCACTCCACAACCAATCAAAATCCACCAAAGCTCCACATCACTCTCCACTCACCAGATATTATTAACTAACTTTTTCAAAAGTTAATTAATATTAAATACTGGCGCTAAACACCTCTTAAACCCACAACAAAGATCAAATGCAGTGTTCTTGTTGTTCTTATAAAAATTGGGCATTTTCAATCCTGTCGTAGTTAAGCCATGAAAACCTACAGAATGATGATTAAGCATGCCTTAATCACATCCCAACCTCAAAACTACTTGCCACCTCACTCCTTTGTCCCACACAAGATTCCCCTGCTACAAGCTTATGCATACTGCCAAAATTATGACAGCCATCCAACGTTTGAGATTGAAGCTTACTTTTTAAGCTTAATACAAGCCCTTGGATACACTTTTCACTTGCCAGCTACCACAAGACAACAAAATCAGTCACATGATCCTTCAAAAGTTCAAAAAAGAAAAGGGCAAATTTGGAACTTCATTAGCTAGGGTTTACGTTTTTTCAGCTTTCCTAGATAACTTGTAGCCTATATAAAGGCCTTAGTGTGCAGCATTTGCACTTTGCTTTGGTTTTTCCTTGTTCACAAACATGTAAATCCTACTTTTAGTTTATGAATTATGTTTGAGTTTCTTGAAGAAAGACCAAGTGCCATTTAATTTTAAGCTTGTTTATGTTATATGTTAACTGAAATTGAACCTTAAAACGTGTTTGTAAACCTTGTGTAAGAAATTACACATTGGACTAAAATTTGATATTTTGCTAAAATTCTTGGTACATCTTGGAATTTTTGGGATATAAGCTGGTCTATACACCCTGATATTGTGAATATAAAGGTGTTGTGAAGCCTGATATTTTTAGGATATAAGTTGTTCATCAGTAACCTTCATCTGCTTGAATCTTGATTTAGGCTTTGAGCCATTGCATGAAAACTGTTTAGACTTGTTCATTTGAGTTTATAATAGCTTGTGTATGCTTTTGGTGCAATTTGGTTGGCTGAATATTGCTAAAAAACTTATAAGTTCATAACTGCTTATGTGTTCATGTCTATGTCAGATCTGGTGATAGATTGAATTAACTGTATCATTTGGCTGTTGTTGATTGTGATTTTTGATTGTTATTGACTCCTCTTGATCCACTGATCAATTGGGTGCCTTTGTGTAACTTGAATCTCCAAAAAAGTCACTAAAGAAGTGGAAAAAGTTTCCACTGCTCAACACTCAAAACTAGCCCCTGCTAGTACAAATTGTCAGTTAGCTTATCAATAAGCCATTTTGGCTTATCCAGACCTGCAACAACTTATTTTTTGTGATAGATCTTCATTATTTGACCCATTTGATTGAACTGGAGCTTATTAGACTTTAACCTTGACTTTTTGCTAGAAAACCAACTTATTTGACTTTTTCATAAATGCTTATTTGCTTTTTCCAGCTTATTGAGTCAACTTATTTGAAAACTTTTTGTTGATTTAGCTTATTTAAGTCATTTAAAAGCTTTTGCAATTTGAATCAGATCTTGGGATAGCCCAGAACTCAAAAACGACTATTTTGTCGTTTTTTGTAGATTGCTTTTTGCATTTTAAGGCTTATTCCTTTGGCTTATTTCAAATTTCTTTTTACAGAAGTCTTAGTTAGCTCAAAAGAAGCTTGTGTGTCTAATTTGAGCTTATGGCATTAGCTTATAGCTTAATGGGCCAAAAAGCCCATTAAGAATAAGCTGTTTGGTATAAGTTTTTTTATTTCACATTTTCAGCTTTTGGGCCTTTGGAAAAAGTTGTTCAGAATCAAATTTTGAGTCAAGTAGTGGTTTTTGGGCCATTTTTAGAAACTTTTTCTTATTGGGCTCAATTTGGCCCATTAAGGAGACTGTTTTGGGTTTAGCCTATTTTCTAGGCAAATTAAGGGTATTTAGGTAATTCCAAGTTCATTTCTGTATTATTTAGGTTAAATTAAGCTAGTTTGCAACTTTTTAGAATTTTTTAGGATTTTTGGATTTTTATTAATATTTTAATATTATTTTATTATTAAAATCTAAAAGTCTGATTTCTAAGTTTTTATATTTTTCTTAGATTCTAGACACTTAATTAGGAATTTTGCAACTTTCCAAATATATTTAGGGTCTTTCAATTATTTTCTAGAATTATTTTAAGTTTTAATAGTTTTTAATTGCTTTTAAATAGTTTTAATTAGTTTTAAAATTTTTAATAATAGTTTTAAATTAAGTTAGGGTATTTTAGAGGTTTACAAAGTGATAAAACTCATTTGGGCTTTTTGTTAATTAAATTGATTTTTAGGGCTTTAATTAGCATTAAAAATTATTATTTAATTAAATAAAAGGTTTGGGTGATTTTTGATTTTTTGTAAACTCATAATACATTATTTAGGATTTATTGCAATTTTTTAGGAATTTTTAGTGTAAATTTTTAATTTTGGTGCTTTTACGATTTTACGTGTACGACCTTTTCGTCTTAGTGTAAATCGTCATCGTAACCGTCATTCTCTTCTTATCCCATTTCTATTTTCTTTCTCATAATCATATGATCACATAATTAATCATTTCATTACACACACACACCAAGCCTCCTTGAGAACGATCCCCACTTTGGGTCATAACTCGTGGTTTTCCTAAACTACTTGTGTATTTACCTTAATTTGCCCTTTTTTCCTAAAGAGTGGTAAAAACTCAACCATCACAAGCCAAAAGGAGGACGGGGTTTTGATTTTTAATTGTTGATTCGGAGTGTGTTTGTTGGTTTATCTCTAATCACATAACGGTATTTCCTCTTTTTCCTTGTCTTTTAATATCACGAATTCCTCATGTTTTAATCAAGAGAAATATATGAAAATCATAAGGGTAAACATGTTAATAATCGGATCATGGTGGGGTTTTGGTGTCTCGGCCGCAAGAAAACAGGGAACCCCGATTCAGGTCAAGATATGTTTTGTTCGTTGGGGGTCTCGACAGCACAACAACACCACCTGTCTTAGACCGGTGGCTGTTTTGGTCCTTCGGTGGGAACACAGGGCAGACCAGGGGGAACCACTGGCATCAGCCAGTGGTGAATTTTTACTAGCAGTGGCAACCTTCTAGGCCGGGTAGCCGCTGCTAAGGGGGTGTTTGGTTCGGTCCGGTTCATGGTTCGGTCTAAATTAAAACACGGGTTCGATCACGGGATTAATTTCTAGAAGTTATATATTTTTACAAGTTATATTATTTTTCAACAAAATTAAATTAATTAAAACATGACTAGTAATTGATTTAATTTAATCATGGACTTAGGTTATAATTATTTTAGAAAATAATACATGTTTTAACCTAAGTATATTATCTTTTAATTTATACTATAGTATTATTTAATTATTAAAACACGGACTATAATTAATTAATAAATCATGACTTAGGTTATAATTAATAAATTGTTAATAAATGATTAACCTAAGTATTTTATATGTTTTAATTTAATTAAATCATGACTTTATTTAATTAAATCGTATAACCTATAGTTTATTATATTACCATGACATTTATTAATAAACTATACTATCAATTACATGACTTATGATTTTTAACCAGTAAACTTAAGCTTATATTATTAGCTTATTAATCCAGCTTATTTCTAAATATGGAAACTTTCTATTTCAGGAAGCTTACTATTTTTGGAAACTTTCTATTTTTAGAAACTGGTTTATTTTTGGAAACTTTCTATTTTTTAGAAACTGATATATTTTTGGAAACTTTCTATTTTTGTAACCTTTCTATTTTAGGAAACCTGCTATTTTTAGAAAGTTACTTATTATTACACAACAAGTATAATAATACAAGAATACAAGATAATACTTATCAGGATACATAAAATACATGATTAACACAGTATAACATTAAAACAGTAAACAAGACAAGAACATATAAAAAAAGATAAGAACATTCTATAACCAGTAACGTACTCAGTAATCAGACAACTTATACATGTCCCTTATTTATGTAGCATTAGTGAGGTCGGAGTAGGACTATTCATCCTTTTGTCTTTCCTCGTTCACTGGACACAAGGTACGGATTTCCCGTCCTTCAATATGGACATTCTTTCCTTATTAGGATTCACTGTTTGCAGCCAACTGTTTTCCCAGTATATGTTTTATATGTTTGATTACACATGTTAGATTAAATGCCCAAGCCATATACATGCATGACCAGTGTCACCTAGTTATGGAGGTACCATAACCATAACACTGGAGGCACCCGTGTTATGACTTCCCATGGCGGAGTGATTGCTCGTGGCGTCCCTTTTTAGTTTTGGCCATTATATTATATTATCATGTGGGGGGTATGGGTGCATCGTAGTTACATGTTTTACAGAATTTTCATGTTGAATGCGATGTGTGCCTTGCATCCTTCACAAGGAGTCTATCCCTCCTACCCAGACTATTTAATTAGAGGAAACCCCTCTAATTGCATGACGAGGTCTCCCCTCTAATTATTCATGCACGGTGGAACCTCATGACCTATATAGGCTATTGGCTAATTAATACAGTTTTCATATAAAAACACAAGTCTTTTCAAACTATAAAACTAGTTTTATGAACATGTTCCAGGTTTTCCAGGACTTATACATTTTCCCTGCTATCAAGTCTTTATTATGTTTCAGTCATTCATACTATGTCATATATCCATTCACTGAGCGTATTTGCTCAGCCGTTACTTTCGTTTCCATGTCCCAAAACGGCAGGTACCCAAGGACAGACTTGAGCATTTGGAGGATGTGCATAGGATAGAAGCTGCCTTAAACTTCTTCTCCTTTTTTTCTTCATATACTTATGCTTGTGTGGACACTTTTTTTGTCCTCCTAGTTCATTTACATTATTTATGTTTGGGCTTATATTTGGGAACCGATGTTTGATTCCGGTTTTCCCTTTGGTCATGTATGTTTTAGTACATATTACCTTGCATGCTTTGATGACACGCCATAAAATATGCGTAACGGTCCACTTATCAAAGTGGGGGTGTTACAATTATGCCAAGGTTGCGACCTGTAGCCTCTAATACTCGACCTATGACTAGTGGGTAGTCACTAGAAGCTTCATAAGTTTAATCTTGTTATTCCACGTATTGATTTTTCAGCACCTTATTATTTTAACCATGATGTTTCATCGGTATTGTTTTACTAATATGGATGAAAAACCGTCATCCATACTTAGTTATCTGTCATTGTTGATGTATGATGTTCCTTGTGAACTGTGGCTAATGTGGACTGAACCCCAGTAGTTCATAATTGGTCACATAAAATAAATTTCTGGTTAGTTTTGACAGCTGATTTTCACTCATTTATTCTAGGTATTATTATTACAGGGATTTTGACTAAGTAATGGTTGGTACAGGACTGGACATATTTAGTCGCATGTGCTCTTAATCGAAGCATTTTGTTTTGATGAACCGACCCATAGGCGTTCATCCTCGTCATGTCATTTTGTTTAGGTGAACCGACCAATAGGCGTTCACCCAAACCCATGTCATTCTCATTATCATGCATCCATACACTGTTTTCATGCACAAATTTTTTAGGTTTACATGCATAATTATTTTTCATGATTATGTATTGTGTCCTAATCAAATAAATCATGTCAAATTTTATTTTATGAACCAACCCATGGTCATCCACACCAGCGATTTTCGGATTCATATCATTACAATCATAAATATTTTTTTATGTCCCCTTATTAGTTACTATGTCTCTTTATGTCAAGTATGTTTTCATACTATCATGGTTAACTTCATGTTCATGCTGACTATGTTTTATAATCCTTCATGTTAAGTTTGTTCCATGTTTCTTCATGTTCGTAACCATCATACCTTTGATAAGAACATCTCGCGATTCTGAGCGTACACGGCAGATGATGCTTCTGAGTGTTCGTAACCATCATACTTTCGACAAGAACATCTCGCGATTTTGACCGTACACGTCAGATGATGCTTCCGAGAGTTCGTCACCATCATGGGGGAAGAACGTGTAATTTGGAGTACTTAGTTCCCACTTTGGAGTACTTAGTTCAACTTCCAGGGGGAAGTATTCTACAATCGTGAGAAGATTTGTTGCTGCTTTCTTGCATGTTCTCCCAAATACATAATCATGAAGACCAAAACTGTCAAGGCAGCAGGTACTTGGTGTGGTTTGCCTCTTCTTCTACAAAATTACACTGTGCACTTTAAATGTCAAAGATAGAAGATTGATCAAGCTACAGATTTTGCTCAAGACAGGGATATTGGTTTGGGGGGAAGCTGATTCAGAAGCTTCGTCAAAAACAAGTCTATGAAGAAAGCTTTTCAAGACATGTGGTATGAATAGGGGAAGTTAATCTAGTTCATACATGATACAATGGTTCCTCAACAAGCAAAGACAAAGAGGATTCAAACTAGGGTATATGTTTTTCTAGAAGACTTGAAGACAACGACGTCATCCTCAGTGTTGGAAGTAAATTAATTGTAAAACCCGCATGCTTTTACCATGAATAGTACCCTTAAGATCGTACGTACATGATTAGAACTTTCCTTTTTTAACATGTTTACGTTTCACGTACAATAATTACAAGTATTACGTACGTGTTATAACACGATAAGTATTTATTACGTATGAACTCATGATAATTATTCCAATAATAATTATAATCACGAACATACGAACATGGAATCATGAACGTAAATTAATCACGAACTAATATTATGTATGTATATATATTTATTACGAACAAGAATAACTAAGCCACGATCGATAGTTAATTAGAACACGTAATTTACGAACACGAGAACACACGAGAACACACTATTAAAGTTAGACACGAGAAAAGTACGGGTTACCCCAGGTGGGGCCCCCTACCCGCGGCATACACAAGGAACATGGGCTTGGCCCATGTAATTTTTACTAAACAAGGGAATTTAGGAAAGCATGTTTCATTTATCACAAAACTAGAAAATAATTAAAAACCCTAATTCTTATTCCTTGTTCTTTTGGCCGCCGGGTTTTGATCACCAAAAGGGGTGTTCGGGTTGATTTTAATCTTGGAAATTTTACAAGGATCGTAGTGTGTTCGTCCTTATTCGATTCACGTATTCGGTATAACCTTTAACCCTTTTTTTATGTTTTGATTTATTGAATCACATAAAATCATGATGTTTTTAATTAACTAATTAAAAACAAGTATTTTAAACATGTTAATAATCATGGGTTAAATCAAATCAAGGGTTTAGGGGTGTTTGTGTTGTAGCCGACGCCTAACCGAGCCCCATAGGGGTCTCGGCTTGGCCTATGTCGCACCACCGAGACCATATGGTCTCGGTATGGTGGTAATGGTGTCACAGCATGAAGGCCTACGAAATCTAAGGATTTGGTAAATGAAGGATTAGATCTATTGATTAATGGTGGAAATGGGGAAGGAGGAAGATGAAGTGTAGAGAGAGAAAGGAGAGGGAAGAAGAGTAGAGAGAGAAAGTGATTAGATTAATGATTAAGTGTGTGAAATGAATGACCAACCCCCTCCTAACATGCTAGGAGGGGTATATATATAGCCCACCCTACATGTGGGCTATATGGACTATACTTAACTAAGTGGATCACGAGCCCATTACATAATTATCGTTGGAGCGACCGATCCTTCATAAATACGTAAAACGTATTTCCAACAATCTCCCCCTAAGGGAGGTCGCTCCAAGTTACAAAGTTCTAAATATACTATGGCTCGTGATCTATGCTAATAATGATGTGACCGAGACTTTCTTTGGGAAAACACATTTCCAACAATCTCCCCCTAAGGGAGGTCACACCATTTTACAAAATCTTAAACCTAGCATCTATGCTTGAGTCTTCGATCTTGTTCTTGTGAATATGCTTGATATGATCTTTGACTTTAGTCTTGAGCATGTTTCCTTGCCTTGACCTTGTGCATTCATCACTTGTGAAATTTGCCTCTTCGTGACTTCATGTTCCACATACTTATACCTTGAAATTCTTGAAAGCTTCAGAGTTTGATACAGCGGAAGACTTGACCTTCAGACTTTCTTGAATTTGTTGAAGTACTAATTGTATGTAGTATAAGCATGTGGTGACGACTTCTTCTGGATTGTACACCGCAATGCCACCTTCTTGTTACGCTGCATAAGACAGTTAGCAACAAACAATATACACGGATGAAATGGCCTTGAACATTTCATTCTAATTCGGTAGCATTTTACCTCCGGTTGGTGAAGACCGTTGGACGATATTAAATATCGTACTTGTGGCAGGTAGTTTCAATAAAGAACCTCCTTGACAAGATTTCGCGGGTAAACCCGTTCTCTTTACTCGACCGTCCAAAGCTGACTGCGAACGTAAAGAGTGAATCATTTGGATAATATTATCCGCATGATTTGAAGCCGTCAATTCATGTTCCTGGAACAAGTGAAGTTCAATTAAGAACCGCACCATCGTTGCTTTCCAGTTGTCACTAGCTTGATTCATAAAGAATCTTGCAAGTTACCTACCAAGTGCTGTTTGATGTTAACACTAGAAGGATTTCCACTCGTCACTGTGATCAATAAAGAGTCACTCTGAGTGTTCTGGCAAGATCATATGATAATGCGTAGAGGCCTGGAACGTGTTTAAATTCATTTAAGAATTAAACCACTGTTGCTTTCCAGTTATCACAAGTTTGATTCATAAAGAATCGCACAAGTCACCTACCATGAGCTTTTTGATATTCGCTCAAGAAGGATTTCCATCTTCATTGTAAATACTTTCGTATTACTCGGATGTTCAGGCAAGATCATGAAGATTTTGCGTAGGACTCTTAATATCTTTCTTACTTTTCACATTGTGTGAACAAGCAAGGAATAATGAAAGTGTGTCCTAATGAGATATTTGATGATCTCAAATGGCTCTAGACTCGATCGTGCATTTTGGATTTTTAGTGATCGGAGGCTGGAGAGGAGTGCCACCTTTTCAATACCAATTTATTCGGAGTGAATAAACCAGTAGATAATGTGTTGATCTCCGTGTGATTAAAACAAATACCTTTTGAGAGATATTTGAGTTAGCTGGGAAGGGTTGTGCATTGCATCACTGGGTCCATGATGTCTTTCTTCAATACCGAGAATCATTAGCAAAAATGATCTCAATAGCATATGAATTGACCCGGTTTCTGCCTAAGGTTGTAAGGAGGGCTTCTTTCTTTACACCCTTTATCTTTACAATTCTTTTTCATTCTTCAACCCCTTCAATGCTTACCAATACGTCATAACTAGCACCTTGTTGTGATTGTTCCAGTGCTAACTTAAGTACTTGGTCGGCATTCAGCTACGTTCACAATCTTTCTCCATCTTTCCTAAGGACTACTATTTCTAGCTATGGAATGTCCTTGGGAAGATTCCTCCGGTTCTAGAGAAATCATTGGACTTTAACCTATCCTACCATCCTTGTGTCACCACAATCTTCATCGTCGTGAAAAGAGATGTTTTGGGTAAGTGTATGTCACCATGAAATCCATTTTGAAGTGCAAATCCATTTTGCTCCCCCTTAACATATGCTACGATATTCGAAAACATTTCGCACATGTCGGGATGAGCTAACACGTTAAGTCAAACCATTTATGATTGATCATATCCCATATTAAATCACATTTTCTCCCCCATATTAAAAATATTAACCCAATCGATGTTTTTAATATCAATTGATTTAATAGCCTTTTAAGAAAATTTGGGAAGAAAAATGCAAATCCAATTATCTTCATGATTTTAACAAGCTCCCCCTCAAATTAATGAGGGTGTACTTGAAACGTAAATTAAATACCTTTTAAACACAAGTGTAAGGTATTTATTACGTGCAAAGATCAGATATAATAATGAATTCACAAGATTAGCAATGTACGAGGTTGGACCTGAATAATGGAGAACAGCATATGAAAGAAGCACATGGTTCTTGTTCACGAATGATGGTCACCTCGTCACGTCCCCGAGGAAATGAATTCTTGTTGTTGAGTCAAAGCTTTCCGGTGAAATGCTTGACTTGATTATGAAAAGCGGGTTGCTATCTGAAATAATAGCAAACCATTTTGAGCATGTTTTAAAAAATTTGAACTTCTGCTCGAACTTTATTTACAACCCCGTGTCATTATTGAATGACATTTCTAGGTTCGTAAATATTATCGATTCCAGAAGACATGCTCTTTTTATCAAAACGTTTTTGAATACACAATTTTGAAAGATTTAGAAAAACCTTTTGAGAAATTCTCGAAAAATTGTGTTCAAAGTTTTGAAAAACAATTACTTGAGCTTAAGATGTTGAATATCTTAAAAGCGAGCTCAAGTCCGAGAAGTTGTAAACTTCTCGTTGTTAAGGATAAGTTTATCATCGGCGATAAACTTTCCTTTTATCTGAAGAACGAGTCCTAAGCTGACATTTACTTAGAAGTCGTGTTCATGAGCTTGAAAACTTTGACTGTTTTAACGGAAAGCTCATGACCGAGAAAGGTTAATTTCTCGTTATGAGGAAAAGTTCTCTTATTTAAAAGATACACTTTCCTTTCTGAGCTTAAAACTTCGAATGTTTTAATACAAGCTCATGACCGAGAAAGGTGAATTTCTCGTTAAGAGGATAAGTTATCATAAACGATAAACTTTCCTTTATTTTAAGTTCGAGTTACAGTCTGACATTTAACTGTAAGTCATGTACACGAGCTTAAAACCTTTGAATGGTTTTAAATGTAAGCTCGTGTCCGAGAAATTTTAATTTCTCGTTGTAAGGATAAGTTTATCATCGGCGATAAACTTTCCTTTATTTGAAGCACGGGTCATCGTCTGACATTTAACGATGAGCCATAATGCATGAACTTAAAAACTTGGAATGTTTTTTATATAAGCTCATGCCCGAGAAAAATGAATTTCTCGTTTTTAGGATAAGTCATCATCGGGATGAACTTTCCTGTCTTTGGAGATCGAGTTACAGTCTGTTATGTGACTGTAAGTCCTGGTGCATCTTAACCATGAATCCCCTGAAACATTTGTTTCTCTGATATCTGCTTCTTCAGCAACCAAACTCTAAGAGTATCCTTAGTTGAACGGTATACAACGATTTGACCGCTTCGTTCTTTTGGAACATCAACTTTGGTACCTGCATTCTCATTAGAAGTTTGTATACTTTTGCATGGGTTAGAGATATCTATTTTTGAAGCACGTGGGGGTTCACAGTTGGCTTTACTTGTGTCAGAGGTGGCCTGAGGGGATGATTCACTTGTCTTAGTTTGCAAACGTTTCCTTTTATAGAAAATCTTAAGTTCAGGCTTAAGTGATGTATCATCCTTTGCAATTTCCTCCCTAGTAGTCTTCGTAGAATCAGAGACTATCCTAGTTAAAGGGCACTCGTTTCCTACAAGAGTAAAAGTTCTACCAGTGGGGCGCCAAACTTTACCAAAGGGTTTGATTTTAGCTATCCACTGGGACTTAATTCTAGCACGGGAGTTCACCTCATCAAGTAATTTCTTGACACAAGCATCATGATTTGCCGTAAAGACACATTTTCTACATGTTTTACAAGTAGCATATTTAATGTCTGAATAATTCCTAGATGATTGATCGATGCTCCTAGAAGATGGCATGCTACGGTTAGCAGTGTTGGGTAATCTAGAAGGCATCTGACTAGGTTGGACATTGCTATCTCTTACATGTGTCTTTAGAATAGCTTCCCTTTGACCAGATTTATGGCAAACGTCATTTGAACTAGTTCTAGACGTGGTCTTGATATTTTTAGGGAAACTAGAGGCAATCATATGATTTGGTCTTGCTAAAGCTGGAGTGATCACATTGGGCCTAGTTGCTGGAGTGACAGTTCTAGAAATATGACCCAAATCAACTTGGGAGGCAAACCGCGGTCTCGAGGATTGTGATCGCTCGGATCCAAATGCAGTAGGTTGTCTGACAATCGGTTGTCTGACGAACTGATTTGTAGGCGGTTTCCCCAAGATTGATGGTTTTTCAAGCTTAGTGTCCACACCAGGTCCTTTACTTTTCCTTAACTCATTTTTCAACGCAGCTATAGCAAAAACCTTTTCCTGTACTTGAGCCTTTAAGGTTTCATTTTCTTTGAGCACGTTATCCTGGGATGCCAACTTAGATTCAAGCAGTTGAATTTGTTTCAAAAGATTATCCTTTTCAGCTTTAGAATCTAAAACAGTTTGATCCAATTTTCTTTCAAGAACAACGTTTGATTTTTCAAGTTTTTCAAAGTATGTTTCAAATTTGACCGTTTTCTTAGAAAATTCAAGTTTGGCATCCTCAAGATCTTTTGATTGTTGAGCTACAATCATTTCGAGCTCTCTAATCTTGGAATCAGAAGCAGACAATGAAGCAGTTATAATACAATTTTCATGATGTACTATAGCATTCTGAACAATCTCTCCCCCATTATGACTTACATCGGATGAATCAGAAGTGGTATTTCTATCACTCTTTTCCATCCCATGTGTGTCATAATTAGGTTCAGAATGCTCAATATGCGGCATGTTATCAGCATATACATCATAACCAACATCACATTGTACCATGTTTGCAGGCTCTTCGTCATAAATGGGTAAGGTGTCATCAAGAGAAATCTCGTGAACATTCCCCGACGTGCCACTGGTATCATGTTGTCCTCCTGATTCCGTGCTCTTGCCATCGTGAGGCTCCAAGTTGTCAACCGTATGACCATTCTCCTCTTGCATCTGCGGCATTGATTCTTGCACTCCATTATCATATGTTTGCTGAAGTTGTGATTGTTGATAAATCGAAGACGAGACTGATGTCATGAGTTTCAGAATTGTATCACAGAAGACTCGAAGTTCAGTATGTGTATCTCGAAGAAATGATTGGCAAATCATTGAACTTTCAGACTTGATGATATTGAACTGGAGGAAAGGCGTGAGTTGTGTCACAAGAGCCTTATAAGCAAGTGCCGATGCAGAGTGATTAAAGCTTTTATTGTTAAGTTCCTCGGCGAGTTGGGTCAAAGTGGTGAAAATTGAGTCGATGAATATATGACGATCTTGTCCAAAGATTGTCACAAATTCGCTCCCTCCTTGAATCCGTGAAAGATTAACTAGATGATACTGAAGCATTCGAAATGAAGTTATACCACTTTCCCTAGCGTTGGCTTGCACTTGATACGATTCTCCCTCTTGAAGTGTCGATTTTAACGATTCCATTGGTAATCGAGGAAAAATGATGTGGCTGTTGTTGTTGTCGGGTTTGAACAATACGACTCGGCTCAAAAATTGTTATCGGTTCAAAAAATTATGAATAAAACCCGATCAAAAATCCGTAATTGCTAAAAACATATCCCGTCACTTTCACTCGGAAATTTGACTTCAAATCCGGCCAGAAAAAAAACGTCTAACCCGTCAATTATTTTACCACTTGGACTTTTCAAAATAACCGCCTTAACAATCCGTCGGCTAAATAATTCTTGTCACTATATCACGTCACTTTGTCCCGGTTATAACGGAATATCATAAAATATTTCAAAATAAAAATTTAAATAAAAATAAAAATATGAATTGATAATAAAAATTAAAAAATATAATATCCAAAATAGAAATCAAAAATATTCAAAATAACTAAAATATCCAAAATAAAAATATTCAAAAAAAATAAAAAAGAAAGGAAATAAAATTTAAAAGATAATAATAAAAGGATAAAACTAAAAATAACTGATTTGATTTTGAAAATATTATAAATCGGATATATTTTTAGAAAAGTAATTTTAAACTTTAGACAAAATTTTATTTACGTTAACTAAAAACAAATGACTTAAATTAAAAAACTTTTCTTGATATATCCGTCTAACAACCAAAACACGTGGCCCAAAGCTTCTCTTGTATCCTCCAGTTTCCTCCGCCCATTAAATAACTTCCCAAAATAAACTTCTTGTTTACTCCGCCTGCTAACACACGTGGCCCCAAACAGCTTTTTCAACCACCCCACCTAGTTCTTTGTTTACTCCGTCACAAATAATATCTAAACCTAAATTAATTCTCTCTCTCTGCGAAACACACACACATAAACCGGCTCCTCCAACTCTCTTCCAACTCTCTCTCTTCTCAATATCAAAACACACAAACCTAATCTATCTATCTCTTCTCACAAAAAATCTGATCTTTATCAAACAATTATCATCTATGGCTACAAGATTCTTTTTATTAAGAGTCTCGGGTAGGTACTCTAATTTAAGTTTTTTAATTTTATGTTGAGTAATTGAGTCTCTCTTCTTCTGTAGAGTCCTTCTTGTCAATTGATCGAGTTTTTGTTTTGATTTAGAGTCTAAAACGTTTTGGTGTCAGTCGAGAGGTGAGGGAGTGATGATGTGAGATGGTGTTTGGTTGTGTTTGTGGAGTCCGAGAGTTGGATCGAGTCTGACGAGAGATGTGGGTTAGGGTGTGAGGGAGTTAGGGTGTGGTGAGGGAGGATGTTGTGTGTGATTTGTAACGAGGGGGTTTTTTGTTGGTGTCGGTTTGTTAGAGTAGAGAGATTGTCTGTTGGGGTCTGGTGAGAGTGGATCGGGTGAGGGTTCGAGAGGTGTTGTTGATGTTGGGAGTGGGGGGTCTGTTTTGGATTAGAGTCCGTTTGGGTGTGAGGGTGTCGGGGTTAAGAATCGGTTTGGGTTAGAATCGGTTTGGGTTAGAGTCTGTTTGGTTTAGGGGGAGTCAAGGGAGTCTGGTTGTGAGAATCGAGAGTTTGTGTTAGTTTTTGAAAGGGTCGAGTCTGGTGAGGGAGGAGGGTGTCGAGAGGTGTTGGTGAGGGGAGGAGTTTTTCGAGGGTGATTTGTTGCGAGGGTTTTGAGTGGTCGAGAGATGAGAGTCGAGTCTTGATAAAAAAAAAATGGAGTCTGTTGGTTGAGGATTGAGTCAAAAAGTCACTGTTTTAGAAAAGCCTATTCGGAAGTTTTTTCCTATTCGGAAGTTTTTTCCTATTCGGAAGTTTTTTCCTATGCGGAACTTTTTGGCTATTCGGAACTTTTTGGCTATTCGGAACTTTTTGGCTATTCGGAACTTTTTGGCTATTCGTCTATTCGGAACTTTTCGTCTATTCGGAAAGTTTTGTCTACTCGGAAAGATTTGTCTATTCGGAAAAAGTAGACTATTCGGAAAGTTTTCTCATTTTGAAAGATGAAAGCACTGGAACAGAAACTCAAAAAATGATAGAACGGATGGACTCATGGACTGTTTGACAATTTTTGGACTATTTTGGACAATGTTTGGACAGGATTGGACTCATGGATGGATATGAAAAACAAATGAAAAGATGACGGATTTGGACTGATAAACGGATCTAAAAAAATTTGATTAAAAAAATAACTGAGTAAAAATGATTAAAGAAATAGACTGATTAAAAAAATGAAAAGATGAACAGATTATTAAAAAATGATAATAAAAATTGATTGTAAACTGATTGGATTATTGAAAAAGAGAAAAAAAAAACTGATTATTAAAAAAATTGATTACAAAACAAACACACGTAAAAATAAAACTGATAAAAAAGTAAAAATTGATAAAATTGATAGAAAAAATGGATAACTTTATTTTAAAAAAAATGATAAGATTTATAAAAAGTGATAAAAAAATTTATCGAATTATGAAAAGATTGATAAAAAAAAAATTAGAAAAGAAAGGATTTTTACCACCAAATCAAAAGATAAAAAATAAGCAAATCCTAAGATTCAACCATGGCTCTTGATACCAATTGAAGGCCTACTTATTCTAAAGATTTGGTAAAGGATGGATTAGATCTATGGATTTGGTGGAAGAGATGGGGAA